>LQNS02278091.1:58724937-58742923 GCA_001587735.2 Parhyale hawaiensis | reverse complement strand
AAATATGTTATGTGAAGAGCACTGTGAACTGAATATGAAGTATAAATAAGGTTTCACTTCAAAGAAGAAGCTAAATCAGAGCGCCATGAAAGCCCAGAGCTTTTTTTCTATTGATAATTGTTTATTGTTCAATTAGTATGCGTTCTTTTCATTTGTTTATGTGCTTAAGGTGTGAAATTCGCAATTAACGACGAAATTTCCGGTGAAATTAAGTAAAATACTCAGGCTGCTCAGCTGTACCGTTCGTCGATGTTGACGTCATAAATGACGATACTTTTCGATGCTAATCTCTCGTGAGTCCTTCTATTACTCTCTTGCTTCCTGGTAGCGATTGTCAATGATCGCTGAGGTCTCAGTAAGTCATGCTACGGCAAAATTTACAATGCGCATAATTAAGTACCATCACCGTGTTCTCTTCTGTACCTCTCGCGCCACCGACACTGAGTCATTCTATTAGGAAATATTTTTTTTTTCTACTAGCAGCTGTTACAATAACGTTAAAGTTAATAAATGATCCCGGTAGCTTGCTGTGTAGTTAATTTACCACAGACAATAATAATACGTGCTAACATGATAAATCTTGAAGTAAAATACGCCAATCTTCGTACTCATAAATCTAGTTACTAAAAAGAGAAAGTTTCGGGATATACTACACATGAAAAACGAGATATAATTACTTTTTCGCTGAAAAGGGACTGTAACCGTAACTCCTGTCCCCATGACTAGTTAACTGTGTTTGGACGGTGGCCATATTGCTAGCAGCCAAAGTGTCAGAACGAATTGTTGCGATATATTTGGAAGAAACAAATCCCGGGAAGCATCTTAAATGCCTAGCATTTAAAATTGGCCCAAAATCGACCGTGATCTCGGGATAAAAATCCTAATCACAAGAGGCTTGACTTCGCTAATTGTCTCTGACGGGTTGTGACGTCACCCGTTGTTTTGTTACCGTCACGTAATGAGTTTGTTATTCTACACTGCAGTCACTTCTGAATGTACGCGTTACAAAAGATTTTATTTTATCCAAGCATTGTCATCGAAAACAATGGAATGCGTTTTGAGAAAAAAATTACGGTAACGACTAATTTTTGCAATCCTGTGAATCTACTTCAATTTCTTGTCAAATCAGCTACGTACGTGATCAGTTGTCCAACGTTGAGGCTATCCCTGCTCTTTTCGACAACCACATCTGCATTTTCAGGCTCAGCAGGTCATTTCAGAAGTGCGGGATTACTTTTACTGCTAGGTAGCCTACTCGTACAAACAGTGACTGGATAGATGTATGGCACTGCTAATTTTTGTCATTTCTGGAAGAAATTTACTTTTGTTTGTCGTAAGAAGTGCTTGGATATTTAGTAAGCGTGAACTATAACTGAATACATGAACAAGACTCGGAACACACTCTGTGCGAATTTTTTGAAAAGTTACAAAAGCTTTCTGTGCAAATACTTGTATCCACTGTATATAGTTTTCTGGATGTCTTCTGCACTTATGAGGTACCTACTGCTTGGTTGTCGCCCACTATCGTTCAGCCAATCAGTGTGCTCCATTTGCGTTGTTTCGGGTTCTCGGTGGCGCAATTGAGTTTCGGAACACCGTATTCACTGACGGTTGAGTGTTTGTTTTACGACCTTGAAAACTGTAATACTTCCAATGGAGTGCTTATTGATTTTAAATAGTAAAGCATGTCTTACGTTACGTTACTCGAAAATATTATGCTCGCTTTCTATTCAGTTTGGCTTCAGTGCGAGCGGATCTGCGTAAAGGCGAGTCGTTCCCTTGGTGGCAGTCGGTGGAGAGCGCGCACAATTTCATGGATAGCACTCGGCCATCTGAATTAAATTTGTCCTTTTGTTGAATGCTCGAATCAGGAGCGTGCGTCTTTGATGGAGATATGACAAGTTTAGTGTACGAGAGATGAGATTTGGAATGACATCGATGTACTCCACTGCGTCGATAGGATAAGGCGGAATTGAATGCCGTTCTGGCTGTACCACCAACTGTTGAAGGAAATGCTGGAAGTGCGGGTGTATCGGTAAAATACGCGTTTCATTATTGGAAATTTCTACAGCTGCATGAAAAATATTGATGTATGAAAGCAAAGTTGGAGAAACATTCGTACTTGGTTGGGTCTTTCACGATATTATTTTTTATTCATTTGTTAAATGTTTTTCTGGAGCAATAATAAAAAATTCATGGAAAATCGTGAAGAAATGTCTTTTTTCGAAATATTTTATGTCTGCGAGCAATATTTTTACTTTGACTTTGGAAATAACAGCTGATGGTAACACGGTAAACTTGGCCTAACAGTAACGGAAACCTATTTTTTCTCCGCTGAAACACCTTGCAGTGTACCGTACGTACAGACTACAGAGAGAATTGAAGTAAAGTTTGTGTCCGTCGCATGAACTGACCCGAGATATTTGATATGTTGCTTTTTAAAAATTTGCTCCTTCCGCGTATCTTTTTAGTCTTAAGTCTGACAGTGGAGATATATTGTTGTCATATGAGCTAGTTCTGTACTTTGTGACTATACCTATAGTTACAGGAAGTCCTCGATATAAACCGGGCTTGTTCTATACAGGTTTTGATATAGTACCAAAATGTTTAGTTCTAGGTCCTTGAGTTAACCTTTGTTTTCAGTAAAAAAAAGGGACCAAGGTCACTGCTATAAAATGAATCATAGTCTAAGCTCAGGAATTAAATAAAAAGCACTAATAAAATTAAACGTAAATAATAAAAGTAAACGTTTCGGGAATCATCCCATCCTCCGTACAATCTGGAAACCAAAATAATGATGAATTTTAATAAGTACAATCTACACTCTATAAACACACATGGGAAACATAACACAAGGTAATAAGGTAAAACGGTAAAAAAACGAAAAGAAAGGCTGAACTTGAGATTTTGCAATAAAAAGGGGGTGGGAACTATTACTATCGTTTAAGGAAGGTTGTTCTTTAAAAATGTACAGGGACTCCAGTATTCTAAGATCGGAAGGGTCAGGGGTTGAACCTAAAATAGTAAATTAGTCATTTGTAATCTGCCATTGCACTGTTCACTGTGTGATGAGTGGACTGATGAAATGGCGGGACAGCGAGAATGCTACCGGTTCGACAACTCCTGCCCATATGCTCGAATACTCTCGTGCGAAGCAAACGAAAAATGCTACCAATGTAGCTCGATGCACAACGTGCACAACTGAACTTATAAACGAGATATCTTCGCATATCAGCAGGAAGTTTGTCTTCATAGTGGAAAAATGAACCGATGGAAAAATTATTGGTTAAAATGATCTTGAAATCGATATTTTTTATAATATATGGACAATAAAGAAACTATTTCTTGCTTGAGTTTCTCGGACTGAGGGCCAAAGTATGGAAGTGCAAAATAAAACTTTTCTCCTTCACTGGCTGGTGGGCTGCTATCCTGATATATTTTAGTAAGGAAGTTACGGATGATAGATTGAACTAAAAAAGTAGGGAAACCGTTTTGTTGGAAATGAGAAATTAAAAATGAAAATGCAGCATGCCAATTTTTGTAACTTGAACAGATTTTATACTCGCAGAAAATTAATGTTTTGATACTATTTATCTTGAATAAACGAGGAGAAAAGCTAAAGAAATTACTGCCTAATCCGGTAAATTTGTTCTTTCTAAAAGCAGAAGTTTCAAACTGCTGGTTTCCCTTAGAGACTAACACATCCAAAAAGCAAGTTTTCCGTTCACTTCGTTTTCCATGGAAAATTTAATGTTGGGATGTTTGGTATTTAGATAGTCTAGGAACAGTTTCGGATGGGACTCGTCAGCAAAGAGAAGGAACGCATCATCAACGTAGCGTTGGTAAAAAACATTGCGAAACTGTTGGGGTCACTCAGACAGCCGTTTGTTCTCATGATAGCACATAAATATATTCGCGAGCGTTGGACCCAGTGGGAGACCCATCTGAAATCTAGGCTTTTTGCTACCCGTTCCTATGAAACCTTTGTTTTGAATTGACCCTGTTTTAAACCTTTGTTTTGAATTGACCCTGTTTTTCGTGCAGCACTATAGTGCCAACTTCCACGAGGCCTACTACGCCGATATGTGTATCCTTTATCTAACTCAGTTTATTATAGGTACCTACACTATCCGTGACGATATGCAAAGTGTATTATCATTTAAAGATTCTTTTCTTTCCTTTATGATACTTTTAGAATAAAAGTTATTTTAGTATTCCTTCAAAACCCCTCGTTTTTTTCAGAGTTACCGTATCAGGAAGCACAGACTTAGGCGTGTTGTAGTGCTACTGTAGACCGTTTTGCTTTGAAATTCCGATGTAACACCGTTTGGCTTAAAAATATGGTATGAATGTGGCGCAATTTCAGCGGAATAAACGGAAATATCGCCCTTAGACATTGCTTGTGGAGCTTTAATTTCGCTGTTTTTCAGGATAAAAATGTGAAAAACTTGTAAGAGGGCAAATATACGTCAGCCATGGGATAATCTCCTAATTTCCGTATATCAATTGATCATAATACAATATGTGCAAGCTAAAGCAGTTTTGGAAACAAAGGTGGTTTTACTCTGCTCATAACTCTATAAGTGTTGAGGCTGTCGTCGGTGTTACCTAACCTAAGTCGCATTGAATGTGGGGTAACACTCGTAACACCGGCAGTCTGATTGCAACGCGCCTCAGGTCTTGTTTTAGTCGACCGTACTGAACCGCTTCATTCCTGCACGGATCTCTGGTCTATACCGAGGACTTTCTATATTCAAGTTTAGCCAAATATATTGAAAAGAGTCCTTCGAGTTGTCACAAAGTGTTAGCCAATTACATTGAAAAGAGTCCTTCGAGTTGTCACAAAGTGTTAGCCAATTACATTGAAAAGAGTCCTTCGAGTTGTCACAAAGTGTTGAAAACATAATCTGCTATACAGGATTGACACATTACGTCTAGCGTCCTGGTAAGAGATGTTTTATTATGTTTTTCTAATTTCATGAACAAATTTACCTCTTGCCTTATGCATGTGATTAAAATAGGCGCCTCTTTGGGGATGCTATAGACGGTAGGTGGATCACTAGACAATTAAAGCCAATTAGAATGTGCAAACAGCTCCTTTTTTTCTTCTGGAAACTTGATTTAATTTGGCCTTCAAACTGTCATAGTTTAGGCAGCTTGTGCTACCTACCTAGATTTTTTTTACCGTTAGAATTGCACGGCAAAAAAAAGCTTTGAAGCAAGCAACACAACTTTCGTCAAATACAGTTAATGACCTAAGCATCCTGTGAGGGAACAACTTTGGCCTGTGAATGCCAACTTGGATCGAGTTAGTTTTTTATTTGTAACTGGAAATAAACATACAGTATGTTTATGCACTACATATCGTAATACGAGTACATCGTACCACCTAAGTTGTTTATATCAGATTCACGATAACGCGAGATATATTGTTTAAACTTCATAAATTAAGGAACTACGCTTGGACAAGCTATGTTTAGGGTTACGATAAACGATGAATTAGGCAGAGACTCATTTTGCGATATTGCAGACACAGAGCTTGTGTTGTCAGTGTCACAGCTTCTATCGAGTAGAAGCTTTCGATGCCATAAAATATTGGCTTTAGCTAACCCTCGTAACTCTGATAGCTTATCGTTTAAGCGACCGGGGCCTTTTATGGCGCTGGTGCTGTTACGCTTTGCACGCCTTCTTGTAAAGAATTCGTCACGATGAAATTTCCTTCGCGATACTTTTGGATATCAGTATAGGTAGTGCTTCCTCCCACCATGCAGTTTCAGGTGCAATTAAGCCTTTACTGGCCCTCATGTGGCGAATTCGTCATGTTAAAATTTCCCTCACGATTATTCCTTAAAATTAGCTAGTAGCGCCTCCCCTTCCCTAAGGGCTATGTCAGACGAACGCTCTTTGATCGCCGGCGGTCAAAGCGCCTAGACTAGGTCAGACGGGCGCTTTAACTGCGGCCCTTAACGCGCTGTAAAAACGCCCGTCTGGCATAGTGTAGGCTTTTGTGACGGCTGCCAGTTCATGTAGTATTGAGATATTGTCCTCGACCCTCTTTTATTTACCGATACATGTATAATCTGAGATTATAGATTACTCTAGAAATTTGTCCTTCTGTTGATGCTAGTATGAAAACTTTAGGGCAGCGTCTTGTTTTCGGTTACGTGAGTAACACTTTAATTTCTTTTACACTTTCATTGTCATTTGGACCTCTTGGACCTCACAACCCTAAGGGTCTCGAGTGATTTCTCTGCAGGGGATGTTGCAGCTGGCCGCAGCCTCTGCTGAGGAGGTTAGTTATGTAAAGTTAGGAAGGTAGGTTCTATTCTATACTATTCTTTGCTCTTTTTTTCCCGCTAGTAGCAGGGCACTCGAACAACTGAGACTTACCGGCAGGAATGCCGAAATTAAACATTCTTATACTGATGTGACATAATGAACTGAGTCTCACTGCTTGGATCACGCTGTATGACGTGGGTGCGGTGGTAAAACCAGGAATATAATAATAATCATCTGGAACAAAGAGGTACGGCACAACAATACCGCAGCATGGCTCCACGACGTCAAGGAGAAGAACGTCGCAGCAGATCCAGACCTTACAATTACCAGTCAACAGCTCAAAAGGCAACTGAGCAAGGCCAAGAACTGGAAAGCACCCGGACCAGATATGGTGCAAGACTACTGGATCAAAACTTCCACATCGCTGCACTCCAGAATTGCTGCACAGCTCAACCACTGCCTGCAACGCGGAACCGTGCCCACCTGGATGACCACTGGGAAGACGGTCCTAATCCAGAAGGACAAAGCAAAGGGCACGGAGGTCAGCAATTACCGCCCAATCACGTGCCTCCCCCTTATGGGGAAGGTGCTGACGGGCATAATCTACGAGAGAGTCTACCAGCATCTAGACTCAAAGAAGCTCCTACCCGACGAACAGAAAGGATGCCGCAGGAACACCAGGGGAACAAAGGAACACTTGCTCGTCGACAAGCTCCTCACGAAAGATGCCAGGAGCAAAAAAAAAAAAAACCGAAGCATGGCTTGGATTGATTACAAAAAAGCCTTCGACATGGTCCCTCACTCCTGGATCCTGGAATGCTTGGAAATTTACGTCATCGCCGGCAATATCCGTAATCTGATCGAGATGACCATGCCCAACTGGAAGACCCAGCTCACAAGCGCCAATAAACACCTCGGCGAGGTGAGCATCAAGTGGGGCATCTTCCAGGGCGACTCCCTATCCCCACTGCTATATGTCTTGACCATGATCCCCCTCTCCGAGATACTGAACAAGGCCGGCCAGGGCTACAACTACTGTCGTACCATGAAGCTCAACCACCTGCTCTACCTGAAGCTGTACCTGACCTAAAGTTTCATAGAAGTTGCACTATTTGTGCGTGAGATTTAAAGTTTCTTGAAAGTTACACTATTTGTGAGTTGAACATAAATTTTCGTAGAACATGTGCTTTTTGTATGTAAGACATAATTTTTGAGAAGTTGCACGATTTGTAAAACCGATCCAAATGTGCTATTAGATGTTTAGTTTTTAACCCCTTTAACTAGGACACCAAGTCTCCTAGGAATAGCGCTGTTTCAAACTGTTTGAATAGGCTTTTTGGGCGGTAGAAAGTTAACGTAAACATTGACCATTGCACTGCATTTACGATCGTGTTATAGTTAAAAAAAAATTCATGTTGAATTGGCTATTGAATACGCAAAGAAGTTTGTCATCTTTTTCTCTTAATACATTCATACCCACATCCCTAACCAATATCTTAGTATGTTTTCGTGTCTCTTTATGATAAAGAAGGTGATATACTACCTAATATTGTTGGAAAACATACTAATGAATTATTCAGCAGTAAATTTTTCCTTTGTACCAGCGGGGTTTTATAATTGCGAAGGAAAGGGCTGTATTAAAACTCATTTTCGGTGGAACGTAAAGGGATAATATTCGAGCCTCATATATGAGTCATGGCCATATCTATTCTTTTCCTGGCGACGACCGGATTGATTTATTTATGAATCGAAAACTAGACTACTTATTATGACACCTTTCTGAAAATGCGTTTCATCACAACTCGGGTCGTTTTAGAAATTGAAGGGTCACCCTCGTCCCGTGTGGTGCTACGATGTGAGTAAATAATGTAGCGAGACGGTGTTGCAACGATATAATAGCTCTTGCAATTCTTGTGGTTTGCCACTAGGATGGGATGCAGGTCAACGTCCGATGCACCGTCAGTACCAGGATGGACTCTGTTCAGTCCCATTACTTTATTTACTCACGTCGTGCAGTATTTCTCATCCCGGTAAGAACCTTAAGCGGAAAGAGTTCAACAAAAACGTTCTCTGTGCCCATTATAGAGCGCCGTTGTGTTTTAAGCTTCCGTTTTCTGATAAAAAAGAAAAAAAAAACAGACAGTTGCATTATTATTGCGGAGGCGAGCGGTGCAGCTGGTGCCCAGACCGCTTCCGGTCGCTGACAGAATTAAATTTTATTGAATTTTTTGGGAGCGCGAGATGTGAATTGATGATGAGGAAAATATTGGACATTGCGTGCGGTATTTTTTGCAGATCTGATGCTGGCCACGGTTTTTGGGCCCTCATTTAGAGATGATGTCCGTGGTGTTCTCAGCCAAGTGTTAATTTTGTCGTTGCATTTTCATCTCTGTATTATATCATAGCTATACATTTATTGCATTCTACTTGCAGACAATAATTGCGGGTGTTTTAGGAAAAAAAAAAATAGCATTCGGTGGGAGCTATGACGTCAGCGGAGCCAGCCAGGGTATACAGTGTGTCTCGGAATTCTTTGAACAAATTTTAACGTACGGTTCCTTTCAATGAAATAAGCATATGCCACTTCATAGAGGCATCTCCGAGAGTGTTTTGCTTCAGAGTTACGAAGAGTTGAAATGTAAATGAGATTTACTGCACTGAACTTTTTAAAATTAAAACATGTTCATGTATTGATGATTATAGGGGTTACATTCGGTTAGATAGTTACAGTAGATGTTTAAAATGACACCTATCGGCTTTGACGCATGCGTGGAAACGCAGGCAGAGGGATTACTGAACCCGTGTGAAGATATCAGGAGATTCCCTCTTCGTCGCAGAACCTTCAATAATCATAAGTTCTTCGTCGGACGGAACTGTTGGTTCCGAAACTAAACTCTTAGGTGTCCCCAAAGGTAGAAAGCAAAACTCGCCTTGCCAGAAGACCGTCGTGGAATATCTTTGCTCTTTCCATTTTGGCTTCTCTCGTAGAATTACAGTTCGACAGGCCGTAAATTAAGTGCTCGTCTGTGAGTTCACTGTGCGATAGTTGGTCCGCTGCCGTCTGTACGTACGTATGTAGACAGGCTGCCGACTTACTGTCAGGTGGGCCAGAAGTTGCTGTACCGTTTACTTTCAGCGACGTTGTCTGCAAACCCAGCCGAAAAGCTTTCTAAGTCCATTATTGTTCACTGAAGCATTGCTGCATGTTTTATTATTAATATAATTATGAATGGTGAATGTACAAAATTGTACATACAGTAAGGAGACTTTTAATTTCGTCTCGGCACGGACGTATACGGTAGATATGGCGTAACAAACAGTAAAGTTTGTATTGAAAATGTGTATTATTCTCGCCAATTTAGGAAAAGGGTAGACGTTCTATTCATAGTCTAATACATACCTACCATACAGTAATAAAAACTAACAGGATGTTGACTCTTTATGTCAGCACTATAGCTGAACGTTGTAGTCCACATGTTACTCGTATAGGCCTACCATTTGTCGTCATTTCCGATTTTTAATTTTGCGATTTTATGGTTTTATGACCACTGCGGTTACATCTGTGCCCATTGTTCTCAGCCCTTTGGTTCTTTAGTTCTTCAGTATCATTACTTGGGAATTTTTCATTTGTAATGGCAAATAGTGCCACATTAAAAGAGTGGCATCACGGAGTTCATTTTTTAACTTTCTTCTGTGCACGAACTGATGTGAAGCGCGCGGCGCTTATAAGTATAGTATCGCGTCTGCTGATGTTCTTATTTTCATAATAATTATTGAATTGTTTCAAGGTCTTCCGTTGAGTGGTCATCTGTAGCTATGACTCGTGCACCACGTAACCGGCAGGCAGGTCCAGATTATATACGTTGAGCGGATAATCCGTTGGCAGTTCTGCTTTATGTGTTTACCAACCAGAGAAGCATCTATTTTCCCAAATGCCATACAAATATCGTGTGCTATCATTTGACTGAAAAAATTCAATAAGTGATTTGATTTTTCGAATGCAAGTGCCTTGGCTTTCAGCAGCTGGCTGCCTTTGGCAACTAGTTATAAATTAAACTGTGAATGGCTTTGGCGCCTGGGAGATGCAGCAGTTTTGGTAAGACAAAAATGTTGCCTATGTTTTCTATTGCGAAATTTCTAATATGAAATGTGCATCATAACAGTCTTTTCATGCCTAAATGTATATATTTTTACTATTTTTTTTTTAATTTAGGAAAATCTTGCTACTCTCCCCTTCATCCCCTTCCTGCTACTGGTTCCCTCGATATCAGGTGGGTCCCTTCACATGCGCATGCTTCATACCACGAGATGCATGCAGTTGCAGGAAATAAAGCAGCACTTCATGTGTGTCTGGGAACAGTTCTAGCTGAAGCATTGTTGTTGAGATCTCTAAACAAAAGGCCCTTATTCTGATACGCGAGAATCTGCGACATTTGACTGTCGAAGTTCTTGTAGGAGTGTTAAATCGCGAAAAAAATTGAGCGTTTGAGAATCACGAAAGTCATCGTGATGATGTATTTTAAATTAACAAAGACTACCAACTGTATTTATAACACTACTACTGCAAGGTACGCCTGCTCTTCCTCTTTATCTATTGCCCTGTCCATCCTGTCTTCTACTTGAAATAAAAGTGACCCCTCGGCAGCGTCCGGTATTGACCGACGCGACCTTGTCTTTGTTCTCTTTATGGGAGTCGAAAATGTTGACTTTTAACGAGAAGCCGATGTCCTGAGAATGCCTTTTTTATTATCTGTTTCCAAGGGAGGATACATAGGGTCGTCTCATTGGTGTTAGCAATTCATTTAATATCTGCGAGAGGTTTGCAACTCAAAATGCGACTTTCCTTAAATATATTCAAAAAGTTACCTTGACTGATCACGTGCATTTTGAATGGTTCTAAGTAAAAGTGAGAGTTCCTTTTATATTTTTGAGAGTCTTACAATATTGATTGTAGTACAATGAAGAGGATTAAGTCAAAAGTGAGACCTTCCTTTTATAATTTCGGGAGATTTGTTAGTACTGACCAGAGTGCGTTGAAGTGCATTCGTCATGGATCACTATGCGTCACGATGACCTTAAAACTGAACTACCGGGTTTATTGTGATTTTGTAGCAATGCAGATGTTATTAAATCAATTTGAGGTCTGTTAAAGTGGCAGTACTTGAATCGTGAACGATTATAATTGTCTGAAAACTTTCTAGAGGTTTCTGTACGATATTGAAAGTCTTTTGTAACCCTTTCAGAATTTTCGGCAGGTTTGTGTTATTTGGAAGACGTAAATGACTCCTTTGGTGTTTTCAGAACTTTAAACTGATTGGAAAGCGTTGGTTATATGTTTAAAGCCTCTAAAAACTTGCTACATTTACCAGAAAGATTTTGGTAGTCCTGTTACTATATGGCATCTTCGGCAGGTTGTTATGCCTGCTTGGAACAGTTGGGGAAGCCGGTAGGTGTCGTGCCTTATCGAAGACAATTATGATTTCATTTAAGATTTTCGATATGTTGCAATGCCTAATCGAAAGAAGTTTGTAATTCACCCAAAAGCTTCCGAAGACTACCATTTATTGACTTCAAGGCATTGGGAATGCCGCAGGTCTGTATTTCACTGCCCGTGTCAACACCAGCACCAAAGCGTCAATCCTGAGTCGTGCTTGCTTGCTTGCGCTTGTCAGGCACTATTCGGTGGTCAGCATGCTAATCTGTGATGCCAGTTGCTCTACCGGAGATTTGGACTCACTACCGTATGAAGGGACGATCGAGAATAGAGAATTTGCCCACTTTGGCAATCTTGGCGAAAGTGCGTCCAGCACACTGACCGCTGTGTTTGCCTCCACGTTATCGTTCCAACATGACCTGGGTACCTGTTCTCTCAGTACAAGTTTTGGTCCAGAAATAGTAGTATATTTGTAGTGTTTAAAGACAGATATTTTCAACAAAGAGTTTTATGTTGGTGTAGTACTTGCTGAGCATTATTAAGCGTATGGGGATGTACTATTGAGCATATCGGTTGCATGAATTGAGTAGTAGCTTTACGAAAAGTTACGACGCTGATATTACATAAACCAGATTATCATCTAGTTATCTATTTTTCTTTTTATTAAGTTACATTTATTTGTTCATTCTCTACCATGCTTTGGATTTACATGTGTCATAAATAGCATCGTAGTATGACCTTAGCAGTAAGGTTATACATATATCTAAGGTACAAGAATATGTTGAACGAGACGGCTCTGGGAGCGCATGCCTCCGCCAAGCGAGACAACGGCAACGAAAAATTTAAATTGGCTCCGAAACCATCATTTTTTATCAACTCCAAAATCTAATCATTTGTGCCTTTTGATAGCAATAACAGTTAATGCAACTTGCTTGAAGATCCGTTCATAACTTTTTGAGTTATGCTACTTACAAACATTACAACAAACATGAGTCAAACATGCAAACGAACTAACCGATCTGCGCCAAAATTTAATCATTTATGTCTTTTAACGTTACTAACAACTAGAAATTTCATAAAGATCCATTCATAATTTTTTAGTTATTGTGCTAACAAGTTTAAAATTAAAAACAGTGACGAACGAACAAACTGATCATTACAAAAATTTCGTCATTTATCGTGACATACCTAACACCTAATGTAAATTTCATAACTTTTTGAGTTATGGCATTGAGAAAATGAGGCAGACAACAAACAAACGGATGGACGGATCTTCACCAAAAGTTAATTATCTGTTCCTCCTAGGATACCTAACAATCCCTATAAAGTTCGCCAAAATCCGTCCATAACCTTTTGAGCTATTTTGGTGACAGATGGACAGAATCACAGACAAACAAACATATAGACAGGCAGATAAATCCGACGAAAACGTAACCTCCTTGGCAGAGGTCATAAATCTTTTCGATGAATGTGAATGATTCATGCAGATCGTGTGGTAGTTTTTGTTAGCACCTAAGGAATTATTACCTTTGCCGAAGTGTAATTGACTAGTCGTACTATGTATTTTGCAAATGGAAATAAATGCCGAAAAGAGGAACCGTTTTATGGCCTGATAAATTTTTCAGAGGTCCTTATGTTAGGCTGCTCACTCGTTTGCCGCTCCTGCCTTTACGACTTGTTATAGGCCAGATTTATTTTTTTATTTGAAGAAACATTCTCACGTGATCCGTTGGGTTAAATAAGTCATATAACGATTGGTAATGCTTACACGAACCATTTCTAGTTCGATGGATCGGTTCTCCGTAATAAACTCGCCCTCAGGGGGCATAGGGTGGGTCATAGGCCATAGGGTGGGTCATAGGCCACAGGGTGAGGTTAGTTAACTTCGCCCATCCTGTGTTATGGGGAGCAACGCCCCCCCCCCCACACGGGTTTATGTAGGTTACTTCAGCCATTAGCTAGAGTCCAGCGGTTCCCAACCTTTTCTATGCCTGGCACCCCTGGAAAACCTTTACGTTGTTCTCGTACCCCGTGCAAAAATAATTGCTCATCGGATGATAGAGAATGAAACTTACGCAAAATTTGTGAATAAATTTACATGTCCAGTCTTATTTTATCCAAGATGTTGCACCCATTGGTAGGTCCTCTCGCACCCCAGCTAGCGCGAGTTACCCATGGTTCGGAACCCCTGCCCTACGTATTTCTTGTAACGGCTGCAAGTTACACAATTATGGCTCGATTGCTTTCGTTCCAAAGTCAATTTCTTCCTTTTTGCATAATCTCACTGCATGTATAGGCTTCATTTGTCAATCTCATATGAAATTTCCTCTAGAAACGTTGTCCCCAGTCTTGCTCAATGCTGCATCTCCGCCGCTATTGTGGTTTCTAACCTTTTCTCTGCTTGGCACATCTAGGTGACTTTTAATATGTTATCACACTCTATGAAGAAAAACTCGTCTGATAACAGATAAAGAATGAAGTTTACACCAAATTTATTATATCCAACTTTATTTTTTTCGAATTTTCGGACCCATTGGAAGGTCATCTCGCACACCTATAAGGGGTGCGAGCACCCTCAGTTGCGAACCCCTGAGCTAGACCTTCGGGACGTCTATCTTTTGTACCCACTTTGCTTCCTCCTGATTTCATAGTACTATTAATCTTTCTTTTTACTGTTCTTCTTCTTTTTTCCCGCCTTGCTGTTTCCATGCGCGTTGATCCTGTGCAGTGGGAACACTTTCCTGCGTTGGTTCCTCGTTTTTGTCGACATACTAAATGTCCCTTGTTCTTTTCTCGGTGACATCGTCTTCTTGCCGAAACGGAGACTTGAACCTCGCTCTATAACTAAGTAACCGTAAGAAACTCATTTCTACACTTAGTAGCAATAATGTAGCAATACGATGACAGGTGCCAACAGTGCGGGCCTGCTCTGTCTCGGTGTGTGTGGTGAGCGCTGAATATAACTAGAGCACTCTGAGAGCGCATACCTCCGCCATGCGATGCAACGGTAGAAAAAATTCAAATTGGCTCTGAAACAATAATTTTCTTTGTATAAACTCCAAAATCTTATCATTTGTGCCTTCTGATAGTAATAACAGCTTGTGCAATTTTCTTGAAGATCCGTTCATAACTTTTTGAGTTATACTGCTAACAAACGTTATGACAAAGATGGCTCAAACATACAAACAAACAAACCGATCTGCACCAAAATTTAATCACTTGTGTCTTATAACATTACTAACAATTCCTATAAATTTCATAAAGATCCATTCATTATTTTTTGAGATTGTGCTAACAAGCATAAAATTAAAAACGGTGACAAACGAACGAACGAAATAACGGATCATTACTAAAATTTGGTCATTTACTCTTTGTTATATGGCTAACAACTCATGTTAATTTCATCAAAATCAATCCATAACTTTTTGAGTTAGGGCATTGAGAAAAATGAGGCAGACGAACAAACAAGCGGATGGACATATCTTCACCAAAAGTTAATCAACTGTACCTCCTAACATACCTAACAATCCCTGTAAATTTCGTCCAAATCGGTTCATAACTTTTTGAGTTATCTTGGTGACAGACAGATAAATAGACAGCCAGACAAACGCGATGAAAACATAACCTCCTTGGCGGAGGTAATTATTATTATACTAGTGGCCCGGGCCGTCATTATAAATGACGGTAGAAAATTAGCACCTCAGGAAAACCCCCTCTGTCTCCTGTGCTTATTACTGTTCAGAGGCTTTTTTAATTAAAATTCAGCATTCTGCCTGGAGTGCCCAAGTGCGACCCCCGTATCCAAGATACTGGCTTCGGCACCTGAACATGTCCAGACACGATCATGCAGGCAGACTCAGGTCCCTCAGCTGGAGCGCTCAAGTGCGACCCCCGTATCCAAGATACCATCTTCGGCACCTGAATATTCTCCTATCTTATTCCAATAGAGCGTGACAGAAAAGATATAAATATAGTTATGAATAAATAAAAAATAAATAAATAAAAACACGTGAAAAAGCACGTAAAAAATGTGAATTATTAAATAGTACTGATAGTACGGGTATCACGTTATTACTGTCCGGTGGGTGGATGGTTGGGGCGTGTGGGGGAGGGAGTGAGAGGGAGGGGAGATTTCACGAAGAAATCACTATGGGAACTAATATGGCCGTCACGCTCGTGGTTGTAAGCTAACGAGCAACCATACATTCTCGAAATTTCAGCAGTGGCCATTGTCTCCCATTCGACGATGGTGGTCATATATGTAATCATAACAGAGCAACAGGACGGACGGTGTGGGAGCAATGCGAGCTGGACAAGCAAATTCTATTAGGGTAACATGTCTAGTACCCGTCCACCATGCTAGTAGCCGTCCACTTGACATTAAATAGTTTCTTGTGTGAAAACTAGCAGTGCTAGAAAGCCGTGCATAGGCTTAAGCTGTAGGCTGAGTAGTGCCGTACCGTCCCTAAAAATGACGGGCAAAAAGAAAGTGAAACTATAAAAAATGGGGGTGGTTTTCACATTTTTTCATGTTTTTAGTGAAAAAGTGGGAAAGCCAGCACCATTTTTATTGTTTTATTTTTTCGCCTATGTACGGCTTTCTAGCACTGCTAGTTTTCACACAGGAAGCTATTTAATGCCAAGTGGACGGTTACTAGCATGCTGGACGGGTACTAGACATGTTACCTTAGGCTACTTCTCAGCTCATGATGCTAAGTAAACGGATTGAAAACTGCAAATTAGTGCGTAGGCAAAGGCTGCCGTTGATATCACTTTGAACAAAAAATAAAATGTCATTGTAATGCATACTTGATAACTAAAGTCAGTTAATTGCGACTCGGTTTGTTTCTTCCTTCAATACATAGAAATGCCTGACGCTGTACAAATCTAATTCTTCCAATTTACGCGTCAGCAAACTGTTCTGCGCAAATACCGTACTGGGAAGAGTTGTGTTTTTGAATATATATGGCAAATGTTTGCCAAAAAAAGCATTGTTGGACATGTACTCTAAAAAAAAAATTCTAACAGTAGTTACATAAAGTATTTGGCGCCAAATCAGCGGCGAGGTAAACTCCCACTACGTCTAGTTTACCAGAGGCGACCGAACGATCCTTTTTAGGCGGTAAGCGGTAGTGTGTTTCCATTTTTTTAATTTTGCACGTAGATGAGTTCTTTTCACTTTTGCAGTAAATAATTATTATCTCTTAACAAGAACAGAAATTTTTCTCAAATATCTCTGTCATCGCTTCCCAAACATCCAATAGATTACCAGTCCTCTGTATTCAACGCGTACGTAATCTAATTTCCAACGTAACTATAATTAATGAGCTACCTATTCTTTAACACGTCACCACTATAAATGGAATTGTTAACACAATGTAGTTACAATAAACGACTCTTTACTTCATGCAGTGGGACGGTTGAAAAAGCCTTGCGCCAGAGCCGCTACGAATATATCTACATATATATATGCACTCAAGGTGTGTAAATAAAGTAATGAGATTGGTAGCTGTGCGCTAGTTATGATAATGCCGCTGGCTTGATGTTTAGCTGGATGCCAGCCAACGCATAGTGCGCCGCTATTGACAGTTTGAAGTCGGAAGAGTCAAGCGGTGTTCCACAGCTATTGGCTTCATGAACCGCTTTTTCTATTTTGTTTGAGCAATCAAAGATAATAATTTCTAGCTCAAGTATGCTTTGTTGCTTCCTGCGCTATGTTTCCAGGTTGTATGAAAACTTCAAAGTCTCGTCACCGGTACTGGCACGATCGAGGATATGAGGACGTGTTCAACCTGTCCCTGAAAATCAAAACTCAAGGGTACCTTGTCCTTTTTGATTTTGCGAAAGGATTTTCAGAACTATTTTCTCGCAGAACTTCCTTATCACCCCGTAACTGATCAAAATTTAGTAAATCGTGGTGTGTATCAAGTTCGGCTTTTTCTCATAATGCTGACTGTTAATCGTAGATCAGAAGGTACTAGACCAAAAAATTTTTTTCGTGGTTTTCATAAATTTTCGTATTTGAGGGTCTTTTATTACGAGTTCCATCTTCAGTTGAGTATCGTCCTTTTGACAATGTCATGAACCGTCTCAAAACCTGCGCCCTTAATTAAACAGTGCTTCCTTAGGCCTGTTGAAGTTTAATGAATGGGATGGAATTGGCCACTGTCACCCAACAACGTGACTTAGGAATCACTATTACAAACAAACTACAACACAGTCAGCAAGTCGACAAGAGTGTGAAAATGGCGAGCAAAGTGCTCGGATTCATCA
>LQNS02278091.1:58701338-58716710 GCA_001587735.2 Parhyale hawaiensis | reverse complement strand
CTTCTGCCTGTCTATATAGAAGACCTAAGGATGACAGCACGACAAAGGATCAATGAAGAAAAGAAGAAAATTAGGAAGCAAATAAGAGAAGAGGAGATTCCGCATCGGCCTAGAGGCATTAGGCAAACGTATGTGTTATTGCGTGAATTCTTCACGCACGGGTCCACTAGTCTATGTTATAAATCGTGGTAGAAAATGGACAGAAAAACGGGTGAACAAGTAGATATATACACCTCGGTGTTTATTGTAGACAAGGCGTGTGAATAAAGTAATGAAACCGGCACGCTGCGGTAGATCTGGCAACATTGATGGCATGCCGTTTAAATTTGACATGCAGACGAACGTGTAATGCTCCCTCACTGCGAGTCGGAAGTTGCTCAAGTTGGTACACAAAGTCAACAGATGGTCCGCTTAGCGATTGGTTTTGTGAAACGGCTTCTTCTATTACAATTTGAAAATACGTAACAATTCTGAAAAAATCGTTTATCAACATTTGTTTCAGACAAAGGTACAGTGCGCTTGGACCATTACCTTTGGTAATAATGCTCAACAGGACTACGGAGACTGTATTTTATCAATGCCCAAGATGATCAGGTGATTTAAACCATTCTAAAGCTCGCTGCAGACGATAGTCTTTGGTCTTTTGTTTTCACTTCACCGCGTTCGAATGCGTTGCTGTGTCTATGTAAACGAGAAAAAATGATCACTGCTTTCTGCGGCGACTTTCGCTAAAAAGTTGAAAAGACACAAGACACTGCGCTAGTGCACTGCGCTAGTGACACGGGCTAAACCAGAGAATACGACAGTAAACATTTTATCGAAACTTTTGGTAGACACGCACTCGTGTTTGCAAGGACAGTCCGAAATGTTCGAACGCAGTGACATGAAAACACAGGGCAAAACACCATCGTTTGCTGCAGGCTTTAGAAGAAGAAGACTTGATTGAAGATGAATCTCGCAGTGGAAGACCTTCAGCAGCGAGAACTCTTGCAAGTATCGAAAAATCCGTGTTTTGACGTCGTGTTCGGTGATAGACCGTTAGAATGATCGGAAACGAGTTAGAGTTGTTACAGACACACATTCCTACACGCATATATCAAACCAAACTATGTTTTGTGATTGGTAAATGGATTTTGATCGGTGAATGGAATGACGAACCCCTCATACACTAAGTATATTTATCGAGCTGGAAAAAGTAACACTGTGAGTTTCCCTCCCAAATAATGCCAGGCATGAGTGGGATTAAAATCCAAGATATCTTGAGTCGTAATTATTTCAAAAGCTGTGAGTTTCTAAATAAAGCAGGTGGCACCGTAATTTAGGCCCTCGATACAGTCCATGGCGCGGCGCAGCGCTTGGCGCTACGTACCTCGTGTACGGGAAGTCCGCGGTTTCAGCTCTCATAGCATTGGCTTAGCAGCTGCACCGCGCTGCGTTTGACGTCTTCGGATCGAGTCTGCGGGCCCCTGATGTATTTTCTAACTGGAAAAGATGGGAAGAATGTGAGCTCTTTGAATAATCGCAGGCGCGAGTGGGATTTTATTTATATACAAAGCTACTCCTGGACTTATCCAGAGTCCAGGAAGCTCATCCATGAGCTGTCGGGTTTATTAAAATAAATACAAGGATCAAGTCAGGACTTGTGAACGGGGACCTCAAAATTACCACGCCGATGGCACCGAGTTCCCTTCCATAGACTTGCATTAATTTGTCTTTACGACAGGTGGAGTAGGCACGGACAGGCGGAGTGGGTACTGACAGGTAGAGTGGGCACTGACAGGCAGAGTTGGCACGGAAAGGCAGAGTGGGCACTGACGGGCAGAGCAGGCACTGTGTGCGCTTTGCTTTAAAGACGTGTCTGCCTGGCGCTGTTGTATCAGCGTGGTAAACTTGAGGTCGCCGGTTCAAGCCCTGGTACAATCCCACTAACTATACCTACATAAGTTTATGCTTACATAACTTCATAATAATAATTCTTTCTCCATTAACTTTCATTCGTTAGTCATGACCTGCTTAAATGCCAATGAATTATCGTTAGAACTTCCGATTTCCCATATCTTGCAAGTTATAATTCTTTTCTTGCATGTTTCTGCAGTGCCATGCATGTACTCTACTCGAATTTCTAGAAAATTTTCCCGGTGTCGTGGTCTCTTTTACGAAGTGAACGCGGCTCTCTTAACCGCGCCGCTACCCCACTCGATCATCTTTACAAAGTTCCGGACTGTACGTGTCGCGGGCAGTTTTTTTCTGCCAAGTTTGCTCTTGGTAGAAAGTTTGTGTTGTCTCCAAGGCTTATATGTACATGCATGCATACACACGCGCGTTTTGGAAGTGAAGCCCGGGGTCCGTCCTTGATCCGGATTGAGGCACGAGTTTTGGAGATTTGTGCTTGTGTGGGATATTCCCTGTTGCGTGGTCTATTTGTGCGTCTATGACTGAAGAAAATAGCTACCAATTATTTCTGTTTATATGGCCATCGACAGTAGCTTCATTATGCATGGCCTTGATACTACTATTCACAATACATGATACCATCCTATTTGGCTTAGGTATTGAAAGAGGTGAGCTCTGCCCGATTCCACTTTGAAGAAACTTTACCATCAGGCCACCGGCTACGGAAGCAGGAAATTATTATCAATCCTTCCAGTTCCAAAAGAAATTCCCATCAGTTAGATTCCAGTACCTCAAGCGCATTCGTAATACCGTACAATAAAATACTTCTGGCCTCCCGAAAAAAACACTCTTATTCGCACCGCCATCATGTATCTTCCTTTAGAAAAGGAAGAGATCCGTATCACGGCATAACGAGATCTCTTTTTAACCACTCGTTAAGACTCTGCCCCGTTTCATTTTATCGCAACCAACACTTGTTCGACTGCCCTGAGTTTTTGAAAACCGTCGCTCTCTCTCCGTAGAGTTGTTGCCACGGATGGGCTTGCTTGCATCCCAGGGACGTGCTTTATTTCTCCTGCGACGGAGTCCTTTGCCTTTTTTTCTTGTTTTTGTGTCCTCAAGAGGAGATAATTTCCTCGACCATTTTGCATATTTTTTATTGCCCGCTTCACTGCTCTGTGTGGAAGTCTGGTGAAGTTTGAATAGCCGTCATTTGGGACGTACGTAATGACCGCCATTTTGATACAGGAAATGTCGTAATAACAAGCAACTTACGCTATATAGTGGCCGTGATGATATCATTGTAGCTGCTTCAAAAGCTTCGATATAATAGAAAGTAGCATTATCTTTTCACTGTCGGTAACGATTTGTGTGCTATGTACTAAATATTTGTTAGTGGCCTGCAGAGGTATTATCACTCGTGTTGAATAATTCCACTTGGAATATTGGCGAGAAAAGGTACATGCCAATGGCTTGAAAGGCCTTCTGCAGCTTCGGCCTTCATTCTCCCACAGCGTACAATAGGTTTTTCTGCTACTTTATGCCTTTGTTCTCTTACTGCGCACAATGTTTGGGAAACTTACTAATTTATAGGCCTCCATACTCCTATCGCTTGAAAGATGCTTCTATTTATAAGAGGTGCCCTAGTTTACCGAGTAAGGGCATTCGCACTGTCAGTGTTAAGATATACCGTACTGTAATTCTTTGATGAATATTCTGTTATTTCGAGGTCTTCACTTTCCACTGGTTTTAACCTTTTTTCATCATGATAATGTACTCTACTGGTTCAAACCTTGCAACATGACTCTCCTACTGCTGATTCGTTTCTCTTGATACGAAGTCTGTGTAATATATTCAACTTGTGTGCGTGGGTGATGTTTTAGTTGAGTTCGTCACCGTACCTGGTTGTGAGAGTGAACCTCAATGAAGAATAATGAAATCAGGCTACAGCGCTGGATGGTGAAGGAACGTCGTTAAGATCTTCTTGTTTATTTACATCTTATTATACAAGACTTAGAAAGATCTGATCCAGTAATAAGAAGCAAGCATGCTACTGATAGACGCAGACAATAAAGTACAAAGTCTACATCTGAATAAGTGCTGCATGCAAAATGCAGTAGACAATGTTGGTACAGTAAGGCTAAGTACCGAATAAGCGGACGCTTGATAGCCCAAACGCCTTAAATATCAGTCATCTGGAAGGCCTAAATTGGGTCAGAAGTCCGCCGGTAAATTACCTTATGTTTATGAGAACAACAAATATCACCGAAACTCTGGTTACAGGTTTTAAAAGACAGCTTTTACTGATAGAGGTTCCAACCGGAAGGTCCCTAATAATTTTGGCTGTCACTCAAAAAGCAATGCTGGTAAAAGGCTCATATTGTACGGTGTCATAAATGACCTTTTAAGTTCTTTATCTGAGTGCTTCTGACCTGAAAAACGGTGGCTACTTCCGCCAGATATGAACTCACATGATACAAAGAATGCGTCTATTTTTCTTGTGGACAATCTTTTACTGTCAATTTTATCTATGTAGCCTATATATATTTTGATAAAGTTATTCTGCTAGTTTGCGCCTTCGCTTCCCAATGCCTACAATACTGTGTAGTCCTCTTGATGAGAATTCCGTCCATTTAAGCGGGCAGATCGTATCGCTTCGGTAGCGGCTCTGTTTCCAATTAGACAGAGATGTTCCACTCTGCATGCTTGTGGGGGTTTTGCCGTCGAACATTTAGATCTCTATATTACTTTGATATTAAAGCTGCTCCTGTTGCTGAGAGCGCCCTCTTCGGTAGCTCTGCTGCTCGGTAATGATGGCTTCCGCACGCTCTGCTTGCTTTGTAAAAAGGGAGAATCTCTTGTTGATTGTATTGATGGTAGGCCATGGAGTTTTGAGTCTGAAGGCTTGTTCATTCTATGTTATGGGGTGGGGCGTTTGTAGGGTTGGGCTAAATAATTGGAATGCCTGATAAATTCAATGAAGACAAATGGTTTTTATGCAGCTGTACGCACAGCTTCGAAACTCTGGGAATTAATTCATATGCCTACCTACCTACCTACCTACCTACCTTTACGGCGTTTATTTGAACTTCCTTTGGAGGAATTGTGAGCCTCTACGGGTTCTGCAAACCCTGCGACAGATCTTCAGAGACCACGGTGGAGGTTGGCGACTTCGAACTCAAGACTCCCTAGAAATTCTACTTTGTACGATAAAGTCTTCATTGAGGTTTTTTGGTCTCTCCATGCGTTGTAGTTTGACTTGTCCGAATATATTACAGGTTTTACTTCTCTGTTGACCAGCTTTGATGAACGTTTTAACTAAATAGCCGAGGTTAATTATTTTCCTGTTAGCGACCCTTCCATGATAACCGGCTTTATTGAGATCTCTGTGACTTGAGCATGTCTGATGTTGATTATACTCTGCAGTCACTTTGGTTAAGGTTAGTTGTCCTATGATGTTTCATCACAGTGGGTTTCTACCACGTTGGTCTGTTTCGGTGAGCGTCGAAGTGGCACCTGTATTACATTTCCCGCTACGCTGGAGGTTCTGTCTCGCCTCGCAAATTTAGCTACTGCCCCTAATGTGGCCGCTCTCGTGAAATCGAATAGTTAAGCTGGTTCGGTAATTAGAGCTCTTGCAATGCGAGCTCCAACTAAGTTTATTTGCTCTTTTTCGAACTGAGCGAGGTCGCGCGTCTTAACTCAATTTAATTATACTGCAAGTTGGAAAAGATATAGAAATGTTCAATAAATTAGATGAATCAGTGTAAAACACAGCGTAAAAACACTGTGAAATTTGAAATAATATTCGCAATACGGAGTATCATCGAAAATACTGCAATTAAATATCTACTCTTCCTTTGTACGATTATATTATTTGGTAAATCCGCAGTACTCCGGCCTCCATTTGGCGTTTGGAAAAAAAAATTTTAGGCGCTCAAATTGCTCCGTAAATTTTCGTGGTGTTGCGAATGTTTTTTTTTTGTTCATCCTATTATTTTTTTCCTCTTTGGTTCCCCTCATTTTCATTCTCATGCGAATTAACATGTTCCTGTTTTTTTTTACTACAATGCCTGTGCGTGGTATTCTTTCTACGTACGTGACTTCTTCGAATTTTTTGTTTTGGACCGTTCGTTTTTTTTTTCTACTTTGTTCCTCAGCAGTCATGGATGCTTAGTACATGTGTATGTAATCTCCTGCTACGACAGTAGTCAATTCTTTCTTGGATGTGAATGAATTGTACACTAATGGTCATGAAATACTATTCATTAAATCTCAGGGGTGTTACTTAGGTACATGTGAGCGGAAATTCGGCCTAGGTAAAATTTAAACTATCACGAAAGACTTACCCACCTTAATTTATGTGTACTCAAATCAACGAAGATTCGAACGCTTTACAATCATNGAAATACTATTCATTAAATCTCAGGGGTGTTACTTAGGTACATGTGAGCGGAAATTCGGCCTAGGTAAAATTTAAACTATCACGAAAGACTTACCCACCTTAATTTATGTGTACTCAAATCAACGAAGATTCGAACGCTTTACAATCATACTCGTTTGAACGATTCTGGAGGGAATTACTGTAAATGTCAAGAGGCGGACCGCAATGGTCACACTTATGAAGTGCGCCTGCCAATCAGAAATGATAACGCGTAGCCACTAAGTAGTCTTATAGCTTCACAGTTGGGGGTGCGAGGCTGGTCAACAAAATGTCCTGTCATATCGGAAATGCCACTAGCATTGAAACTGTAAAGTTTCAAACTTACTGAACTCATAATTACTGAAAGTGCCACACACACCAGCTGTAAGCGGTTACATGCATTGTAGTGATAACTCGCTGCTAGCTCCCCCGCTGGTCACGGAGCGTATTGTTACGAGACGGGTTACGTGAATAGTGCCACCTGGACCTCTTCCGACACCTTCACAGATTGTTACAGGTACCTTACTTAAAGTCTTTCTTAAATTAAATTCGCTAGTTTATCGAAGTTGGCTTCTAAACTTTAGTTCATGCTTTGTTATGTTTGGTGACGCTCACTGTTTTGATAGAAAACGTGTTCGTGTATGAAAATGTAAACTAATTCTTTCGAAATCCATAGACGCTCTTGAATTAGTAATTTGTTATTTATATTTTGATATTTTCGTTAAGACCCTTTCACATCATCAGTCGATTAGCGAAGTTCTTTTTTTTTTTTGGTTCGCCCGTAACCTCAGAGACAATGTGTGGGCTCGAGCAAATTACGGTGTGCTCGTTGCTTTCATCGTGTTAGAAAACTTGGCGCACAAACACTCGTCAAACAGCAGACTGTTGCTTTGTGTGGCTGCATCTTCTAGCTAGGTAGTATGTATACCAATTAATTTAATGCCAATTTAATTGAGGAGTTGCGAAATTCTCGATCGGAGTGAGCGATTTTAAAGTGAATTTTTGGCCCTGCGTGCAGCCTGCGTTAACGTTGTAAGTTCTAATCTTCTAATAGCATGCCCACGGCAGCAACGGACCTTGCGTGCTGACCAGTTGTGCTGAGGATCCCGGGAACGATCCCCAGGCCAGGTGTGTGATCTTTATCATGACGCTCGGCCCGCTGAATCAGCAAATTTCTTGATGTGCATAGCTATCGTGGGGATACTTACATTAGTGTGTGGGGGAAGGGGTGGCGGGTTGTTGAACCTTCCGCTAAATGCGCCATAGTTCTTAGCGACCCGTCTTTGGCTGCAGCTGTACTTACTCCTCTGGGCATCTAGTTTGCCTATATCTGCCGCACGAACCAGTGCGTGTAGGTTTCCTAGTGGAGGGTGCAGTCAGAGTTGACTTATCCTTTACCTTTTAGCAGTTCTCCTTCTTCTATTTTGCCATTGAGTACATAATGGCTTGTTGATCCCAATCATATAAAAAAATAACAAATACTTGTTTCTTATCCATTGTTACAGCTTCAGCGAAGGGTAGATTGGTTTTTATGGATGGTGAAATGAGTTTGGAAAGCACTTGGTTGTTGGAATATGTTTGTAGAGTCTGGACTCGAGTTGTTTGAATGAGAGATGACCGCCAGTTTTATAAACAAAACGTATCAACCTGACGTTTGGTTCTTATACGTTTCTAAAATTTCGGTACGGTATAGGAAACTCAGGATATTAGAAGCAAAAGAGTGAGTATGGAATATACGTTGATGTGAATGGAAAGGAAATTGTTACAAAAATTAGTACTAGATTACAAAATACACTTTGAACATAGTCCGGAAGGGAACTAGAACTGTTCGTGATATTCCTTGGCTTTTTGTATTCATGATTAACATAGTGACTAATAGTGTGGACAAGATGGTTTCATAACGTTAATGATTTATTTAATGTATTGGAAACTTGCCATCAAATATTGTCATATTTAGTTCGTAGACTACGCCAATTTTTGTCTATTCTATAGTTTACGTAAAGTTCGACCTAGGCTACTTTTCCAATAACTTTAATTATGAACGAAATGTCTCTTCTCAATCTTTACTTCACCTTAATATCCAATTCCTAGATTTCCGTAAAGAAAATGACTTTACGCAATGTTCCTGTCGACCCAAGCTACGGCTCTGATAGCCTTAAACAGTACGCATTAGGAAGGAAGTATCCCCTTCTCTTCATTCCTTTATCGGGTTAGCATGAAGATGTGGTACCTGAGGCTATGGAATATGCTTCAGTCACTTCACCAATTACAGTTTTCCGATAGGCAGCTTTCTGAACCGCGGCCCATGGCTTTGTGCGCTTCGCCAGGTGGAAACCTTTGTGGCTGACATGGAAATTCGACCAAATAGACGTTGCGATTCTCCTGGGTCTGCTTTACAGAGCGTCAAATTATGAAGTTTGTTGGAGCTTAGAGTGCTTGTGAAATAGAAGCTGTAGGGCGTCTATTTATGGAATTTGTTGGAGCATGGAGTGCGTGTAAAATAGACGTTACTGAACGTCTAATTATGGAGTTTGTTGAAGTATGGAGTGCGTGTGAAACAGACATTACAGGGCGTCTAATTATGAAGTTTGTTGGAGCATGCAGTACGTGTGAAATGAATGTTACAGAGCGTCTAATTACGGAATTTGTGAGAGCATGCAGTGCAAGTGAAATAGACGTTACATGGCATCTAATTTTGGAGTTTGTTGAAGCATGGAGAGCGTTTGAAATAGACGTTACAGGACGTCTAATTATGAAGTTTGTTGGAGCATGGAGTGCGTGTAAAATAGGCGTTACAGAGCGTCTAATTTTGGAGTTTGTCGGATCATGGGGTGCGTGTGAAATAGACGCTAGGGCCAATTCACACGTCCCTCAACGTAACGCGTTGGCTCCCGAAAATGAACACGAGCTGTGAGTCAACTTCTGCTGTCGCTGTCCACACGTAGAACCGACCTTCATTCAAGTGACTGACGCCCCTCGTTCATTAATTATTATGATCTGGTTTCTTTACATTTTCGTTTATATTATGCGTCTTTTCGAAGTAACGTCGTATCTCATTATCCTACAGCCTAATTTTGAGAGGAACAGCCTATTTGTAGAATATTTATGACTTGCTAAACCGATTAAAATCTAAGATGGCGTCTGTGTTCTTAATATATTGTCAGCTCAACTAGTTTTCTTGTATTGAACGGGAGTTCAGTGATCATTAAAATGACGATAAAAAAACATTTTTGTCGACTTGTTCATGATTTGAAAACGCTATAGAGGATAAATTTAGTAATTAACGACTTTGTTACTGAACTTGAATGACGCGGCTCATTGAAAAATCGGACGTGCTTCATACTTCGTCTCCCGCATTTGCTGCTGCTGCTTCCAACAAATTAACGCGCCGCGTCCATCAGTTTGAACGCGTTACGTTGAGGGACGTGTGAACTGGCCCTTACTGGTAGTCTAATTATGGAGTTTGTTGGAGCATCAAGTGCGTGCGAAGTAAGGAAATAAACTGGACACGTCTCCGTTGTTCAAATTCGTGGGGATGTGTCTGAACAACTTTCAGTAAATAAAATAAATAATTATCCATGTAAATAGATATTAGAAATTATAGGAGCGCCAATGAAGAGTTCTCATGTTGCTCTATTACTACTGTCTCCCGTACGTATACGCTATGAAAATATGGTATGGATTAAAAGGCCTCGAGTACTGTTACGCTACGATAAAACATCTCGTGCTAATCTGAATCTTAGTTTCCGCTTTAGTCATTGCTGTGTGCAAGGATTAATAGACATCGGGCATTCCACAACTACGATACAAGATCTGTCGTGTTGCACCTCTATACGAGTTTCCGCTATGGTTATGCTGTATGCCAGGATTAAGAGGGATCAGGTATTGCTTCAGCTATACGATAAAACGACCTCGCACGTCTGTTGTCCGCCACGTTTGCAAAACTCCGTCACCTGCCGCATGACGAAGAGCTCGCGGTGGGCCCCTCCATCCCCTCTCTCTGCGCCAGTGCAGTAATATACTGCAGCCTTTAGGTACCAACCTCTTCACTCTATAGGGTTTATGAAAGTTATTGGACGTGTGATGACACGAGCATGCACTCTCTCCCCCCGGGCTCCGTGTTCCCGCCGCCGCCCGCTCCTCATGGAAATATGACACGCTCTGTCCAATTGCTATTCAAATGAATGCGCCAAATGTACGACCCCCAGACCGGCAGGACGTCCAGAGAACTGCTACCGGAATATGACTGCCGCCATGTCGCTGCTGCTCCTGATTTTATTTGGCCAAATTTTGCCTTGGCGCGAGTTGGTTACTGTGACAGCTCGGCAAATCCCGGGAGCAGGAAGATTTGTGTAGAGCATTGTCACTGTTACTGCAGCTCTGATGAATACGGACAATAATATTAAGGGTTTTTAAAGCGGTAAATGGTTCGTACTCTCGAGCGAGAGAGAGAGTGTGTGCGAGCTCTCGCGGGACGATGCCGGTGCTATTTATATTCAAATGAATACACGTTACGGTGTTAGGTTATGGTTGTTGGAAATATATAAATAAGTTGATGAATTGTTGCAGGCTATAAACTCGCTGTGACACTAACTGGAGTTTTTCGATTTGAGTATGAAGAAAAATAGGAGGCTATTATCGTTCCTGTCGTGAGCTAGTAAATAATGCTGACTGTTGTTAAAGGATATACTTTATGTTCATGCTGGTCATTGATGGGATATGTCTTAGTTGGGTAGATACGGGTAGATCTGATAAGTTGCGGTAATAATCGTTTAACTTTTCCTATTGAGACTTATCTCCCGCCAGTGCGTATATTCTCTTAAAGAAAACAACTAGAGCACTCTGAAAGCGCATACCTCCGCCAAGCAAGGCAACGTTAACAAAAAATTCAAATTGGTTCTGAAACTATTATTTCTTTTTATCATCCCCAGAATTTTGTGATTTGTGTCTTTCAACATTTTTCAGAATTTTTACAAAATTCATAGGTCCGTTTATAAATTTTTAATGTATGTTGCTGACAAACATTGGTTACTCACAAACAAAAAAAGCGTTAATCTCCTAAATATGATTATTCATGTTTTAACAAATTGTAACAATCCTAGTAACTATATGAAGATCCATTCACTACGTTTTGCTTTATACTGCTAAGAATCATAAATGCAAAATAAAAGCAAACGGATGAACCGATCATCACAGAAATTTGGTCATTTGCTCTTCGTGATATTCCTAACAATTTCATAAACACCTTCCATAACTGAGTTATGGTACTAAGAACAAGCGGGAGACGAACAAACTGCTGAAGGGATATTTACCAAAACCTAATTATCTGTTCTTCTCAACGTGCCTAACGATCCCTGTAAATTTTGTGAAGATCCGTCCACAATTTTTTGAGTTATACTGGTGACAGACAAACGTACCAATAAACAGACCCACAGACAAACTCGAGAAAAAAATAATCTCTTTGGTAGAGGTAATAACCATCGTAAGATATGCATACATTCAATGTTAAATTTGTCGTTTGAAGCGTCTTCAAGAATTTCTGACCCATCACAAGCGAGCTAGGTATTGCTTCTGCGAAGGAGGTTATGTTTTTGCCTGCGTTTATTTGTCTGTTGTCACGTTTATTTGTGTGTCTGTTACCAACACTACTTAAAAAGTTGTACACGAATCTTTAGGAATTTTGCAGGTAGGTATTCTTGGAAATGTAGCGAGGAACAGATTGTTAAATTTTATAATCATAATTTGTCTGTCCCTTTGTCTGTTTGCCTGTCTCTCTGATGTCATTTAGTAACATACATAACTAAAAAAAGTTGAGGAAGGATCTTTATGAAATTTACAAAATATGTTAGGAATATCGCGAAGAACAGATCATTAAAATATTTGTGATGATCCGTCTGTCCGTTTGTCTTGTTGTATCTGTTTCCTGTGTTGTAGCAACATAACTTTAAACGTTATGGACGGATTTTGCCGAACTTCATAGGAACTATTAGGAATGACACGAGAAACAGATTCATATAATTTATGGTAGTAATCCGTCAGCTGGTTGGTCTGTTTGTGTAGCTCTCTACATTTCTTTCTTTTAATATTGCGTTTGTTGGCAGAAGTCTACGCTTTCGGAGTGCATTTTTACGTTGTATATATATATATTGTGGGACGAGACAGTCCCTTGTACTACAGCACCTTTGCCGGTTTGTGAGTACAGTTGCAAAAAGGCAATTGCAGCAAATAACCAAAAATTCTTTCTTTCACGTCGACCTGCAGGGGACCCTGCCTCCATTCGACCTGCTTCTCTGTCTCCCATTCACTCATAGACCTGCTCCCCTCTGTGTCCTGTGTGCCTCCCCTGGACCTTCCTACCTGCATGTCATCCACCAGATTCTTCCTATCCTCGATGCAGAAGGTCGCTAGCGTATGGCGCCTCTGCCGCTGGGGATCCAACACTCCTGTACAAAGATAGCAAGGTGCCATCTGCACGACCCTTTCTGCCAGCATTTCCAATTGGAGTGTCCATTTTGAGCCTCCGGAATACAGGAGCCAAATTTACTGCCTTGTCTTCGGGGGCCTTGAGGCCAATCTTGGTGGACTGCCCGCACCGCCACGCTATCTGGGACACTGCTGTGTGTTTTGGGGACTTTTTGGAGCGACTTAATTCTTCCCAGAGCGGCCACATTAGTCCATTTGTGATATCCTTCGTAATCGGACATTGCTGTTTGTTTTGGGGAGCTTTTGGAACCTTATTCTTTCCAGAGCGGCCATATTTGTTCTCTTGTCAATTCACCCTTCGCAGTCAGATGTGCTTCTGTTACTACTGTCGTAATTTTGGACCAATGGACAGTATACGCGTTACCTTGTGAAATCTTTTGGACTCTTGGCGCAGCCTCTTCCGTGTGTTCGGGAATGTTTGAAGTGACTTAATTTATCACAGTGAGGCTGTTTTGGCAATCGTTCCTTTTGATATTTAGGCCGTCCTCGCGATTCTGGGAAGGTATGAAAAATAAGCGCGTCTGTTGTATATTCTGCTACTGCTTCTAAAATGTGAAGAATGACATCGGATTTTAGTGTATTTTTGCCAGATTTTTACACCTAATTTCTTCGAAGCTGGTTACAGAGTTTTTTCTGGAATCATGACATCAGTTCTGCAATCTTTTTTTATGGCTTTATCCAACTGTTTTAATAATTAAGACAATAATAATTCCTGTTATTATAAAATGACGAGAAGGAAGCAGTACGTGAAAACGTTTTTATATTCTCTAAAATTTAAAGGACAATCCTATTAAATCCTTATTGTTGGTTTCTTTATTTCTTTAAAGCAATGCTGCCGCTTGGGCTGCATTTAAACCCACGCACCTCTTGTTGCTTCGCGCACCGACCTCTGATTGGTTCATGGCGTTTGAAGCTTCTGTGATAATAATAAATTTTATGGCATTGGCCACGCAGATAAATAGTTATTTAAAGATATTGGGGTAAAATGTCCACTTTAGTAAATATTTGCATTAACTTTTTCGATTGAAAAAAGATTATCTATTAGTAATGTTAAATGTTACCTTCCAATCAAAGAACATTGTAAATTATTAAATACAGGGACTAGCATGAAATTTTTACAACTCAATGTTAACAATCTTTGAAAGAAGTCAGTAAAAACAGATTCAGGCAGTTGGACTTGAAAATTATATTACTAGAGCACGCTGAAAGCGCAAACCTCCGCCAAGCTTGCGGGGCAGTGTTAACGAAAAACTGAAATTGGTCCTGAAATTAGGATTTCCTCTTTATCATCACCAAAATGTAGTCATTTGTGCCTCTTGACAGCAATAACAGCTTCTATAATTTTCTTGGAGATCCGTCCATAACTTTTTGAGGTATGTTTGTCAAACATGAAACGAACACAGCAACGAACCAACCGATCATCGCTAAAATTTGGTCACTTATGTCTTTGAACATTTCTATGAATACCTACACATTTCACGAAGATACGAGCAATAGCGACAAATAAACAGATAAACACAGCAATCCGAAATTTGGGCATTTGCTCCGAGTGACAACCCCAACAGTTTCTGAAATTTTCATGAATATCCGTTCATAACTTTTTGAGTTATGCTACCGAGAAAAAAAAAAAAAAAAATAGGCAGACGAACAAACGGTTGAACGGATCTTTACCAAAACTTAATCATCTGTTTCTCCTATAATGCAAAATGCCTAACAATCTCTGTAAATTTCGTAAAAATCCGTCCGTAAGTTTTTGAGTTATTTTGGTGACAGAACGACAAAGAGACAAACCCGATGAAAATGTAGCCTCTTGGCGGAGGTAATTAGCAAGTGGTATCACACGAGTAATTATAGGCGCACTGTGTTTTGTGCTACTGATAGTCTACAGAAATATACCGCAGTCGGTCAGTACCGCACATCATCTACTAAGTTAGCGTTGTTTTATTGGCAGGAGTTCGGCGTGTATCAATCATTTTCAATGTGAACTAGACTAGTGATTACCCTGTAAATTATAGGAACGTGGAGCTGCTGTTGAAAGCAGTCTGTAAAATGAACGCTGATAAATTTCATGGTGTTATTAGTGGTAGCATCTGGAGTCCTCGCGGAAACACATAGACTGCTGCAAAATACTACCTCTTAAGGGCCTAATGCCGGAGCTACAGCATACATTCGCAGGAACAACGTGATGCGAGGATCTGTAACTCGCATGTCGTTCATGCCACCATATCTATGCTACCGAGTTTATGTATCTGGAGGACGAGTGAGCTAGCCATCCTCGCTTCCAGTTGTTTGTGAGACTTAAGAGGCACTGAGTTCTGGAACAGATATTGCTCGCTGAGCGCTGACCCACGACTAGAGCTTCGCACTGTCGCCAATAGAGCACAGCTCTCGCTTCGCTTCAGCGTACTGAAATGCTACTGATTGTTCCAGAAATTGCTAGCACAGCTATCACTCCTGCCCGCTGTTGTTCGTTCTCTATACTAGTGACATGTTTTCTTCGCTTGAAAACACGATGATCAACTATGCCGACGATTCAACTTTGATAGCTATTATACCTACTCCTCGCCTGCGTG
>LQNS02278091.1:58685474-58698847 GCA_001587735.2 Parhyale hawaiensis | reverse complement strand
CTACTGTTATGGTACCACACCAGCTCTGATACTTTCTACTGTTATGGTACCACACCAGCTCTGATACTTTCAACTTTTATGGTACCACACCAGCTCTGATACTTTCTACTGTTATGGTACCACACCAGCTCTGATACTTTCAAGTTTTCAAGGCCGTGGATTTGGGGCTCAGAAGGCGGTCGAAGTTGCTGCGGCTCTCCAAAATGTAATCATCAAACAACAAGTCTCATTGTGATTGCAATCCAATCATCTCTTTGGCGGCTCAAGAGGAATAATAACCGATCTCCGAGTGCGGCAATCTCATTGGAGATGACAGGGAGAAATTTGCCAACTTTCCATTTGAATCGCAAATATGATCCATCGTAGCAAAGTTGAGTCCTTTGTTTGTGACTGAAATTTTATTATTAAGTTTCTTTTGTTTTAAGTGACGAAATTATCGGGACTGAATGCTTAATTTGTTTCTCGCTCTATAGGGTTGCTTTGTGTTTGAAGTGACGCAATTATTACTTCTGGACGTTTCATTTTTATTTCTGGTTTTGTATTGTTACTTGGTGTAACGAAATTGTTCGTCTTGATTACTTTATTTGTTTCTCGCTAGGTGTGTAGCTTTATGTGTAAATCTATGATATTATTGCGAGTGAAATGTTTCTTTTTTTTCACGTGAGGTTGTGCTGCTTTGTGTATAAAGTAATGAAATACCGGGACTGAAGCCTTTAGTTATTTCTTGTTATGTATGGTGTTTCAATAATAAGGTGGGATTCTTGGTGCTATACGATACTTACAGTATATGACATTGCTTTTTGTATGAAATGAAGAAATTATTCGGACTGGATGGTAAATTTATTTAGATTAGATTAGATAGGCGGCAGTCGACGAACCAACAGGCCCATTCTCGAAGAGATACCGACACCTTCGCCCCGGCGCTCTATGAGCTATTGCCATTATGTCAGAAGGAAATAGAGGGCTCAGGAAGAAAGAAGGAAAAAAAGGAGGGAAGAATATCAGTGAAAGAGACGATCATGCAAGCACGTGAGCATGATCAATAGCCGCTAATATGCGGAGCTAAGAGACGTCTATCTCTGAAGTCGGAGCGGAAAAGAGAAGATGGATTAAGGTGGCCTCAGAAGTTCTGGCCGTTAAGATTTGTCGACTCCTGGAGGAGCAGTTCTTAGCTGGGGAGGATGTCTCTCCCAATATATGTCAAGACGATTTTTAAACGCGTTGACTGTCTCCGCACCGACAACGTCGGAAGGAAGTCTATTTCAAATGTTAACTATGAAATTCGGAATGAACTGCGCTGACTTAACGTTGTTCTCCGAGCTATATGCTTTAGTTTTTTCCGTTGTTTCGCAGGCGATCATTAATGTCTCTTTCAAAAAGTCCCGTTGTAGGCCCGTCGTTGAAGCCATTCAAATATTTAGATGTTTCTGATCCCAGTACTCTGCTTGTCATTTTCTCACCTATGTCAACTTGCTGATTGCGTTGTAGTTTGTTTGTAATAGTTATTTCCAAGTCACGTTGTTGGGTAATTGCAGCCAATTCTGTCCCGTTCATTTTCAGTTGGGTTGGAGGCTTCTCCAGCCGTGCATTACTGAACATTTGTCGACATTAAAGCTCATCTGCCACGTAGTGCTCCAATCCATGAGGTGGTCAAGGTCTCGTAGCAGGATTACATAATTTAGTATCATCCGCAAATTTACTGATTTTACTACGGATGTTAAGATCGAGGTCATTGATGTAAATTGAGAACAGAAGTGGACCAAGCATTCTACCTTATGGAACGAACCCCTGATGATACCTGCGTCCAGTCGCTCGTCTCTCCTTCAAGCTTCACTCGCTGCTGTCGGCCCGTAAGCCATCCCGTATCCAACGTAAATAGTTTCCGTGGATGACATGGGCTTCCAATTTTTAATTAGCCGTTGCTGGGGGACTTTGTCAAAAGCCTTTTGGAAGTGCAGATACGCGAGGTCCACACCCTTTTCTTCATCTTTAATTTCCGTAACTTTTGAAATGAAGTCCAATAGGTTTGTTAAGCAGCTTCTTCCATTTCGGAAGCCGTGCTGTGTGTCAGATATTAGCTGATGCATCTTCAGGTGATCAGTGATGCCGTTCTTCAAGAGTCGTTAGCTAGTTTCCAATCCTGTGGAACTTCTCCCGTTGTTAAAGACCGATTGAATATTTCAAGTAGTGGCTTCCAGATGACTGGAGCCATTTCCCGTAAAACACGGGGAGAAAAATTATCTGGACCAGTGGATATGTACACATTCAGGTGGGTCAGTTCTTGAAGGATCTCAATCTCCGTGAAAACACATGTGTTTATGGGAGCAACGTGCATCGGTGCTGGTTCAGGAATATTCCTAACATTTTCGTACTGCACTGTGTTTATTTTGCATAGCACAATGATAGCTTATAGGGACTGTATAATTATTTTATTACTAAATTGTTTGCTCTATGTATTAAGTGCGAAATTGTTGGTACTAATAGATTACTTAATTCTCGGTTTGTTAATTGTGCTGGTTTGTGTATAAAATGACAATATTGGAACTTTGTCCTTGTTAATTTATTATTGTTCGTTGAATTGTGTTACAATGTGAATAGTGTGAGAACATTCTATTGTGAGTCATATTGTTGAGTTTGCAGTTATTCCATTCATGATTACATCGTTCATAGTCTACAGTCATCATATACATTATAATGATTCGAAAAATAAATATAAAAAATTTATTAAATTAGCCGGGGTTGCAATGCTTCCTACTCGTGAGTATAAATCTAAATTGCAAACGAAGCTGTACCGATGAAGATTAATAACTAGAGGCTGTTCATCGTCATGAACACTTCATATCCGGGCTCCTATGTTCTTATTGGGTATTACTTCTTGCGGTGCTTCGCCACACCTTGCGCATGTATTTCGGGTCCTCGCCTGTTGTGATGAGGGGGTAGGAGTCCTCATACAGCTTGACGGCCTTCTTGGCGGCACCGTTAACTTTTGGGACAGCGGCCACGGTATCTCTCGAGGCTTTTTTACTACGAAGTACCATGTTCCAGGAAATTTTAATCCCTTCTAAAGGCTTCAAAGATTGTAATGGTGTTCTTGGCGAACTGATCTTTCAATGAGGCAACTGTGATGGTGTTGAGAGGAGGAAGACTCTTCTATTGGCTGGGGTCAGGGTTTCCGTGCATGGAGCATTTACAGTTTTTCTCCTGACTTCATATCACCCAGAAGTTTCTGCTTAGAGCGACTAGTAAACACTGTTACAGCTGCTTTTCAAATGGAGCACTCGAGTTCTTTGCGCCCTTTCCTCGACTTTGCATTGACGTCACTCGTCCTCCCGTCTGGCCCAAACCGAGACGCGCTCCTTCCGCTTGGTCAACTAGGTGCCGTGCCACTTGTACTATAGCTACTGTCGGGGGCCTTGCTTGCTGAAGAGGGATGATCGGTCTTCGGCAATGGTGATCAAGCTCATCTTGTTGAGGTGTTGTGTATTGTTGAAAGGCTGGTTTAATATTGTCGTGAAGGTTTCCTATGTGAATCTCTTTGAGGCGAGGCTTGTTTTTTTTATTAATTTTCTCACCGGTCTTCAGATTGCTCTCCGTCCTCGTCACAGTATCGCGTATCTCTGCAGTTAGGCTCCTAGCGAGGGCGCAATTGGCAGAAGCTCGTCCAAGACGCCGTTCAAATTATCACTGTCTGAGGCTTTTTCTTGTGGCGTTGGAAGAACCGCTCGAGCACCTGCGTGGTCTAGGTAACTTCCCTTGACGTAAGTTTTCTATGATGGGGCGGCCGATCAAAGTATTAACTACTGTCTTGGATCTGGTCTTAGGCTTCCCCGGATGCTGCCATGTTGTTGAAACATAACATTGAAAAGAAACTAAATGATCCACAATGGGCCGTTTTGAGCCTCAGGTGCATGGTTCACCTTCACCACTCCTGACGCCAATAACAGAAGGGAAAAGGGACGATGGGCTTGAGAGACCAGTAGTTATGTACTTGTATAACTGAAAAATATTACCTATGAATCATTTGTAGATCAATAGGAATTCAAAAGACAACTAGCCTGGCTAAACTGTGTTTCTTTAATTCATAGAGGATGTCAGTCCTGAATTTGTTGTTCATCTTCTGCTGTTTTCTGAATTATATGAGGACAATATTGGGACTGACAAGTCAATATGCGCGGCTATCTGTGACTTTGATGCGCATTCGTTGCCTTCATATGCGTTGGTCAGGTTACCTAGTTTAAAATATTTGTGCCACATACCGTCCGAGGGTTAAATGCTGAAGCCTTCATTTAGCTGAACCTTCACAAATATCTTTGCCTCATAATGCCCAGCTCAGTAAAAAATACCATCGAATAACATTTAGTCTTCATTTTAGTTAAGAGTTTCACAGATATCTCCGCCACATAACGCCAGCCAGCCCAGTGGAAAAATACTCTTGAACAGCATTTAGTTTTCATTTAAAGTTGAGAATCTTCACAAATAGGTAACCCTGCCACATAACGCCGAGTGAAAAAAGTGCCATAGATTTAAACTTAGCTTTCAATTTGTTGAGAATCATCACAAATATCTCTTGACACATAGGTACTGCCCAACGAAAAAAATGTCATAGAATGAAAATTAGTCTTCACTTTATTTGAAAATCATCAGAAATATTTCTGACGCACACCACCCATTAAAAAATCTGCAAAAAAATGTGCTAGATCGAGACCTCGTCTTCAGTTTAAGTTGCTGCCCGTCCAATATAAGATATTTTTTGCGCTCGAGATGTCTCCACCTTTCCGTTTTCAAGTCTCGTTTCCCAAGCGTGTTTTTAAAGCCTGCTAGGTTTTTGAAAAAGTCGTCAAACTTGTAAGAGGGTTTTTCTCTTTGACTCCGTTCAATTTTAACCTCCATTGAGTGTAAGGTTGAGCTCCCAGAGTTGAAAATGGACGAAACCATCGAAGTAAAGAAGAAAACAAGAAGAAAAAGAAGTACTCAAAGCGAGACGCGTATTCGCAAAAGGAAGCTTTTTGCATGCTTGAATTTTCTGATGAACGAATTTCGAGGCTGATGAACTACTATACATTATTGGAACAGCCACTTCTGTGGAAGTCGATACATTACCTCAGTCTTATGTTGGCCTTCGAGACATCTTTCTTTCGGTGTCCACGGTATGTTATTTCATTTTTCAACTCCTGCTTACAGTCTTTGTTCTTATCGCCTTTGTGTAGTCTTTGTTTTTGTCTTGCTGGAGTGCATGCATGTAGATTAATTAGTGTGCCTGGATTCTCCCTCTTAACTGACATACTACATGTCCTTGCGTGTTTCTCTCTTGAGGCACCGTTGCAGTTTTTTGCTAGAAAAAGTTTAACTCACATTAAAAGCCATTATGAAGATTGTATGTCTGTATGCGTATTTTATTCTTTAACTAGAAGGTTACGCTTGAAGCGAGAATTTAGGCGTCTTTTGTGCTGTGCATCGAGTAGGATGGGTTTTCTGTGAAAGGCAGAATGCTGTCTTCGGTGAGAGAAATGGAGTTTCTAGATGATTTTTTGTCTTTTTGCGGCCTTTGTGGAAGTGTTGCCCACCGGTCTGGGCTACGTCTGCTGCCAGTCACTTGCGTCTGGTGGACCGACTTGTTAGGGCAGCCAGCATACTGTGCGCTGAGAGTGATCAGGTGAATTTGACCCACAGGCGGAGTGTGGCTCGCCTCTGCATAGGCCTGTATGTTTGATACGGTATCAGAGCCGTAGCATGAGCAAACGTTTTGAGGGGCGTAGCCCCATACTGGCCAGGGCATTTGCCTGTTAGCGAGAGGACTAACTCCCGAGGGAGAGAGTGTGGGAGGGAGTACCCCCTCTTACAGTGGGAGAAATTTTACTAAATGTAGAGTTTAAAGTGATATTTCTGGGATATTTTTTTACAGTATAAGCTCTAATTATATGTATCTATTTGATTTGCAAACATTCAAGTTCAGCACAAGCCCTTTGCAGTTGAAATTCAATCGGTCAAAATAGGCTATACCATATGCATGTACAATATGGCTTCCATATCTAATTTTGAAGTTTCCTGCACATACAGCATTAAAATTTATTACCGATATTTTTTTAATCTGAAATCTCAGGGAGAGCTGCCTTCTCCTTAGGGTACGGTACTTGGTATACAATTCAACGTAAGACAACGGCTATATTCTTTGGTCCCTGCCCAAATTTTAAAGTTTAGGGAGAAATACCCGTGCTACCGTGCATGCGCATCTCTTTACACGGCAGGCTATTTGGTGCCGCACTTATCAGCTCAGTCGGTGTTTTCTACTCGGTCCTTGTTAACCGGGAATTCGTTGCCGGGATTCGCGTTAGGCTCTGTGGATCAGCAGGTGTTGAAGTCAGATATTTATGACTTTATGATGGATTTTTCTTTCGGGCTGCCTGGTGTTGCTTAAAGCAAGCGCACCGTTTAGGCTTCACTATCTGTCCGTGGACTTGAGCTTTCTTAAGCGTCTTCCGACTAGGTTCAGGTGATGCAATTCGTGCCAGTCACAGTGCTGGTGCTGTCCCTTTGCATCGCAGCTGGCACCCAAATGGACAGCCTGCCAGCAGCGAATTATCTCCACAGCGCTTTGGCGAGGTGTACTGGGCCGAGTGCACGTCTTTCAACATATTAAGTCCACGTCGAAAATCAAGGAGACGCTTGCAGTGTATCGGTCGTATCAGATTCCAGTTGACGGAAGTGGACGATGCATGAGTAGATATAAATGTATTGTTGTTGCATTTGACAGCCGGGCATATTAGTCACGTAAGTAAGTAGTGAAACGGAGACTGTAGTTTTCCTAATGTTGGGTTTTATAGAATTTGATGTATATAAGATTCTTCAATACGTGGAATATAATTCTTTTGTACCTATATTATAGCTGGTTCACACGGCGGTCCCTTGGTTCCCATGCGTACTACTTAGCATCCGAATGCGTTTCTGTGTCCATCTAAGTGGGAAAATATTTCACAGCTTTTAGTTTTAATTTATTTGATATATGACAAGATAACAGAAACTTTGCTTGTGGCACTAAACCACCTGAAGTTTCGGCTAGCTAGGATAATTGCCGCCGCGAAGGAGGTTATGTTTTTGGCTAGTTTATCTTTGTGGCTGTTTGTCTATCTGTCTAACACAAAAAGTTATGGACGGACTCTTTTGAAATTTACAAGGAATGTTAGGTATGTTTTAAGGAACAGTTTATTAACATTTGGTGAAGATCGATCCGTCCAACCGTGGGTTTGTCTGACGGCCACTTTTTTCTTAGTAACATGACTTAAACATTTATGAACAGATCTTCATGGAATTCGCGGGAATTATTAGGAATGTTGCGAAGAGCAACTGACCAATTTTTTTTCATGATCTGTCTGTCCGTTTGCTCATCTCTGTTTGTTTTATGTTTGTCAGAACGTTTCTCAAATAGCTATAAAAAGTCATAAATGGATCTTCATGAAATTTTCGGGAATTGTTTGAAATGCTTAAATGGCGAAATATTATTGATAATCGGTGTGTGTTTAACTATATATACCTCTATTCTTTTAATGTTTATCAGATTGTAACAAAGAGTTACCTACGAATCTTCAGGAAATTTGCAGGAACTGTTATAATGTCAAGAGGCGCAAACGACCATACTTTAAAAACAAGAAAATTAAGTTCCTGGTTTCAGGACCAATTTCAATTTTTAGTTAACATAGCCTTACTTAGCGGAGATATGCGCTCTCAGAATATTCTAGTTGTAAATAGTTTGATCGACACACACAGGTGTATTTACAATACTATAACGAAACATTTGGATACAGAATAGTATACATATGGCTCACCAATAGGCTCGCGTGATCCCATCAATTGTTATCCCATCAGCCGCTGGTGCTCTGTGGCGCCACCGTCGCTCAATCACATTTCTAATTGCATAATGGAATCTGCTGCTGTTGCCATCTATCGCGTCCTGTGAAGAAGCCAACTGGAAATGCTTCTCTGCTTCCCACCTGTTGGACCTTCCTGCCCCTGCAGAATTGCACGAGCTGGAGTGGCTCATCCTGAAATTGCATTGGGGCGCCTCGTGTCGAATGACGTTTGGCTCTTGCTCTCTACGCCCCCTGGTGGTGGGAGTGCTGGACGATGATGCCTGTAATGAAACTTGCGCTAATGTTAGCTAATGATGAAAGCGATGTGTCGGTCCAGTGTTATGCGTTAATGAAAGCGATGTTTCATCCCAATATTATGTGTATGATGAAAGTAATGTTCATGCCCATTGTTATATGAGAGCCATGTATCAGCTGAATACTGTTTAACCCTTCATTCATTCATTAATTAATATGCCTTTGTCGTGCAAATAGCGCTATATGAAGGGTAACATACCTATAGATACGGCACGAAAGATAGGGTTAATTACCCTCTCGTGTCAAGAACATTTGGCCATGATGGCTGTAATGAATCTTGTGTTGAAATTATACAATGATCAAAGTGATGTGTGGGTTCATTATTATTTTTGACTGATATTCTGCTCCATCAACTGTACAATGTAAATTGCGATAATATTATTCAGTGAAAGCAATTCATCGGCTTCATGTATCGGGTAGCTATTCTTTTGGTGACGGAGGTGCTCGACGATGATGTCCACTATAAGCTTTGCTGCGAATGTAACGACTAAAAATAATTGAAAACACTATGTTGTAGATGATTTTGACATTCCCCTCATGCATGGGAGTGTTCGACTATGATCTCTTTGTAAGGAAACTTCCTTTGATGTTATTCTAGTCACACGAGCGATTTACCTACTTGAGTTCTACTGGTGTCGTTTTACCTTCTCCCTGCCGCTGAACGAGGCATCCATTGATATCTTCTTCTTGGCTACTGCATCATATCAAGTTGTCAACCAATGTTATTGTTTAGGGCGGGCGAAAAATTTCATCTAGTTCGTAATCCACAATATAATAAAACACAGTTGTTGGTTGCTTGCTCCCTTGCTGCTTGCTCCAATGTTGGTATGTCTATCCGTCACGCTCTATGGGAATAAGATAGGATTAAATTCAAGGGCGTACCGATCCGATGAATGGGAATAATGTAGTTGGGAATTTGAGGGCCCTGGCTCTGGATCTTCGGCCTCTGGATCTCCGGCTTTTGGATCCCGAGCTCTATATCCTGGGCTCTGGATCCCCGGCAGTTAGGGAAGCTCAGTTTCGCTCTTCAGTCTTTGAGTTTTCGTTCCTTTCGTGTATAACCCATCCCACTTAGGCTTTCGTTAGCCGAATCATATCGTAGCAGTTCAGTTTTCGAGCTGAGCAGACGCCTTTTTATATTCAATTTGCATCGCAGCCAAATTTCAACGCTTGAAGTTCAACAATCAATTGGTATCCACGATACGGATACGGTGATCCCTGGGCATTTCCATTGAATTAAATTCACTCAACTACATTTTTTTGGTGCAGCTTAACGTTTGCTCAATTCCAAGCTGATATTCTTGCTGGGGGATATTTTGCTACCGCAAAACTCATGGCTGTACAACTTGTGTTTCACTAATGGAAGATCAGGCCTGCAGGGATGTGACCTATATTACAGCAAAACTTATACTGGGAAACGGAACTATAAATAGCTGTATCACAAAATTTTTGCCTCAATTTTTGACGGCTGGGCCCTCTAGTTTATATTATAGTTCTGCTTGAGGCTCCATCCGTTCGTCCATCCATGTGTCTGCACGTTACCCTTTTCAGTATAAGAAAGCGGAAGCTCCAACTTGCAAGAAGCTCTGATTTTTGCTGGAAGGAAGTTCAACTAGAGCTGTTTTCTTTCGCTCGCTCTTGAAGAAATTTTAGTCAATTTCGAAGCAATGACATGAAGTTCATTTCGTACGTATTGTACATACCGTACCGATTTTCATATCTTGTAATATTCACGTTGGGGTCACATAACTATTCAAATATGAAAAATTCATAGCCAGAATACGGTGCAAAGCGAGCTGCTGTGAAATGCTTCATTCTAAAGCATTTATGAATTGAAAGCGCGTTGTTTGAAGAAATCACGTAAAATAACAGAAAAAAGTGCTTCCGGTGTCATGAATCAATTATTGAAAAAATGGGATGAGTCTGTTGTATCTCGTGCGTCAACTATCGCACATAAAGTATAAGGCAGCCTCGGGTCTCGCAATAGAATTGAAATCATCAAATACACCGATGAACAATAAAAATGGTAAAAATATGAACGTCTAAATAATGCTATCTTCACACGATGAGAAACAAAGGTTAGCGAAAACGGGTAAATATGGAAGAAAAGCTAGGAGAAAAGTAGGCTACCCCGAAGAGTGAAACTGCTATATTTGTTTTTATGCTGTCTTTATGTCTCTATCATGATACACAAGGGCGAAAATTTTGCTGGTAAAACATCTGCGAGATCCACAGGGGATCTACTGTCTATGCATTATAGATAGGTTGTGTATAGTGGACTTTATTTGGACTTGCTACGAGTTTACATACACGGTCTACTTTATAAGCTCGCTGCGTACGAGTCGGAACACGGAAGCGCTTCTCGTTCTTGGAACATATGTTTCTTTGCGTGTGATAACGATAACACATCGATTCCAAATATATGCAGGTGCAAATTAAAACTCAAAAGGAATTTGAAAAGAGAGTCTAAACTGAGCAAGTGGTCCTCGCTGTAGCGGGATAGCTACCACGGCTCGGAGTTAAGTTTTTTTTTTTAATAATAATATTAGACAAGTCAAAGCTGCATGCACAGCAGCGTAATGGGAAGGGTAGGGAGAAACGTTCCCGCAGGTGTGCAGCAAACGTGAGGTTAGTCGCAGTTCGCAAGGATTAAGGTCTAGGCCCTATTTGTGGGTAAGGTTAGGTTGAGGAGCTGCAGTAGGTTGAACTCAAGTGTGTTATAATAGCGTAGGTTTGGATTGCTCCATTTTAAAAAGTAAGACCATTAACTGAGCGTGGAATTTCTACAGGTCCCGCTGGCAATAGTAATAATACTACTATCTATGTTATCAACGCAAGAGCCGTTTCAGCAATAACTATTTAGTCGGCACAAACTACAGTAAGGTGAATAGCAAATTTTTTCATTTCGCTTCTAAAACGCAGTCGTCGGATTTTTGGGAGGTCATGTACCGAAGCAAATTAATGGCGAGATCGATTTCATTTCCTTCATCTTTGGTATGAAAATGGACTGAACTTATGGCCAACCCATTTCCTCATTCTACATGCTATTGCGCCTTTCAGAGGACAAAAGTTATGTTAGTAAGGTACATTCATGTCCTGTTATGGGGAGTATCGTCTCTAAATATCCCACAAGTTACCTGTACAGTACATATACCTTCGCTGCAATTATTTTCTCTTCGCCTGATTTGCTTCTTGTCTTTTTCGTAGTCCCATTGGCAATATAGGTATGTGGTTCTTGCATGTTTGTCCGTCTACTGCTCCTGTGCTGAAGTACCGGTACCTATAGCGCTGTGTTTGACGTGCTGCTGTCTATATCAGCGGTTCACAGCCGCCTTCTGGGTAGGGGGAGGGGGTAGTCTCGATAGAAGGAGCTTGATTGTGGAAAAGTTTGCCCTTGACTTCACAGAATATATAATATAAAGCAAGTTGCTAGTAGAGGAGGTTGCATGGGTGTAGAGCTTTTCGGTGGAGTCTGGAGTAGAAAAAAAAGAAAAGTTTAAACAGATCGTCTGTGTCCCTTAGGGACTGCAACCAGAGCTGTGACTAACAAAATATTTCTCTTTTTATCCCAGTGAACAGCGCAAACAGGGACTGAAAATTAGGAATATAAGAAAGATATTGGCTTTCTCTACTGTAAAGCCATGCTTACTTTGGGTAGCGAGGCTTCTAGCCTTCTACAAGCAAATTCAGAAAGAAAACTCATCATTGGTAGCTGCCAGCGAACTCGACGAGGAGGCGATCTTAATTTGGCGTTATCAAAATTATTTCAGTGTTCTATAATTGAGAGATATCCACTAGGACTGTAGTTAGTGACTTAATTTCTTTCAATCCCAGCGAACTTAGTGAACAAAGTATAATCGAAAATAGGTGCCCAGTTTTAGGTAGAAGTTTTCTTTAGATCCATTTAAACTTTCGAAATTATAAACCAGGACTGTAATTTGGAAGCTAGTTTTATTGAGGTCCATGTGAACTAGGCAGGTAAAGAGACTTGAGGTTTCATGGGTAATTTTCCCGAATGGGTGGCACCATGATTGCCAAACGGTGATAGGAAATTTGAAAAATAGTGTTGATACCCAAAGCCAAACTCACTGTCATATGGAAAAAGTTGACACGCGTTAGACTTCGGGTCAAGCAACAGTTTCATAGATGGCAGAGGCCGCTAGTTACTGAAGGCCAGTGCATTTCGAGAAAAAAAAGGTTAATAACATATGTTTGACACATGATGCAATGCATTTATGATTACTGAAGCGTGTTTGGGTATATAGTTATAAATATGTAGCCCTACCAGCGAATTTAACACTGCTCTTGCTGTAATTAGTATGCTATGGATGAACTTGATATATTTTAGTTGTAGTTTTACGAAAATCAGCGAAGGGACTAGTTGATGCAGCCGTAGTAACCGTTCTTGCACAGAAATAAATGCATGCCACGGTACCACCATTTTAAGATCGTCAGCTACTGAGAGATCTTACAAATTCAAATAACCATGTATAACACTGACACCGAACATCGTCGTACCAGTTGTACCTTCAGCAGCAGGAGGAGTGTGGTGGAATTATGTACTGCTGCAATAGCCTACAGCTGTAGCCTCTGCTGTATTTCGCACTGACAGTTATGGCTCTCACAGCTTCACTGGCGCCTCTACAGCGTTTTCATTACCACCGACTGCTGGTATTGGGCAACAGATACTGAGCGGCATCTTTACTTTCTTATTGTCTGTTCTGCATGGCAACTCTGATATGATATGTTGGTAACAACTGCTGAGTGACATCGTTGCTTTCTTGTTATTCTCATTGCATGGGAACTTTGTTACTAAATATTGAGCAACAGCTGCTGAGCGGCACCGTCGTTGATCTATTACCGTTCGTTCTACATGCTAACTAGATCACTTTGAGAGTGCATACCTCCGCCAAGTAAGAAAGGTAACGAAAAATTCAAATTGCTTCTGAAACAATAATTTCTTTGTATTAACCCCAAAATATCATTTGTGCCTTTTGACTGTAATAACAGTTTCTGTCGTATTCATGAATATCCGTACATCACTTTTTGAGTACGCTACTAACAAGCATTCTGATAAACGTTAGTCGAACAAACAAACAAACAAACAAACAAACAAACAAACAAACAAACAAACAAGCAAGCAAGCAAGCAAGCAAGCAAGCAAGCAAGCAAGCAAGCAAGCAAGCAAGCAAGCAAGCAAGCAAGCAAGCAAGC
>LQNS02278091.1:58646578-58663267 GCA_001587735.2 Parhyale hawaiensis | reverse complement strand
GGGGGGGGGGGGGGGGATATTTTGCTGTCGCAAAACTTATGGTTGTACAGCTTGCGTTTCACTGATGGAAGATCAGGAATGCAGGGATAAGACCTATAATACAGCAAAACTTATCCTGGGAACCAGTACAATAAAAAGCTCAAGAACAAAATTTTTTCCGTCATTTTTGACGGCTGGACCCTCTAGCTTGTTGTAGATTTGTACTGGGAGTGGGGTTTAGTGATGCGAGTCAAAACTAGGGTGACAATGAAGAATGTTATTTATCATATATTCTTTCATTATTATTATTATTATTTACCGATATGTTCTGTGAGCGGACAGAAACAAATAGATGATAGTCGCAGAGGGTTAGTATGGACGAATGGAATATATTGAAATGGCAATAAAGAGAGAGCATGAGACCGGTCAGTGCCGCTTGTTGTACCGTTGGGATCTAATATTCATCACCGTCATCCGAGTTTTAGCTTTCCCTTTCATACGGCACTTACCGCTATTTCGAAAACTAGGGTGACGATTAAGAACCAACGTAGTATCCACAATACTCTTCCTCACTGTCGCCCATGTTTTAATCTTTAAGTTTTATAGGCTTGGAACATATTCCATTCGGCACATATCGCCCTTTCGGAAAGTTCTATGTGCGACTAACGTGTTCAGTTTCCATCTTTGGTGTTCGGATGTCTCGTTTCATTGCTTTGTTTTGTCCGTCGACTTGCGCTCTATTGTCCCGTTTTGTAATTGCGCAATTGCAAGCCTGTCAATTTTTGCAAATGTTCACTGAGGCGCTGCCGGTAGCGCCGTAAAATGAAGAGAGCGTCCGGAGCTCGTTAGCGTGGTGATAATTGCAAGTGACAACACACGACATTGCGGCGTCTATTGTTCCTAACGTCCCATTAACTGGACTATTTTTTGCCAAAAATATTGCAGTGAAAGTGCCGTCAGCTACGGCAAAGTCATTCGTCAGCCCGAGACCAAACTCTTGACCCCTTGCCGCTTAGCAATACAATGCCCTAGCAATTATAGTGTTGATAGTGTTGTGAAAGTCCCGTCAGCTAAAGCAAAGTTATTCATCTAAAGACTAGCAAAATTTATGGACGCCGGAAGCCGCTTTGCGATTTTAGGTTCTGCGGCCGCCAAGAATTCCATTAAGGCCTGTCTAGACGTTAAACTCTTGAACGTGGTCACTCACCCTATCATGCAAGCGTTATGTAGCGTGGTTGTAAACACAACTGTGTCTATGCCTTGGAAAGTTAATGAAATGTTAGCCGTCAAAGAAGTTTCCTCGGCAAGTGTCGTGGTGCCTACATTTCAACTTAGGAGTGAAATAATACCCAGAAAACGGTGCAAATTTCTGCTGTTTCTACAGCACAGTAGCGTATTCGGACATGTGCATAAGTGACGCTTTCAAACGTCTAACGAGTAGAACGGCCTTTAGACCTTCAATGAGTGGCGCACCAGTTGCGAAGGGATTGCTCCCTGCAAATAAATTATTACGTGAATATGTACACAAGGTAGCGTGCTTTGTCCACTTCTGTTCATAAGTTTCATGGATGATCTGGTTTTAATATCCACAGTAAAATCAGTAAATTTGCAGCTGATACTAAACTGTGTGATAGTGCAGCGCGGGCCAGAGGTAGAATCGAGCTCCAACAAAACCTGCCTCATGCCGTAGGCCACAACGTGGCAAATGAGATTCACGTTGACAAATATTCGGTAATGAATATTGGATTAAAGAATCCTTCTGCCCAGTGTCAAAATGGCTAGCACACTCTCAGAATTAATTACCTGGAATTTTAGTACAAATACAAGGATGTACTCATTTCGATATACAATGTTCTAGTGCGTGCACATTTAGAGTTTGCTATTCAATTCTGGTCGCCACATCAGTGTAGCAATATAAATAAAATGGAAAGAATCCAGCGCAGAACAAGAAAACTGATAACTCACCTGCGAAATATGCTATACGAGCGTCATCAGCTGGAAGTCGGACTCATTTGTCTCGATTAAAGACGACTCAGCGGGAGTCTAATGGAAACATAAAGACTTGAAGTACTTGAATGACTTCAGCGACGTGCCTAGAAGGAGACTTCTTTGACAAAGACGTTGATGATCACCTCTTAAACGACGGCCAAAAACTTCAATATAAAGGCATGCTCGAAGTAAGCAGTGTTGCCCATACTTCATAGTGAACATTTGGAATGGACTTCTCTTGGGAGTTGCTGCTGCAGAGACAGTCAATGCTTTCAAAACTCATATTGACAAACACTGGGAGCGACACCTTCTATAGCTGCGAACACCTCCTCGGACTCATTAACTCTTAATGGTCGAAGCTTTTGATGTCATCGTATTCCTTTATCTCTCATGCTTATTCCCGAACTAATTTAATGTCTACGGCAATAGCTTATTGGCGGCAGGAGCGTAAGTGCCGGCGCTGCTCTCTGTGAATGGGCCTGCTGCTCCGTCTACTGCAAGCTCTTTAATCTAATTTGATGGGGCTTAACAGTTCCGTGTTATACTTTCAGTATCTGTAATTACTAGGGCAATATTTTAAGCAACGAAGGGAAATGAGGCATCCTAACCCTCTCCATGAAAGGGTCACTGCGGACCCTGATGCTCAGGTTGTAGTTTATAAAACTCACACAAACAATGTTTAATCCCTCATTTCTTTGTCAATGATGTTAATTTTACCGTAAAATGTTGATGAAGAGACAAGATATATTATTCACCTTATAATTCAATTGAGAAAAACTGTTTGATGCAAATCCTCTTAGGAATATATCAGTAGCTTATTATAATAAGGATATGCAGCTGGTATAAGTGTGTATTAAGCAGCGCAGGAGTGCGACTGAGCAGTGCCTTGGTATACGAAGATGTTAGTGATACACTGAATAGAGTTGCTCATTAGCACAGCGAGCCGCACGTTCACTAACTATATGATTATCTATAAACTATTTTATACTTACGGGATAAATCTATGTTCTAACCTTCCTTATTATATGACTTTTATCGCTTTAGTTCGTTGAAAGAGTAACAAGGAGCTCCTAAGCTAAGCTCATTATTCAGTGCCTCACAATGAAGAAACGAATCGTTGTCGAAAATAACACTGCCTGGGCAAGATGAAGGTACGTAAGGCAAAACAGGAAACCCATACACGGAGGGCCACTGTAGGAGAAATGGGTGAGCGCGCGAACGGCAGGGTACGTTTTTTTTAAATACATAAACATACTCAAATTTGAACCATTGCTTCGTCTTCAATTATTTGTATTTGCTTCATTGACGTTTACAGTAGTGTGACTGGACAATTTCCTATTGTAAATTTCGCCTATCGGAAATTTCAGCTCCAGGACAATTCGGCTTCCGGCAATTTACCGAAGGACATATCACCTGCTAGGCAATTTGCGAAATTTATCTGTTGTCAGATTTATCTATTAAACAATAGATAGATTGGCGAACCTAATAGTCTCCCTCTCTTCAAGTTTCTTTCCATTGCAATGTCTCGGGCATTAATTACTGCCATGCTGAGTTTTTTTGTTCTGTACAGTGTGGTATGTAAATGAATGTATGGATAGCTTAGGATTCTGGTGTTACTTGGGAGTCAAAGGCGCGCTTGTTCATCTATGCTTGTTGGAGGACTAACAACTTCAATAGCCCACAAAGTAATCAAATGGGAAAATCCACTGCTCTGTTGCGACAGTATTGCCGAAAAAGTACCGTAATCTGCAGCAAGTTTCCTATCACCTGAAGACTAAATCTTAACCAGTAACGTAAAAAAAGTCTCCGAAGCATTAATGTTATCAAACAGACCGAGAGAAATTTTTCATCGGTAAAGGGTCTGTGTGCTGGGACATGCATTTTGGAGCTAACGGGCTGCAGCGTTGTCATATTTGCAAAAAACGCAGAGAAAGTACCTAACATGTTTCAGTTTTATTTGAAGCGTTTCACCAGTGAATTAAATCTACGGTTGTTGGTCTTAATGTTTAACTAAGCCACCCGTTTCCTAACTTATTATACTTCTTTTAGGCACAAATAAAATTTAACGAAATGAATACGTTTTACGATAGCATCTGAAGTCGACTCCCATAGTACGTTTTGTTTATAAATGTTGCTTCTGAAATGAAAATTAGCTTCTTCGCGCATCCGCTAGTCTTTTTGGTCAATTTTTCGAATCGACCATTAACGGAATTTAAGAAAAAAAATTATGTTTTTGGACTAATTGAACGATTCTAAGATACTTTTCTTGTATGGCGTTTCCGTTGTAAATGCATATTTTTCTAGATATTTGACTTTGAAGTTCCCATTATTTTTCCAGGGCAAAAATTAGCGGGCTTGCTAGCAACACCATAGCTAACCTAACTTCACCTGACCCCACCTAACCTAACCTACTTTAGGTTCCTATGGGGTCGCTGGGTATTTATTCCATAGAAAAGCAATGGACACTCCAAAGTTAAATATCTCGAAAAATATCCATTTGCGACGGAAACGCCATAGAAGAAAAATCACTTAGAATCATCCAATTAGTCGAAAAACATAATTTTTTTCGTAAATTCTGTTGGTCGTTTCGAAAAATTGTCTATTTTTGACTAGTGCGCCCCCGTCTTAAAACAGTTGATTGTGTGTTCTTTGAACGGCCAGTCTGACTCATATAATAAAACTGATATGTATATATGCTATTTTTCTAGAACCTACCCTTCCTCAGGCAGCGCAGTATAGACTCCCCCCCCCCCCATAAACGTTGTTAAGCTCGAGCGTGAAAAGTTATACGCCGAAAAGTATCCACAATAAAAGAAAGTGAAAAAGCGACTCATTCAGATTTGTACGTAGAGTTTCATCAAGTTGAGCGATGGATAGGAAATGCTGCTGCAGTCGAAACAATAATAAAGGCCAGTGTGTAATTCCAGCTGGAAGTCACAGCGAAGTGAAAGTGGGGCTGTATAGGTGGCACTGGCGTTCTCTACCTGTGTATTCACGTTTGGCGAGCAATTTCCTTTTAGGCTCAGTACCTGTCACACTAATACAACGTGAGGTTGTCTAATGCTGCGGGCTTTGAATTTCTACGAGGACTCTATTTACTTCCTCATTTTGCGTCTCTTTTTCATACAACAAAGTGGACTATTAAAGCCTTCTTTCTTCCATCTTTTCCGAGTTCAAATTATAACTAGATTTGAACTAGATTTTGAAGGTCGAAGCTTCGAAATATTTATATACAGTATATTTTTCTGGGGCAGAAAGCGCATCATTCGAATCTCAACTACGCCTGAAACACTAAGGTATTTGCTGCTGAGGGTTTCTGTGCTTTGTTTCCGCAAAGTTAATTGTTTGTGATCCTGACTCAATTTTGGCCACGGACGTGGAAGATGGAAGGGTGCTGATGCACATTCTTCGCCGCTTGTTTTGTTCTGCTATATAAAATTAATTCAGTATGACTCCGTTTGTATCTGAATTAATACATTGTAATTAATTTATTCAATGAATCAATTAGTTTGGTAGCAAAAAGATCTTTATATTTCCGATACCATTTGTCGCTTAACTCTTTACTGCGTGGTTTCTCATTATAAAATATAATACCCAAGAGCGCTTCTTCCAAGTGAAATCCAGGATAGAGTCATACAAGGAAATGTTAATGATACCAATGCATATTTGAGAGCGTAGCCCATACAGTATACAATCAAGATCGAAGGGCGCAAACCCTAACCAACTACCCAGTCAAAATCCAACTATAGACATGTGACAACTAAGTTGGGCCGCCATCATTGCTTGCTGCTGATCTTTCTTCTCTTAGCTTGGAAGACAGTGCACATTAGGCTACCTGCATAAAGTCGTGAAGTTTCAGCTCCTATTGGACAAAAAAAAAAAAAAATTGAATGAAAGCGGTTTTTATATACCTGCAGTAGCAGCAGCCTATGGTGCTGAACTTATGATACTGGTAATTCCAGGTTCGAATGCCAACCCAGGCAAGCCAGCCCTTGCAGCGCTTGATGCGCTGACTCAGCGTTTCATTGGGATCTGCACAGCTGCCGTCGGGGTACTTACATACCTTTCTCAGAAATGTGAGGGATGGGGAGGGGCACGGGTCGTTGCAAAGGAACCTTTCATCGATGGCGCCAAAGTACTTGACGATCTGTGGTCGATTGCAGCCGTACAATCCTCTGGGGGTTCTTGGTCTACTGGATGTCAGCAGCACGAACCCATTGCGTGTGGATTTTCCACTAGGGGTCGGTCAAGCTGACTTTACCTCTACCAAAGTAGTGTATCTACGAGTATCCCACAGAGGGCTTCTTCTTTACAGTTCCCTCGGGGAGAGGGAATAGGAAGGGTTATAAGTCATAGACCGTACATAGTTAGGTGTTAATTTGGTTCCCTAAACCTACGTTGTGGGAAGTAGGGTGCTAGGGAATCCTGTGGGTTACCTTAGCCTTAGTTAACACGCTTCGGTCATATTTTGTTCACACTTACATAACTGCTTTCAGTCTGTCATGCTCCCATGCTGCCTTTGTTCTGTTCTTCACAATTTTCCACAATTGCTATACGCAAACGCGTTGATGCAGTTTGGGAATGCCCTCGTGCATCGGTTCCATTTTTGTATCGACGTTCTGTACGTCCCTTCATGTCTTGGAACACCTTGCTGTGTCCAATTCCGGAGCCGTTCTTTACAAACAGCCACTCGCGCCACTTACGAACGGACCCTCAGTTCGCACGTGGTCGGGATTACAAAGTGAAAGACGGTATCCATAAATCACCCTCTAAAGTAGTTGAGTTGAACTACGTACAAGCTGAACGTTCGTTCGCTCATATGTTCAGCTTATGCTTGTATCATGTGGCCCCTGTCAGAGAGTCAAAAATTTGTGCTACTTGTTACTGAGCATCTTCATTCAACAAACACAGATATGCGTATTGTTTCCCAACGTATCATCCATCCTACTCAGTGCATTTTTTAAAGGCGGGGTTGTTGTGTCTCTTTAACCCTCCTCTGTAGTAGTCCATTTTTGATTTGTGAAAGTACTGTCTTTGCCCCGTCATTGGTCTCAAAACCTGCTCCTTTCAAGTGATCAATAAGTTTTGGAAAAGATAGGGTGAAGAAGAGAAGAAGATTTAAACTATAGGGGGCTGAGACAATGTTTCCCCAAGGGAAGTCTCACACAACAGGTCTTAATATCCTGGAAGCCGGAGCTGGCCCATTTTTGTGATGGAAAAAGAAAATCCGCGGTGCAGCTTCTTGGTCTGTGTAATTATCTCACCAATGACATCCTCGTTTTCCTTAAAACATTTCATAACCTAGCGGTTATATTTTTTTCATTCTCAAAGAAATTATCAGAATCAATCCCTTTAAATCCCACAAAATGGTAGCCGTCACTTAATTTATGAGCTGAATCTCTGCCTTGAAGTTGAGTGGTTCAGAAGACCCTGAAAAAGCCCCTGTTTCGACTGGATGTTACTCACGAGATCGCACTGATAAGTCCAGCTCTTGTCTCCGGTTAAGAGTCGCTTCAAGACATCCTTCTTTATCAGCCTCAATCTTTAGCTATGAGCTTTACTGATACGTAAGCTCACTGAGTCAGTGGGTCAGCAAGCAACGCTTTAGGCACCTTGCTATCAGAAGCGTATACGTTGCTGAGTGCGAGATTTTAATGCAAAACCAAGAATGCCCATCCACGTGATGTCACAATCACTTTGCTACTATCTCAATGAAGATCCCATGGTCTGCTTCCACTAATGTCTCAATCTAGGCTACTGGCTCTTGATTTGCTGGGTAAATTCCAGATTGTCTCTTCTTTAAGTTGCTTTATCTACCTACTGTTATTTTGTGAGAAGCGGTATCTCCATGAACATTCTGCAACCGTCAACAATCTCAGGCGACTTCCACTCAGTCTTTGATAAATGCTTGCTCGAATTTCCAAATCTAAATTATCCGTGTTCCTAAAAGTAACCTTCAGATAAGCACACCTTAACGTAATAACAGCTGTCATCCGAATGAGTAAAATATGGTCAAATCAGCGTAAGCAGTCCTTTAGGGGCGGGGCTGAATTGAATGCAGCAGTGGCAAATCTAATGTATTGACTAATGCACTTTGAGTATTCGATATAAATATATTTTTATCAGTTGAGACAATTTATACCACGCGCTTAAGTGAGATTTGGCAAAGTTGCTTTGCGTTCTTAGCCACGCCCATCCGACTCCTTACGCTGGTTAGACTATGGTGGGTTACGATCCTTGACGTTACCTGTTGCTGCGGACAGGTTTCAGTCTGTGTGTGTGTGAAAGAACTCATTCCCATCATATATTTGTAGCAGGACTTTTTTTTCTCATTCTCATCGTTTGTAAGCAAATTTTGTGCCTTTTCTTTTAACCAAGCCTTCGCTCTGGGCGCGCTGGTGTTGCACTTTTTCTCACAATGTAAGCCAATGCGACGCGGAATTTTTCACTCGGACCTTTCACGCTCATGCCAATTGCAAGCGCTCGTGTGTACGGTCAGTGCGCTCGGTTAATCTTCGCTGCCGTGCGTTTTTGCCAAGCGCTGGAATTTTTTTTAATTACGAGTGTGGTAATCAAGGCTAGCTGTGTGTGGGTGTGTGTGTACGTGAGGGTATACATATGTGTGTGTTAGGGGGAAGAGGGGGGGCAATGGATACGCCTACGTTGAAAGATATATATATATATATATATATATATATATATATTTGTCTCTCTCTTTTGGTGAACTCTACACCTGCCATGACATTTTAATACTTAGTTTTTATCGTGTGAATAACATTTCATTGATTCAGATGGTATTTTTATAATTCACTTTAGCCACACTAGTACAAATTGATTCGCTGCTCCTCTGATTTATTAGTGGTAATCGCATGAAGAGTATTTATTCGATTCGCTAAGCATTTAACAATTTGCTATTGTAACTCGTAAAGGGACTGTGCAATTTGTGACATACTGGGTAATAATTATTTAATGAAGAATTTTAGATTGTATATACGTAAAAAGGTGAGCGTTGTAAGTTATATTCTCTTTATAGCAGAGCGGGGCATCGCTAGGTACTGTACTTATGGTATTGCAGGCATGCTTTTTAGCACTCAGCGCTGGTTTTGCGTTTGCCCCGCGCTATGCAAAAGTTCCAGGTTCGATTCCTACGAACCACCTAATATACTGTATTTATATAAGTCAAAAAATTTAAGACTGTGAGATGCCTTCCTAGCTCGCTAAAATTTAAAATCTGATATCATAGACCACACCATACATTGACTGGACACTGAAATCGGGCCTCTCGCAATTGGGCCTGGAGGCCGATTTACGTAAGTGTTAATGAAATGAGTAAATAAATGAGTTTGAATAATCACAGAGACCTCAAACAAAGAATAATTTCTTCGTCGTTGCTGAGCAGGATATCTAAATTCGCAATCATATATCTTCAGTAGGCGATATACATCATACCGTCCGACATCAAGAAAAATCTAAAATCTATATATTAATCTATAATATTAATAGCGTTGTTCCTTCGTTCGTTCCTTCCTTCCTTCCTTCGTGTGTTACGCCTGAATTCACTGTTCAACTTGCATTTGGCCTTACATGCGAAATCCGGTATCTGTGCTACAGCTAACGCGAGAGGCAAATATATTGGCGATTTTCGGCCTTCATTCTTCCTTGTTTTGCGTTTTATTGATTTCAGGAAGCTGGCGTATCTGTGATACGGCTGGTGAATAATCTCTTGGCCACAGGCCAGGTCCTTTTAATTGTTTATACGCCCGAAAGTTTTAGGAATAAATTTTGGGGAACCCGCACCGTGGTCTACTGCCAAAGGAATTCCACGGGTCCAGTTAGACAGAGGGGTTTATAAATATAATCCACGGGCCACTTAGACATGGGCAGCTTCAGTAATTATCAGCAAAAAGGCTGGTCGTATAAGATATCATACATCGAATCTCGGCGTTGTTTGTGATGTTGACGGGGAATAGCCATGGTACAATGAAAAGGTTCCACTGATCTATCGGAAGCGCCTTACGCCAAAGCGTGAACGTTTCATTGGTGCTGCTAACTTAAATAAATATTCCACGGATCCAATCATACGCGGAGGTCAGCATTTCTGTGCAGCTGGGGAAGGTCTTTTTAATCCTTTTTATGCCCCTGGGCTCTTCTGAATGAACGGGTAAGGACCTGGCAAATTTACATGTGGGGGTGGGCACTAGGGGTGGTAGCAAAATTCAAGGGGGGGGGGGCAGCGAGACACAAAAGCTAGGCCCTAAGAGTGCATTTTTTTTCAAGGCCTCATTTCCAGTGAGGGGCGCGTGTAACTTTTTAGGGGGAGTGTCTCCGCACAATCCTCCCCTGGCCACTCCATTCCAGGGAATTGGGGATATTATCAACCAAGAGGATGGACTCAATATATCACACATCAAGTCCCAGTGTTGAAAGTTTCACGGGTCTCTCTGAAAGGCCTTACAACGCCGTGAAAGTTTCACGGGTCCAGATAGTCTATATATTAATACGCTAGTACCTACCTACGTAGGTCTTTACCTTTTGTGTCACGCTCTTCATCACAAATAGATAGAAGGAAATTCGAGCTTTATTGAGTTCGGGAACGTGGCGTATCTGTGATACGGCTGGTGACTAATCTCTCGGCCACAGGCTAGGTCTTTTTAACTGTTTATACGCCTAAATTTTTCAAGAATAAATCTTTGGGAACCTGTATCGTGGTTTGCTGCCAAAGGAATTCCACGGGTCCAGTTAGACAGAGCAACGTATAAATATATCCCACGGGACCACTTAGACGGGGGCAGCTTCAGTAATTATTATCAGCAAAAAGGCTGGTCGTATAAGATATCCTACATCAAATCTCGTTGTTGTTTGTAATGCTGATAGGGAATTGCCATGGTACAATGCGAAGGTTTCACTGATCAATCTGAAGCGCCTTAAGCCAGACAGTGAACGTTTCACGGGTGCTGCTAGTTTACATAAATATTTCACGGGTCTAATAATACGCAGAGGTCAGAAGTCCTGTGCAGCTGGGCAAGGTCTTTTTAAGAAGTTTTATGTCCCTGGGCCGTTCTGAATGAACGGGTTGGGATCTGGAAAATTTCTATGTAGGGGTGGATACTAAGAGTGCTAATAAATTTCAACGACGGAGGGGGGAGGGGGGTGGGGAGCAGCGAGACACAAGAGCTAGGCCCTAAGCAGTGCATTTTTTTTTAGGGCATCATTTCCAGTGAAGGGTGCGTGTAACTTTTTAGGGAGGGAGTGTGCCCCCACGATCCTCCCCTGGCTGCTCCACTGCAGGGAATTATGTATATTATTATCAACCAAAAGGATAGACTTAACATACGGTATCGAGTCCAAGCGTTGAAGAATAAGTGTGGTGTTGCCATGCTACAATATGAACGTTTCACGGGTCTGCCTGAAAGGCCTTGCAAAGCCGTGAAAGCATCACGGGTCCAGCTAGTTCATCATTAATTTTTGGGATTATTAAAATTTGATAGAAAAAATTGGCTCATAGACAGGGTTGGCAAAAACCATGTTTTTTTATGTTTTGTTGTTTTATCCCAAGTTCTAGGAATTTTATCCAACATTCCAAGGGTTTTCTGCTATGTTAACATATAGCTAGCTAATCATCAACAATCTTAGTCACTTCATTACAGCTTCATATTGTAGAAGAATGATTTTAAGAACAAAGGGTTGCGAAAAAGCAGTTAGCACAGTACCTGTATTTGCTATGGCTACATTTAATATCCAAACTGCAGAGATGCTATGCCTTTTAATTGCAATATAAAATCCTTTGAAAAACCTAAAAAAAAAACTTCAAATTACAAATACAACTTGACAGAAATATAGCAAGATACAAGCTAACTGATATCAGAGTAATGAGCTAAAGAAAGTGAAATAGATATAAAATCCTTTGAAAAACTTATAAACACTTCAAAATACAAAGACATTTCGATAGAAATAGCTAGCTACTAGATAATTAAAAGCAGAACAATGAACTGAAGGAAGTGCAATAGCTATATGCCTACATCCTTCTCATGTGCTCACTAGCTATCTAATAGTAACTATAACTACTACTTCTAACTTTCAATAGCTGCTAGCTTACCAGAATATAATCAGTTATGCATCTCTGAAATGAAATAAAACAAAATTCAATAAGTTATAGGCTTTTAATAGACATATGCAATAGCTGACCCTAACTGTCGTAACAGTCAAACGGATTGCTAAATAAAAACGCATTAAATCATGCTTTCAGTTCTCTAACTAAAGTTTAGTAATTTGTAGAAGTAAAACTATTTATTTTGCAATGCTTGTGAATAAAAACCAATAAAGTTTCATAAAAACCAAAGAAACAAAATAATGTTTGTTGGTTTGTTTAAACCATTTTTTAATTTGGTTTAAACCAACCAAACCTGCTCATAGATACTACACGTAATGTACTTTAATATCACATCCAATTGAGTGTTTTCCAATGACCAATTTCAAGCACAAACCTCAGATATTGATGTATGTAGAGCTTTCGGTAGACCTCATTCCAATAGCTGCACAAAAATTGGGGTCAAGCAAACCCAGTAATGTTGAAAAAATGAATTAAAACCACAGTAATATTGCTACATTGGTACCTACCAATGAACTAAAAATACATGTTTAACTATGCGATAAAGATACCTAGACCGTCGGTAAATATTAAAACATAACAATTTATGGCTGATACAATCCGTCATTACTGGAACCATCTAAAGCTGCACATCGTGATTATCGATATAATTTCAGATACCGTAACTGCCTAAGTGTATTACTCCACTTTGTGATTGCCTGCGTTACATCACTTCATGGTTTCCTAGGTTGCATCACTTTTTGGTGCCTAAGATGAAACAGATCACGATTGGCGGAATTAAACCATTTCACAGTGGCGTACATTACATCACTTCAGGGCGGCCAATGATACTTATATCACTTAACAGCTGTCAAAACTAAATCACTTCACGGTTGCCAATGCAATATCACTTCACGGCTGTCAATGCTTAATCACTTCATTGCTGTCAATACTACATCTCTTCATGGCAGCCAGTGCTTCATTATTTAGATCACTTCACGGCAGCCAATGCTATATCACTCCACTGCTGCCAATGCAATATCACTTCACTAATTCCAATGTTAGATCATTTCTCTGCTTCCAATGCTATAGCATTTCCTGGCGGCCTGTACTTCATCACTTCACTGCTAGCCGGGTTCCATCACTTCATGGCTGCAAGCTGCTCCAACTCACCTTTCAGCTGTGCAGTCTGTTCTGATTTTCTCGCTTTGCCCGTATAGCTACATTGCCATCAACTGTTTACTTGGCAATTCATTACAAATCGAGCATGCCACGAATTTTAGAAGCTTCTTTTCTACAAAATGAGACTGTTTATTTCACTAACTGTTGCGAAATAAGTTTACTGCAAATAGCAGAGGATGTCATAAACAGCTACTCTACGTAATCACACTTCAAGCCTTAATATTTTTGTGAATTTGTTGCGCATAGAAGTTTTAGAAGTATATACAGGTTTGTCAGTCATTACTGAATGTAAAAGAATTAAGTCAAATAGCCTAAACAGAGCATGAAAAAGTAATGGGAGAACATAAAAAATGCGTCTGCGCACCGTGCAGTCAGGCCCAATTGCGGGACCGAAATCTGCCTAAGGGGCAGGTGTGTAGTCAATATATGGTGTGGTCTATGGATTGTGACAGCAACTTGGTTAAGTAGAAATACGTAATTCGTATCATGCATACCATTACGGAACTATATAGATTTTTGGTCATTGAAGATAAATGAATTGATTTCAACTTTTTCTGTATTCCAGTGTTCTTTAAAATATTCTTTACACGAACTAGTGTGCCCGCGCTGTCATAAAATAACAGCGAATAATTTGTGTTGATCCTTCTTCATTAACCATGCTTTCCTTCATACAAATGCCAACTTTAAAGATCATCCAGATGAGGGTTCACGGCGTCCTAATTACCCTAATTACTAAGCATCAGCACTCTTATTTTCTGACATGAGAATAATTAATTATTTTTGTAGTTAGTTTAGCAACTCTAAAAAGAATTGATTCGATTTGGTATCATAGATACCCTAGTGTGTCATATTTGTCCGATAGTCTTTTGGTTATCGAAAGATGTTTCGTCGTCAATTGCATTAAAATTGGAAGTATAGCTGAAGGAACGAAATCATCTGTGGGAAGAAACTATGAATCAAGATGCATGAGAGCGCCACTGAGAGCTTCAGATATCTTCAGTGCTGAGATTTAAAATTCGGCAATGCAAAAAGTGCATTTAGACTTGAGGCCGCCCGATACTTTGCCATAGATTCGATGTATAGAGAAGGTAATACTCGCACGAATCAGACTAAGCCTGCGTTGTCTTCATTGTTTGAATTTCAACTGTCCCTGATTAAGTAAGATACGTTTGCCATCTTCTGCAACCCGGCCTATTTCTACCGATTAGTTTTCAATGGAACGTGAGAGGATGACCAGAGCCTCCAACCTGGGCTAATTTCTGCCTATCTGTTTTGTTAAAGCGTGACAGAAAATGGATAAACAGATAAACAAATCTATAAATACACATCGGTCTTTATTATATTGTAGATTGTCATCGTCAGACTTCTGAAATAGTTCAGGGATTTCATGGCGAGGGATAGCTGTTTAACCAACACAAAAGTGGCATTTAGTTCCATGTGGCTTTTGGAGTAGCCTATCTAATAATTGTTACCGCACGAATTACTGTTAATTTAAATTAACTGATTTTTACTTCGCCAGCACCACTGATGGTTGTTATACCGTCCTAGTATTACTGAACTTGTTAACGAAATATTTGTTTTTCCATTGTGTGCTGAACTGGAGGTCAATCTTTTTATTTAACCCTGGAACAGTACAATACGCTGGTCGTTCCGTAAATGGCACACTTGGGTCTGACAAACCCGCAGTCAAAAGTAAATATGGACCAACTATCAAATAGTCTATTGGGAAACCTGTCTCTGTACATTCTGACAGTTCTCCTGGAATTACAGTTAACCATGCCGTAAAGCAGGTGCATATCTGCAAATTCACTATTTGGTAGTAGGTTCATGGTCGTCTGAAATCAGGTACGGTGCAGATGAGAGTGATCAATGTCAACAACTGACCGGTGTGCATCTTTCTCTTCGCTGTAAAGTGCAGTAGTCCGCCGATCAAGTGATTCGCTCTACTGAACGTTAAGTCAACGTACCTTTAGAAGTAGACATTTTCGAATATGCATCGGTAGAGTCAAATAGGGTTATTTTATTGTAAGGAACCTATAGTTTCATTTTGTGGAAAGAATTTAGGAACACCCTTTATATATATGTGCTAATTTTATTGAACTTTTGACAACTGATAAACTTTCTTGGTCCTGTTTTTGGTTCATTGATGAATATACATTGAAAATTTACTTGATTTAACATATTTGACAAGTTGCCAAAAAAGGCACAGAAGAAAAAACACCTGGGTCTCACAGACCCGAATGCTATATATTTTCTATTATATCTAAAAGCAGAGGGAGACTTGGAGAACTACACACCCATACTCAGAACAAGCATCAAATCCTAGAAAGCTATTGAAAAGGACAGAGATAGCTGCCGTCAACAAATTGTTAAACTCAAAGGTGACATGAATATGCCAGCTCTCGCAGACCCGAGTATCCCGTTCCGGGGTTAAGGAATTTATAAAATTACTAGTGGCCCGGGCCGTCATTATAAATGACGGTAGAAAATTAGCACCTCAGGAAAACCCCCGCTGTCTCTTGTGCTTATTACTTTTCAGAGGCTTCTTGAATGAAAATTCAACATTCTGCCTAAAAAATTGGATATATAGTGCAACCCCCTTATCCAAGATACCGTCTTCGGCACCTGAACATGTCCAGACAGGATCGTGCAGGCGAGCTCAGGTCCCTCAGCTGGAGCGCCCAAGTGCGACTCCCGTATCCAAGATACCGTCTTCGACACCTGAATTTTCTCCTATCTTATTCCCATAGAGCGTGACAGGAAAGATATAAATGTATAAATAAATAAAAACACGACGTGAATTATTATATAGTACTGATACTGATATGTTCAGACACCTTCACCCTTCAGGGGGCATAGAAAGGGCGATATTCCGCAGGGCTAGGTTAACTAGGAAAGTCACCCCCTCAGGGGACTCTACAGGTTATTTTTGTTCTGGGTTGTCCTTCGGTATGCTTTATTTAATGCCCGCTTTATTTTTTCTATTCCTATACTCCCACTGGTCACTATTTATTTGTCAGCTCCTCTTTTTTCCGACTTGCTATGCCTATGCTCAATGATCAAGTGTGAAAGTACATTCGCTCTTGAGCTCCCCTTTTCTATCGGCACCACCATACCATTGACACCTCTTTCAGGTCACCGTTGTAGTGTAAAAGACAGGCTTAAACGCTACGGTATAATAAGTCGACCCCTTCAGCTTGTGACATCATAACCGACTGAATATAATACAGTGAATGTTGACAATCTCCTGTACCAAATCTTAGTAATTTGGCCATTAGGTAAGTATCTCGGGGTAATACGTTTATGTGTTAATTATTGTCATGCTGTGAATCGCAATTCAGACTCTCATTTTAAAGCTCTCAGTTTTCCTTTCCAGTTTCTAGTGAAAACAAAGTAACCATTTTCTTTTAATAAAATCCCTTCTCTCCTTAAGAATATCTCGTTAGAGCGGC
>LQNS02278091.1:58622377-58635925 GCA_001587735.2 Parhyale hawaiensis | reverse complement strand
TGAAATCTGAATTTTCTTCTATCTTATTCCCATAGAGCGTGACAGGAAAGATATAAATATATAAATAAATAAATAAATAAATAAATAAAAACACGACGTGAATTATTATATAGTAGATTCTTTTACATATTTGCCTAAAGAAATTAGTGCCTGAGAGGAGTTTTAATGTCAATTAATTTTAATATAAGAAAATTTCATCGGACAGTACAAAGCGAATGCTACGGCAGCAGATCTGCAGCAGTTGTCATACTTTCACGCTCACTACAGAAGCTGCAGATAAAAAACCTGCACAGTGGCACTGCATTGATAATTGCAGCAAAGATTAGTTAAAATTGATCAGATTTCATTCAAGCTTACTCTTCTTTCTGATATATGTAAGTTAGGCTAATCAATTATACACTAAACTAGCACTTCAATTATGCTTCATGTATGGCGTATTATCGCTCCCATTGTTCCTTTTTAGCCTTGTTGTTGTAATTTAGTAATCATTTCAAAAGTTCATTTTTATAAAAAAAAATATCTACGAATGCACATCATTACAACAGTCAGGACCGTGTGAGCGGTGAGCCCCAGTACTACCTTAGTCGTTGCTTGCTTGCTAGTAGGCGCCTTATAATGCATAGCTGCTGCTGTGATGCTGCCTGACGTACGTCCAGAAGCGCCCACGCACGGAAATGTTATCTGCTAATTTTATAAAATATTTATATATATCGGGATTTTTGGCTAAAATCAGCGGGCATATTAGAATTTTATTGATGTTCACCAAAAATAAGGAAAAGTCACTGATGTATGGGCACTGAAAAATCACTGAGAGTAGAACAGTGAGCGAAAAACGGTGGGGCGGTACAATTTTGTCTATCTTCGGAGCAGATAGGGTTAAGCTTCCTAACTGAAACTTAGCCTGCTGAATGCAATTCGGTTGCGTCCGACACTTACACAGCACGGTTGCGTCCGACACTTGCACAGCACGGTTGCGTCCGACACTTGCACAGCACAGTTGCGTCCGACACTTGCACAGCACAGTTGCGTCCGACACTTACACAGCACAGCTGCGTTCGACACTTGCACAGCACAGTTGCGTCCGACACTTGCACAGCACGGTTGCGTCCGACACTTGCACAGCACGGTTGCGTCCGACACTTGCACAGCACGGTTGCGTCCGACACTTGCACAGCACGGTTGCGTCCGACACTTGCACAGCACGATTGCGTCCGACACTTGCACAGCACGGTTGCGTCCGACACTTGCACAGCACGGTTGCGTCCGACACTTGCACAGCACGGTTGCGTCCTACACTTGCACAGCACGGTTGCGTCCGACACTTGCACAGCACGGTTGCGTCCGACACTTGCACAGCACGGTTTAGAAGTAGCAAAGCCAGAGCATATGTCGACAATTTCGAACAAGTTAAGCCTCAGAATTTTGGGATCCAATCGAACATGTCCTGAGAGCTAAACCTACTCGAGAGAAATGAATTATTACTCTGTCACATATGTAGGCTGTGAACTCCGGTAGCACAGTAAACTTGCACGCTAATTTGTAAGGCTCATTGCTATAATGTTTTACATTAGTTCATTGAACAGGTATGGTAATAGTATTATTGTATGAATACCTTCCTACGGGGAGAAATAAATGTTTTCGTTCCCTTTTTGTTCACCTTTGCTCGGCATATTCTACTGACAGTCCTTCCATCTACGTTAGTCAGGTATATTTCAAGCATGAGTATTCATATGAACATCTGTAAGGCAGCTATATTTTAAATACAAGCTTCCCTATTCACAGCAGCCGGGTCTATTTAACAGCTCAAGCTTCATTATAAACGTTAATTATGCATTTATCACCCGCGAATGAAGTGAGAGAGCGGATGATGTTTTCGTAGAAGGTTTAGGTATATATTTATATATATACACTAGCGGGCAAAATAAGAGAACGGTTTTCATATTTGAAAATAAAGTTTAACCATGTAGAGTAGGTTAATGAATCTTTTGATGGGGCCTTAAGGAATGCATTTAACATATTTCTACAAAATATCAGGACAAACATAACTATATTTAATACATTAGAGCAATCTAACAAACAATAGCAAAAATTGAACAGTGCAAAATAAGAGAACGATCGTCTCTAAAACATTCTCATATTTACCCCGGTCACATAGCAACATTCAGTTTCGTGTACATGACTTCTAGAACTGCCACTCTTACGATTACACCATTGTAGAAACATGGCACCTAACGTGAAAGTTACTCCTGAGCGGCGGGAAGTAATTGTTAAGCTCAGGTCCTCAGCAATGACTCTTTCAGCCATATCAAGAGAGGTAAACCGATCCAAGAGCGTTGTTTCTCGTGCTTTGAAGCTCTATGATGAAAAGAAACAGCTGGAATCACCGGTGTCTGCAGGCCGCCCTCGAAAAACCACCGTACGAGATGATAGGATTATGAAACGCTATGCCCAGAAGGATCCTTTCGAAACTGCAGCGGGAATTTCCTGAAAGCTGAAGGTCAATAACAACGTAGAAGTGTCTCGCTATACAGTTTCTCGTCGCCTATATGCATGACGGGTTAAAGGCACGCAGTCCTGCCACTAAACCACTTATCAGTAAGAAGAATAACAAATTAAGACTTGAATATGCAGAAAGGCACATCGTTTGGAGAGATAAAGATTGGAAAGAGTGCATTTCAGCGACGAAAGTAAATTTAATTTGTTTGGATCTGATGGCAGACGGTATGTTAGACGTGCAACAAGTGACAAGCTGAACCCGAAATGATTCAAAACATCTGTAAAGCATGGGGGAGGTAGCGTAATGGTGTGGGGCATGTTTTCATCTGAAGGAGTTGGACCGTTGGTGGCCATTAAAGAAACTGTCAATGCTAATGTGTATCTCAATCTTGTACAGCAATATGTTATCCCATCTATAAGATCATCACCAAACCAGCCAGCAATTTTTATGCAGGACAATGCCCCGTGCCATACTGCAAAGAAAGTGAAGGAATATTTTGGAATATCGAAGTCATGAAGGGGCCTGCCCAAAGCCCGGACCTTAATCCTATTGAAAGTTTATGGAAAATTATAGGTGAAAATGTAGGAGAACGACAACCATCAAAAGTAAAGGATCTGTGGACTAAAATTGAAGAGGAATGAAAAAAAAAGTAACTCCAGAGTTTTGTAAGAAACTTGTGATGTCGTGTAATCATCGCTGTGCTAAAGTTATTGAAAATAAAGGTTTTAGTACTCCATACTAATTGTTCTAAACCTAAAATTGACCATTGTTCCATGTTGTTTGTTTGTAAAATTGTATTTAGAGACGATCGTTCTCTTAATTTTCACTGTTCATTTTATGTTATTGTTTGTTAGATAGCTTGCTCTAATGTATTAAATATAGTTATGTTCGTCCTGATATTTTGTAGAAATATGTGAAATACATTCCTTAGGGCCCTATCAAAAGAAGCATTAACCTACTGTACATAGTTAGCCTTTATTTTCAAAAAATGAAAATCGTTCTCTTATTTTGCCCGCTAGTGTATATATAGGCTATATGTCTGTTCACCCAAAAACAGGAAGATGAAGTTGAGCATTGTTCAAAAATTTTTGCAGCAAGTTTGGCGGGTTGACCTAGATGTGACCCGTGCCAAAGAACTAGGATTAGCTGGCTATCAGAACTGACGGCGTTGAATTTTCCTGCACCGCTTGTGATGGCTTTACGCTCCGAGGCGTTCTATATTTATGTTTTTATTAAGAATCTAATTATCGGGGGGAGGGAGGGGTTGTGCCCTATCTTTGTTGGACACAGCATCCATATGAGAAGCTAAGATTAGCTAGCCATCAAAGATGAAGGCGTCGAATTTGCGTCCACCGTGGGTGATGGTCTTATGCCATGAGGAGTTCTAGTTTCAAACAATAAGCCTCTCAAACACATTAGTGAGGTACAGACGATCCTCACTTTATAGCGCTGACAAGTTAGCTATAGTTGGAATCCCTCGCTATAGTTGGACGCCACTCTCTATGGTTAGATCTAGTCTGGCCTTAAAGAACAAGTTTCTATGCTTATGATTAGTAAAAAACATTCATTGAGGCAATGTCCAAATTTATTCATTAGCTATATTGAATTACGTATTCAGCTACTTTGATTAAATATGTGCGCACATCATCGAACGTCCTTCATTTTTTTTATACCCCATAATGTGCATCCTGTAATTTTGAACTTTTCATCAACAATATTAGCCGGTTTCTTTTCTCGCTTTAAGCCGTTGAAAATTGTTGTCTTCACGTTGATGGTTAATTTCTGCCGTTTCTTCGTTAATTGCTGTAGGGGTGATATTTTACAGAAGTTAACTGAAGTCGTGAGATCAATTTGCCCTCTCTTGCTTAACTGGCATAAGTGATGTTGTCGTACATGATGCCGTATGGAAGAAGTCACGGTATGATATTGATATTCTAAGAAAATATCTAGCTTGCTGCGAATTATTCTTTATTCACTAACACTGGCCTCTCTCACAGTATATCTCTCAGAGTATACTTGCTAAGCTTATATATATCGATTCATCGAATACTGCGAAGCTGGAATTAGAGGAGTGACTTGGTAAGCTTACGATATAAAGGGGATTCAGGGTGACATTGCTGGATACTCTGAAGCTAAATGAACCCTCTGGTGGCTAATTGGGTGCCAGTATAAAGAGGTGCAGTATAAAGTGAGGATCACCTGTATATTCCACGTTTCAACGTCCTTATCGACGTTAGTTCTGCACCTATTTGAGGCAGCATCATATCTATCGGAAAATAAGGCATTGACGCGACTACAAGGCATCAAATGAAGCTTGGCGGTAACGTATGAATCGCTGACGTACCTCAGTTATCGCCACAAACTGAACATTCTATAGAAACCGTAATTCCCAATAATCATGACTCCTAATCACCAAGCCCCAATTGCTAAACTATAAGCTAATGCATACGTTACTGAAAGTCACGTAAGGCAACTGACAACTGAACCTTCCAATGAATTTATAAGAGATTCAGTTCCTGATCCTGAAGCTTGCTTAGATTCTTAGGGTCACGTGCATGTTGTTTCTAACGGGAGCTTCCTAATTACCAGCATTTAGTATTATAGAGTGATTATTATACTCTACTATGCTGGGGTCATACTATGCACTCACACGCACAACTTGATGCGCGGACATACAGCTCGCACGTCGTTCATACAACCGACTTTGAGTACCTATGGACAACGGAACAGCGCGTGAGCTGTACATCCACACATCAAGTTGTACGTGCGAATACATGGCTCCGGCATAACGTGTACTTTCTAACACTGGAAATTACAGAATTTGCAAACCTGGACGGTGTCGCGCATTTCCTCTCCCATAGGACACTCTATATCTGATAATCATAAGAGCAGCCTAACGAAATTTTCAGCGCCAGAGGACGGAATTTTTCCATGGAAGCCAAAAAAAAAAAAAAAAAACTCCCTCCAATGTTATCGTTTTTGCTGTAGCGAAGCGAAAGCGAAACTGTATAGGCGAAGGTGTTGTTTTTTACCCGGTCAACCGTGCTTCATGGACAATGTCTGTTTTCAGGCTGACTGCACATCAAATTGTTGTTGCGTGAAGTTGCGCCATGCTGCGGGCTGCAGGTTTCCGCTAAGACATTAAAATTTCGTGGGGATACAATACTGATGCCTCTCATTTCTCGTAGTCCTAGTACTTGGTGAAGCGTGATAGACGGACAGGCAGACATCCTACCTTAAATTCGTATCTTCGCATATATACAATGCCCGTAGAACCATGCTGTACCAAGCGCCATAGTCAACGTCACTTATCGCTGCATTACTATTCTCGTGATTAAGACTTTGACAATAAACATTTGATAGCTTAGGCGCTATTCAGCGCTAAAATTAATGGACTTATATATTAGCTACCTACTTATCTTGGTATTCAGTAGATGAATGTTCTCCTATCTAAATCCTAAGAGCGTGACGAAGAGAAGGACCAACCAAAGGAGCAAGCAAGCAGCCAACCAGCAATTGTGTATTATTATACTGGGTGGTGACCCAGAGAATAGCAGGCCGATAGGTACGTTATAAAATCAAGCCTACAGGTATCAGGTCTATTTTGCAGCAAACCCTGTACCGCAAGCGAAAATTCTTAACAGCTCAGTTGTAAAACTATTGCCGTTATTTTTGACGGCTTGGTACTCTAGTTTTAGATGCGTCAATGATATCCCTACGAAGGTATACTCGATGTTCGGTGCTCTTTTTTTTCTGGGGTATCTATTATATTGGATAATTAGAGGTGCACATCGTAATACATTGCCGATAAAAAGTTATTACTTCAAGGAAACCTCCATTTCTTGGCTCCTGTGTTCTCTTGAAGGGACTTCTTAAAAAATGCAGACTAAACGATTTGCCTTACGCTTGAAAATTCATGGACATTTTGCATATTCCGTAGAAATGTTACCCTCTGTTTCACGTTTTCTACTGTCATAGATCTTACGTCATTATTTCCCGTTACAGGAACAATATAATTATGCGTATACAATATAAAGAAACATACCGTATATGCATAAGTTAAATCACAATCTGAATCGTTATGTAGTGTGGACTACATAATGCTCTTGCTTATAGGAACTTTATTAAATTTAAATTATCAGGTCTTAAGTTGTCGGTGTGAAAGCAAGAACCATTTGTTGCTTTCTGGGCTTTGTAGGGGGACGTCAAAAGGTCTTGAAGTGGTTTTGGTGTTGTAAAAGGAGGAAGGAGTTTTGGTTAAAAACGTTTTGATGTTGGAAGCGAGGGGAGAATACGTGCACTGCTGACGGAAAGTGAGATTCATTCTGAGGGTGCATAGGAAAGCGTCACTGGCGGAAATGGAAGATTTTCCTTTAGAAAAAGTAAATGGAGAGCAGTAGTGAATAAGTGAGCAGTATGTGGCTCTCAAGAGCTTGGCTTCAAACGGATCGTTTTATGATTGCGATAGGTAATGGTTGGTACGCGAAAGGTGATAAGTGAAACTGAGACCTTCTGTTGAGTGGGTGACGTCAGAGTGACTGGAAATTATATCTAAGATTCTGTTTCCCGCCTTCTGGTGTAATTATATCGTCTAAATGCCAACCTGTTTGGTTTGTTTTAAAGGGACTCAATAACCAAAAACATGTAACCAAACTTTTGCTGCTACCATACTGCGTAGTTTCTTAGCAGCCCGTTTCTGCACGGGCTTATGGTTAGATAACGAATTTATTTGACACAGATGAATTTGTTCTTCATTGGTTCTTCTATTCAATTTGCTTTCATAGAGTGTGATGCTGTCGTCTAAAAACTATGCATTTAATGTCGTAGCGATCATCGTGATACGAAAATGTCGTCGTAAACAAGAAATTTTTCGATATTTGACGTGCGGGATTGACTTTAACTCGCAGTAGTTGCATAAATGATTATCACTTGAAAAATATTCAAATACTATATTGATTTTTTTAGCGTTAACGCTATTTGTCTTGTCCGTATAATCGTGTACTCAACCTTGACTTTCTGTCGGCGTACTCAACTTTGAGCTGCTACCGAGTACCTATGCTACGACTTCCTTGTCAAACATGTGGGTTGAAACGCGGTTTTCTTCATTCGATCAGTTATTTAGCACTGCGACAACCTTATTTATTTTACCCGTTTAATTCCCAACGAGGACCATTTAGTCACTTTTCTGATGGCGTAATTTCTACAGATTAATGTATATTGCTTCATTGTCCATGATCAGCATTAATTTTCGCAGCATTAGCACTCGTGGAAACTGTTCCCTGGAATACAGTGAATGGTTGGTTACTACTACGTCGGTTTGACGGTCACAACCCGCTACTTTCCGCTACCTTTCCATACTGTTCCCAATAATGTTATTCACTGCACTAAGTACTATATCTACCTTCGCCCTCAGGGGTATATTCTGGCGGGCCCTTTCCATACCACAATATATTAGGGCCTCACGCACCCAAGGGTCCCTTGTGCCGTTTCGCAGGAGATGTTGCAGCTTGCTGCAGTTCCTGCTGATGAGGTTAGTTTTGTAAAGTTAGGTAGGCTCTCAATACATCCCCTCTGTTTCGGGAAGTGGGCCACTGATCGAGGTGGCCGACCTATTCCCGCTAAACTTTTACCTTCTTATATTTCATTTCCTTCTTTTGTGCGCTGAGCGAAAGCGTTCTGCCGTGCCCGGGAGTTGGAGATGCACAACTTGCGCCTTTTTCTTGTCAGTAGCTCACTGAACACTTAGAATCTGAGACCTACCGGCAGAAAAGCCGAAACGAAATTCACTGATAATTTGAAATGAGACTTACTTCGCGCCCTAGTGGCCCACGAGCCTGTGTTAAACCACAGGAATAGTATAGTTCGGCACAATATCGACATTGTGTCCCTGATGCGCTGGTAAAATATTGTACTACTACTATATTTACCTCCGGCAACTAGGTTATGTTTTCGTCGGGTTTGTCGGTCTGTCATCAAGATAGGCTAGCTCAAAAAGTAGTGGACGGATTTTGATGAAACAAACAGGGACTGTTAGGTATGTTAAAAGGAGCAGATGATTAACTTTTGGTGAAGATCTATCCGTCCATTTGTTTGTTTGTTTGTCTGCCTATTTTGTGTTAGCACCATAGCTTAAAAAGTAATTGACGGTTTTTCATGAAATTTACATGAGTTGTTGTGTATATTATAAAGAGTAAATAATCAAATATTTGTGATGATCTGTATGTTCGTTCGATTTGTCGCTGTGTTTGATTTTTTAGCGCAATAACTCAAAAAGTTGTAGATGGATCTTTATGAAATTTACAGGAGTTGTTGGTAGTGTTAAAAGATGTAATTGATTAAATTTTAGTGCTGATCGGTTGCTCCGTTTTTGTGTTTGACTTATGTTTGTTAGGTTAGGAAATTACAGAAGCTGTTAATCGCGTCAAAAGGCACAAATGATTAGATTTTGGTGTTGAGACAATGAAAATCTTGGTTTCAGAACCAATTTGAATATTTCGTAACCTGCCTTGCTTTGCTCTAGTTTTGATTGCAGTCATAACACGATACGTTTCACTTGAGGACTATGCTTCTACACTGTTCAGCGCGTTGTCTCTTAATGCTGACACTGTACAGTCATCAGTCCGTCTATTCGCAGGCTGGCTGCCATTGTAACACTGATGCTGTCTAAACTGGGAGGTCGATCATGAATAAGTGACAGTTTTGTGTCCTGTTTTTGATTTATTTATTATATTCGGTCGACATGTTCCCGTTTGGATCGAAAATATTTTGCGAGGATTATGTAGAACAATTTGTTAGCATTGGTTGAAATATTTAAATAAATTGACTGCTGTGATAGTTGGTTCTATAGAACTGTTTTGTTTTTCATTAGAATATGTATGGGATGTGATTTTTTCTCAATCATTAATCGATGATGCTTGCAGTGCCATAACATCCATCCTCACTATAAAAAGTAACACAAGGGCAGAGATAAAATTGTTTTCATGATAATTTGTAACAGTCCTTTATTGCTGTCATTATATTTCTTCTTATTGTGAAGATTTAGTTTGAAACCAGCCGTCTTATGTAGCCGGAAGTCATTCCCCGAGGGAGTCCATGTGTTACCTTCAGGACAACGAAGAAATTCTGATTTTATCATGCACTGTACGGAAATAGTGGTGGAATCTACTTCAGTTGAAGCAGCTATAAGGCGAAATCAAAACTGAATTCCCACAATTCAAAGTTCACGAGCAAAATCCATTAATCATGATAGCACCCGTGTTGTCGAAAAAAAATTATTTGGATAAATGCCATGTTTAGGGGACAAATCCCCGCAATCTTGAGAAAACGTAGATGACCCTGGGAAAATCCCATAATCTTGGCTTATCTCCCATGATCTTGAAGAAAGACCTATGACCTTGAAAAAAAAAAAATCTCGTGATCATAGCAAAACTCCCATGAGATTGAGAATAAAACCGTGACCTTGAGAAAAATTTTTATTATGTTGGAAAAACTCCCATTTTCTTGTGCAAAAACCCATGAATTTGGGCAAAACTCCCGTGATCTTACTGAATCTCTTCAGTGAAGGCGCCCCTGCTGAGCAGTACTGTTGCCTCTTGTAAGTCAACTTTATGTTAGCCTTAACATTTGGTCTCGTATCATTTTATACACACCGGATCAGACCCTCTTTGAAGAAGTATTTCTTGCTCAAAGTCGTACTTTCATTGGCAGTTTCACCAAACGTGGATCTGTGCGGCCACTTGTGTGATGCAGCCACCGGAATGAAAAGGTCGGATGCTGCCAACTTCCGGCCCTTTTTATAAACTGTAGCGGCCGGGCCGCAACTGCCCAGCTCTTATACTCACTCTACCTGAAGGTCCATCCATTAGCTGATCACAAGCAAGTCTGTCACATCCCTGCGGCGTCGCTTTCTCTGTTCGTAAATTCATCGATCCCTGTCGCTTGTCCGTCTTACGGTCGCTTCAGTACCGCATTTCCTATAGGCAATGTAGTCGCAAGTTCAATTGATCAGCGGACGCTCATTTTGCACGTCCTCATGATCCCGCAGTGAAAGAAAGTCGGTGGCCAAAGTACCCACCATGGAACGTACTAAAGCTGAACAACGTGCACACGAGCTGAGTGTCTGCTCACAAGTTGAACTTTCGATTGCGTAGTGTGTACCCGGCATTACATACCCACTCATGTCCGTAGCATGTCGCTCAAATGTTGGTGAAGCTATACCTGTTTGATGTGTCGTATCCCTTGACTGCATGACTTACCTGTCCATTTGCCTTAGGCATAACGCTTATATTTGTTTGGTACGTATCGCATTATGCCTGATAAACTATGGAGGGAATAGTTAACAGCGTCTAGATCTCTTCATGATGTTTTTCTATACAATTTTATCCTCTCCAACAGAAAAAAAATTCTTAGGAATGATACTATCTAAAACGTCACGATGTGGCAAATTAGGTAAAATGAAGCAGAAAATAAATAGACAAGCCTAAATATGTGCAGTGGAGTGTGCTGGCGTAGCTCCCGTGTAGGGAAGAATAGAACGAAAACAAAAAAGACGAGCCTAAATATACTCAATGGAGTGCAAAATCATTTAATTATAAATTAGGAAGATTAAATAAGCAACCGTCACCGCGTGCTCGTCGAGAGAAAAAGGGAAAATTAATCTGCGGAGCGCAGATAACAAATCTCTTGTGGCGAATGAGCGACGCTTTTTTTTTTTTCTTTCAGCTTAATTATAGCGTAGGAAATGGAAGCTTTCCCTTTGCCGGGAGTTTTGCTTACCGTCATAACGTGATAAGAATCACACATGAAACTATATTTTTTCCGACCTCTTATAAAAACCGTCTTGTATTGAAGATCCGGTTTTTTAATATAAAACTCCCCTACCATAAAAATTATGGCTTAACGCAAAAAGACCCGCGGGCCTGAAAGGCCTAATCGAATGTTTTTTACGAGTATAATATCTCGCTCATCATGATTTCCGTACTGAAACACGATGAATATTTAAAATTTATTACATGATACCACTCGTCAGTATATTGGTAAATCGTGTAAATGTTGTTAGGGAATGAGAGCCTTGCTTGATGAAATGTCTTGAATATATACAGTATAAGTTCTCTGGTTGTGGGCTAGTTAATGTAATTATAATTATGATAATAATAATAATTATTATTATTATTCTGGGCTAATAATGACTGTCAGTGAAGGCATCTATGGTTAGTAGATAATTTTTTTTTGTGATTTCCCCCCGGAACTAAAGTCATCCAGACCTAGCTGTAATAAGGGAATGTAATTTGAGTCAATAACAGCGATAGCACTACTGGAAATTACTAATGGTAAAAACTGCGTTAACAGAGTTTCCACAGTAAATTATAGCAATATGTACAGACTCTTGGCCCGCGCCGTGCCGAATAAAACCGGCATCTTGTAGGCTAAGGACGGTCTGGATTTACTTACTATAGACAATACAAGACATGCTCGGAGCCTTTAGTGCGTACGCTCTATATAGTAAAGGGGACAATGTTAACCTTAGGGCGGATGGACAATTACGCGTGAATAAGAATTGCTCGACGACTTTTGTGTCCACCCTATCTAGATAATAATAAAAAAGTAATTGTTACTTTGGAGACGATGGCCAGTTACAACATATTGTAGATGCGTAGTATTTGAATTTCCCTGAATGGTTTACATTCTTACATGGGACCAACGCAACTCCCAAATGCTTTGCCTTGAACACGGTAGAAAACATCAGAATTGATCGGAGAGAGTCCCGCCTGCCCAGTATAGATGAAACTAGAACGCCTCGTAACGTAAGACCATCACCCGCGGTGGGAGCAAATTCAACGAAGTCATTTTTGATGGCCAGCTGATCCTTGTTTCTCATATGGATGCTGTGTCCAATAAGGCAAGCTCCCCGCTGCTAGCCCCGTGCAGATCTCTTAATAACATAGGAAATAGGGCTGGCTGTGCGGGCTCACCTGCGCTCCTTATGATAACATAGGGAAAATGGGAGGCGTCGTGGCGCGAGACGATCTGCCGCGGGGGAGGAAAATTCAATGTCGTCATTTTTTATGGCCAGTTAGGTCTAGTTTTTTGGCATGGGTCACATCTAGGTTAACCCACCAAACTCCCTACAAAAAATTAAGGACATTGCTCACCTCCTTCGACCACTTATTGTGTGGACAGACAAATATAGCTATATACACACACACATATATATATATGTATATATATATATATATATATATATATATATATATATATTTAAAAATATATATGTTACGCGCGAACGATGGATTTGGACAATCGATCGATCGCGCTGCGCAAACGGTGGATGTTGTAGGTATTAATCGAATGCCACCCATCGATCGATTGTTTTGCGCGGACGATCAATGTTTTTCTTCAACTTTCCCCCTATTTCTGAGTATGTTGCATCATATTTAATTAGTTTTAACTCTATATAATTAACATGTGCATTTATTAATTAGGTTAGGCGTTTGAACGATCGATCGATCGTTTGCGCAGCGCGATCGATCGCCCAAATCGACCGATCGCCCCCGACATATACATACAAATATATATACTTAAACCTTCAAAGAAAACATTATCACCTCTCTCACTTTGTTCGCGGGTGATAAAAAAGGGCTACGCTAGCTTTAAAAACGAACTGCTACTCGGAGGATTCCACGTACATACGTATGAATATATACACACTGTACGGAGTACAGCGTATAGAGATACGGACAAACAGTGACTCTTCAGATGATGAAAGAGATCAGAATTTAATGCAGTGCTTCACGCCTACACCATTCACTCTTTTAGAAAAGGGACAAATTGTGTCTTTAAAGACGATGAACAGTAACTATGAAAGAGATGAGAACTGCTCGAAGGGTTGGCACAAAATTGAGCGCTGGCTGAGGGACGGTATGCAAATGATGCGAGCGTCGCTCGGCGAGCACGGGACTGATTGGCAATGAAGCAACGGCACCGTAAATGGCAGAGAAATTGAATGAAGCTCCAGCGCCGAAACTAAGCTGTCGCATGGAGCATAGCTGTTT
>LQNS02278091.1:58574876-58590223 GCA_001587735.2 Parhyale hawaiensis | reverse complement strand
CGGTATGCAAATGATGCGAGCGTCGCTCGGCGAGCACGGGACTGATTGGCAATGAAGCAACGGCACCGTAAATGGCAGAGAAATTGAATGAAGCTCCAGCGCCGAAACTAAGCTGTCGCATGGAGCATAGCTGTTTTGGAAACTCTTTATCGGTCGCTTAAAAGCAATTTTCGTAGTACTAGCACTGTTGAAGGCAGGGTTGCAGAGTCGGAGTTCGGTCATTTTTAGTGCTAAGAGTCGGAGTCGGAAATTAGTGAAAACCAGGAATCAGGCTTTGTCCATCCGACTCCGTATCCCTTGTTTCCATCCGACTCCGTATCCCTTGTTGAAAAAGAAAACCTGGTGAATCTTTTTGTGTGGTTTAACCCTGTAAACTAAGCAACACGGCTGTAGCCCTGTTTTTTTGTTCCAAATTTATTACAGTACGAACCTTCTGTCAGTGCCCCATGGTGTCAGGAACCACCATATTTTCCAGAGACGACTTGACACCACATTGTACTACATGTACTGTGCCTAACAGTGCTTTGTTAAGATGAAGTTCATAGCGTTTTATATTGAAATCTTTATGACATTGTACAATATTAGGCACTGAAACCGGCTTGGGGAGGGTACGGTACCTTACAGTTAAGGGACCACTCTGCTAATATTCACCAACGTTCTGGATTATCTGTCAAGTTACAGAATGAATAGATTTCTTCTTCACCATTTGTTTTTATAATGGGTGGCTTGTTTTTGTATAGGTTTCCTTTGTTTCTTTATATGCTTGACGCCTCATGATGGATGACCCTTCATGTATGGGTTGCCTCTGTTTCTTCAAAGGCTATACGTACGCCTCATAATCGATGACCCTTCATGCATGGGTTCCTAGTCTTTCTTCAATGGCTTGACGCCTCATAATGGATAACCCTTCATGTATTGGTTCCCCTTGTTTCTCTAGATACTTGACGCCCTTCATTTTTTCATTAATTGTAGCACCGTGTCGCTGCCTCAGAAGCTGAAGCGACGCACTCGTACCACCCACAAAAAAAAAAAAAAACGTCAGTCACGATACTAGCACAGAACTCGTAGAAAATTACTAGCTTACCAAGCAATGCCTCGCATGACAAGCTTCCTTGCGTCGTACCTGTGAGTGACAGCTCTTTTTTTTATGTCTTTTCCACAGTGTGTCCCATGTGCGACGTTTCAAAAAAGCATACGAAGAAAGCGAAACAATTGTTAACGAGTGTAATGTGAACGAGTTATGCTCATTACTCGAGGTTTCACTGTAGAAAATCTCATCTAATGTCTTGGTATCTGTTTCGTTCATTTCGCAAAGAAGCGAAATAAATTTAATCTCGTCTTCTGTCTGTCGTAGTTGCGACGTGAATTGCCAGGAGCAGGGAGTGTCATCTAATTTCGTTTTTTCACGTGCATGACATATTTGTGCCACTTTCTTTCTAGATTTTATAATCTGCGTCGTTTATTCTTCGAAGCAGAGAATTTCATCTAATTTCGTTTGTCTTTCATGTCATATTTGTGTCAATTGCTTCCCAGATTGTAGAGCTGAATCTGGTTTCATCTTTTTTTTTTTCTAGCGTTTCTATGTCGTTTACTTGACACTGCGCTTCTTTGATCCCTCGGCCGCTCTCTTTTGGTCAGGACGTCGCTCTGCCGGAGTTCACATTGCGGTCCCAAACTTCTAATTAATCCGAGCCGGTGTAAATTTTTAGACAGCCTCTCAGTTTTCTTGGCAGAACACGAGGTCCCCGGCTCAGGATGAGCAATATTCCCTCATATTTCCCGTAACTTTTTGCCTAATGAGCTTTTTTGTTGCGGCTCTTCGTGAGAAATGAAATGGCATTAGGCGGTGGATGTTGCACAGATCCATTTCCTAGTGGGTAATGAAATGACATTAAGATGTAGATGTTGCACAGATCCATTGCCGAGTGGGGAATGAAATGACTGTAGGAAGTAGATATTGCACAGATCCATTGCCGAATGGGAAATGAAATGACATTAGGCTATGGAGACGGCACAAATACATTAGTGGTCCAACAGTGTCAGTCACCGCAAATCTTCCGTCTCTCTTTCTGCAAACTATGCCGCACCTTGCAAGTGTCCTGCAGCGAAGCAAGTGCAAGGCTACAAACCTTTAAAGGTTCCCTTACCTGCTGCTGATAATCACCGATAATGGAGACCCTGAGAGCCGATAACGCTCAGAAAATTTCCGACTGCATAATGTCCTCCAGCCCGAGTGTTGGTGTTCCGGCCCCTTTAGGGGACATGGGACCGATCGTTGGCCATAGGGTTAGGTTAGGTTGGTTTTCAGTCCCGTGTTAACATATCACAGTTCGAATAGAACATCAGTATCGGCAGGAGTAGCATTATTTGAAGCGAAAATTGTGCTATTTTTGAGCACTAAAGGGTCAGTTGAAATCGTATCCGAGGAGGACCTCTTATATGCCTGGACCGCACGATGCAGTCATACGCTCAGCTTATGAGCAGGCGTTCAGCTCACCTGTCGTTTTTGACTTACGCAGTTTCCATTAGCATTTTTGGTACCGAGTTTCATTGTGTATCGGGACAAAGTGCGAGCTGAGCATCCGCTCATAACTTGAGCGTGTGATTGTGAAGTGTAGCCCTAGCATCGGACGCCGTTAAGCCGAAAAACCTACGTTTAATGTGGACGGTAGAGTGTTGATGGTCAACCCCTCACTACACCAAGGTACCCACTTACCGAATAGTATCATTCGTATCTTGCAAGTAAGGTCATCATGCGCTGATGGGTTAAGTCGTATCTCACGAAAAGGCTTAGTGTTACGATTTTCTGATCATGGGTGCAGGGACGTCACAACTGTAATCAGGCAGTGGTTTCTCAGAAGTCCCATTGCAGGCAGGCCTTGTGTTTGAAGTAATGGTTGCATTGACATCTCTAAGTATAAAATCGGGTCCCAGTAGTGATATTATGGTAGAAGTCACTTGCAGACAGGCCTTGTGTTTCTACTCATGAGTTTAGTGACGTCATAATGGGAAGTTAGGAGTGACGTTTTGGTGTATAACTTCTACCTCGCGGAAGAGGTTTTGGTTTTCGATTCCCTGACCAAGGCTGTAGTGACGACACTAAGGGTAGTCAGTTGTGATATTTCTCTAGGATTCAAACCTCGCGGACAGGCCATGTAGTTTCGGTGCACTGGCCAAGGGTGTAGTGAAGTCAATAAGGGTAGTCAGAACCATGGTATAATTACGTAAAGGCAACGCTATCGCTTGACCAGTTTGCAACTGTTCTGTGTATCTGGCTCCAAGTAAAAGCATCACCTAGCGACAACAAACGCGGCTAGTGCAGTTCTTGTGTGCAAGTTTATGGAAGTAATATGAAGAACAAAAGACAGTTATCGAATGTTTCCGCTTTTTTTTTGGGGGGGGAGAGGGGTAGAGGGAGCAAATCAAATGAATCGACAATGGGCTCCTCTAAATATGCTAACGATAGATATTGTATCTGCGCGCAAAGATGACAAATCGGCATGTTTTCGTAGTAAATCGGCGTAAACTGTTCTTTACGTTTTTGCCATGCAGTTCGAGAATAGAATGATATCGTCTATATGGGTATTTAAGTGAATGGCCGCAAACCATTAAAATTTTGTCTTCTGAAGCCATTTCAGGTATAATTAATCCAATATCTTCACATCCCTTAGCATCTGTCTGCGCACCGTTTTACAGTAATGCAACGTAAGCCGTGCTGGGTGTAACGTGAGGTACATGTACCTGCCCTTACTATTTTCGGTTTTTTAAACTTGAAGCTTCCGATGGTTTGCTGGAATTGATGCATAAAACTCTAGAACTAACGTTTTTAATCCAGCAAGCTTATCTAACATTCTGCCCAATAGCTGGTATTTCTATTTTTAAGCCTTGAAGCTACGAGCTTACTTGAAATTTAACGGAATATCCCTCATATTTTACTAAGAAAACAGAAAGAGAGCTGGTTTCAGGGAAGACCTTTTCTATCGAAATTTCTTCCAACGGCCTTTTCCCATTTTACCTTATACTGTAGTTAAGACTTATATGATGATAGTTTTTTATTTTACAAGTTGAACTGTTTATTATTGAAAAGCTACTAGGCGTCGAAAATTATATATTTATTTTATGTTTTCCGTAAGATGTCTTATGTCACTTTCTTTCTCATTAGCTGGTTGAAATATACCTGTGGTAAAACAATGCATTTGGTAGACTCCAGAGGATTTCTTTACAGCACTATCAAGTCTTGGAGAGCTATACAAAATTTTTTACAATAAATTGCAACATTTTAATGGAACTGGTTATACTCAGTGAAAAATAAAGAACGTATAATCCAATGAGAAAACGAAAATATTGAATAGAGACGGTTATCGAGCGCTCTTACTAAGTTTTCTGATAAGAACAAATGTATTTTCTTTTTTCCATCAGGCTACGAGGTTGCTTGAAATTACCGCTGAGAATCGATTTTTTTGGGAGACTATTATAAGTTTATCGTTCCACTTTATATGACTTGTTCGATCCTACCCGACTTTATTTCAGAAACCTTATCCTAATTTGTGCTGTAATTTATATATATATATATGTACGATTATATATTTTTTGGAGGTTAGAATGTTATTAAGGAGCTACTAGTTAACAATTTATATACGTATTTGTTTAATGTTTTCCATAAAATATCTAATGTCACTTTGTTTCCTCATAAGCTACTTTGAAATATACGGCAAAATGATGCACTAACTGCAGAGGGTTTTTCCTTTACAGTGTTATCAAGTCAAAAAGAGCTATACAGGCAATGAATCGGGACATTTTAATTGAACTGGTGATTCGTTTAATCATTTGAGCAAACGAAAGTCGTAAAGAGAGACTATAGACGACGTCACAACTGGCCAGCAAGCAAAGGGGGCTGAGTCAGAGATGTGCGTGGGGCTGCCTTTACGTTATTATACCACTAGTGTCCCGAGCCGTCATTGTAAATGACGGCATATTGGGTTATTAATGACTGGTGCACGTGTGCGATAAATGACGGCAGGAAGTTAGCCCTTCAGGAAAACCCCCGCTGGCTTCCTCATTTTTCCCCTATCTAATACTGAAGAAAAAGCTGCCAAAGTACTCAACTTTTTTTTCCGCCTTTTGAAATCTGAATTTTCTCCTATCTTATTAGTTGTATTTTCCCCTATCTAATACTGAAGAAAAAAATTGCAAGGTACCCCACTTTTTTTTTCGCCGAAAAAAAATGCAAGGTACCCACTTTTTCTTTACATTTTGAAATCTGAATTTTCTCCTATCTTATTCCCATAGAGCGTGACAGGAAAGATATAAATATATAAATAAATAAATTAATAAATAAATAAAAACACGACGTGAATTATTATATAGTAGATGGTCAGTACTGATACTTCCGTAGAAGCAGGCTTCGCAAACAAGGCATGTGTCGGCACGCTGCCCTAAGGTATAGTGACGTCAGTGAGGGTAGTCAGTACCGATACTTCCGTCGAAGTTGAGCCTCGCGAACATGCCTTTTGCCCTGCCACCCTCAGCTATCACTCCCTTGCGACAGCAATCTGCATGATGACCCGTGGCTTTTTTCTCTATAAGCGCCAGTACTTCAAAGGCCCGCTACATCCATCTTAGCAATCTATGCCCTCGTCCTCCTCTTCAAGAGTCATCTCTCTTTAAGGTAAAGGCAGTGTGCAGGGCTGGATACGGCGAGAGTTTTTACATAGTATATATATTAGTTATTTTGGGAAATCTTAGAATTTTGTTTGTTAGGTTCAATTAACCTAAGTAGCAATAACACACGCTTTTATTACTCCCTCGTCCAACCTATTCTGTGGAGCTCATGTTATGGGTACTCGCAGCTTACCAAAGAGACTCGATAGATTATTATAGTTCTAGCTTAGGCTATCGTGACATCTCTCTTCCTATGCCTAAATCCTTTCTTAAATTGTCACTCTTTCTAAAATAACTTTTAACTTACTCCTCTCTATTTCTTTCCTGATATACGTTCCCTCTGCGTAGTGAACCTCCACGCTCGGGTTCATTACGCACTGTTGCGTATGCACCTAAGCGTTTAAAACAAATGCTTTCTAGTGTTTTTTACGGTATTTTTTATGGCATGAAACTATGGCCTACAGCAACGGAAATTGTCACAGTTTTCAACCAAAAGCACCTTGCTGTTATCCTTCACAAATCTCCAGCCATTGCAAATGCTGCTCGTTATGCTCGAAAGACCATGTGGGAGATCGTCGTAGAGGCCTGAGACTCCCTCAGATTGTACCATTTCGTCGGAGTTGTTCCCACTGATTGAGGAAGCAAATAAGCAGGAACTTGCTGCGTTCCTGACTCTGTGTCAGCTTTGGGAAACTGGTGTACCGTAGATGAGCACGTCTTGACAGACACTGCGGTGATATGCTCAATTGATGCTGATGACAAATTCATAAAACTTAGATAAAATCATTTACAGTCTACAAAGCGACATGAAGCAAAGAATATACTGTTCTTGTAGACGCAAAGAATGTATCCATAGGAAAGAAGCACGCTCACACGAGCACTGGCTGTTGGTAAATTGCTAAATTTATTTGCACCAATTTTGATTCATTTTGGTGTCCCAAGCTTCAATGATCTTCATCCACTGTTGATGTCTAAGAATTTGTGTTTCTTGCTGATAAATACATTTCTTACATCACCGAGGGCAGTTTACTTTTTGTTTGAGGTCGCTCTGTTCGCTGTTAAATATAATGATTAGCAGTCAAATCAGTATGCTTAACAAGCGTCACTAGTGAAGTGCCGGATATTTCGTCAAATTTTCTGTGAAATAAAAAATCACTCTTAGCAACAAAACAGCAGGACACTTTGTAATGTTTACGGAGAACGAATGACTGTGCAAATTGTCCCTACCAGCACGATCACCACGAGGCTGGACAATTGGGTTTAGTTCATTATTTTGAAAACTACAGTGAGGTTTTACGCCTCGCGAGCAGTCAGTGAGCTCATCGACCTCCCGTCGCTCCCCAGATTCTCTCGAGACAAGGAATCTCATTGCTATTGCTGATGGAATACGGCTGTTCTGCCTGAGCAAACGTTTATTTTCGAGCCGTGATGTTATGATAGCAAATGCATCGCTTTGCGCCTTCACATTAAGGTCGTGCCTGTGCTTCTTTACTGCCTATGCTCGAGCCTTCGATCGTTGCCTTTTGATTCCATCTCGTTACTTACTTCTTTTATTGTGATCTACGTTTCTGCCTTATACTAATTTTTATTCTCTCAAGTTTGCGCAATGATTGATTTTCCTTTGTTCCTTCGTTTAGCATAACGCGCTACATGTCCGTTCTTCCTTCCTCTCTTTTGATAAGCATTGCATAAACCACGGAGAGGTTCTTGACCCTATTTTCTAACCAGCCTATATTGTGCCACGCTATACAACGGCTTTTTCACCGTAGGAATATAGCAGGACATAAAACCTTTGCAGCAAAATAATACAACCTATTAGTAAGGATGACGTGGGGTGCTCGTACCCGATCTTGGTTCATAAAGTGGTGCAGAGAATACCGTACTGGCTCACAAGTGCCTCAATGCAGGTCCTTTCTGGCGCGATATAGGCAGCGTGCCACTGAAGCGCTAGTAAAACTTCTACTACTACTACTACTACTACTACTACTACTACAAGCACTTATTGCTATATTCTTTTTTTCTATTGTGAATCCCCCCAGGGGGCATAGGATGGGCCATAGGCCATAAGGTTAGGTTAATTTAGGTTCGTCCGTCCTATGCTATGGGGCCAGGCTACCCCAGGGGCCCGAGTAGGTTACCTCAGCCATTAGCTAGGCCTTCGGAACGTCTCTCTTTCGTGCCCACTCTGCTTCCTTCCCGATTTCATACTCCTACTTGCTGATGCTTTATTCTGCTCTTCCTCTTCTTTCCCGACTTGCTGTGCCCATGCGCGTTGATCCTGTATGGGAACACTTACGTGCATGGGTTCCCAGTGTCTCTTGGCATACTATATGCCCCTTGCTCTTTCCTCTGTGATATCGTTCTGCTCGGAAATGGAGGCTTAAACTTCATAACTATAACTTATTTTCTAATGTGAATATAGTCTGTGTTTTTGTAATAAATATAAGACTTTAGTAATGTTCCATCCATATAATTTGTGGAATTAATTAAATCCTGGTTGTCAACACCTTAGACTTTTGGGTCCTTCTTTTCCCGTCGATCATAATTGACATTCGCACCGGCAAGGTTAAGTCAGGTAGATTTTCTTGATTTACTTTGCAGCGAACTTTTAAATAGCCACACGATGTGGTTCAATTCTGAAATCCAAAACAGTTTAGAATCAATTATTAATCAAAGCAGTCGCAAAAAAAAAAAATTGTGGATATGAAAGGAATTGGAGAGATAACTTTTAAGAACGTAATAAGATTGTATTCATCTATATTTTGTATCGACAATGCGAGCTTCTCTTCTGGATGACTTCAGAGGTGTGCTGTAATCACTCTTTCTTTGTTGGCAGTGCTGTACCGGCGAGCCAGCCGGTCAAAAATCATGTCTCAATCATAACCCAAACAGCGGCGATTGCAACACGGGTCACGGTGACGCAGGTCACCGCTTACAACCATCTATTTATAATAAAGGAAGCTCAAATATTATACAAGTGAGCTAGGAACAAACTTCGTTGCCCAGAATCAATAAATTGGATCACCTACTGCGAGCTTCTGCTGGCAAAATTTCAATTGACACAAAGTATCATCCTTGTTAAGCTTACACCGTTCGTCGATAGATGGCGCTCTCATGACCACTATTCGAGTTACGTTACCTAACCTTTTTCAGGTTGCGGTAGCCCGGCTAGGTCGTGATTAAAACACGCCTCAGGTGTACTTAGGAACTAAAAATCTGATATTTTAGGTAAGGGGTTATTGAAAGTTGCGAGCTTGCATTGTAAGTGTAGGTAAGCACTACAAGTTTAATCCTCAATATAGCGGAGCGGGGCAGCGCTGCAGTACTTGGCGTACTGCAGACCTGCCTTTTTTATGCTTTCTCGGCGTTGGCCTTGCGGTTGCGCCTACCACGCTCAAGTCTCCGGGTTCGAATCCTTACGGACCCCTAATGCATTTATCTGGCTTTCTTTCCGGATGACTCCAGGTGTACGTAGGGACTAAAATTCTGGTGTGTATATTAGTTCGGTGTTGACTCTCAGGGACCCTGAAAGCGTAAAAAAATAGCTTATAAAATTTTGCCAGCAATTTTTTTATGTACATGACTGAAGATCAGATGAAGGAAACGAAACACACTGATTCTGTTATTTACTCGCGAGATCAATGTGTTTTGAAGATGTGAGAAATGGCAATTGTTTAAAAGGGGGCGAGCAAAATGGTTTGGAGGGGTATGCAAACTCTGACTGAAAGTTTGAAACAGATACGGAAAAGCAAAGATGGTAACAGCACCTGTGGTTCTATTATCTTCGAGTATATTTTTAATCCCTTATCGCAAATAACCTAAGATATTACTACTAAATTTATAAGACTTGTAGGGTATCTCGTGGTATCATCCGCCTGGTAGCAGAGATTGTTGAAATTTTGAGCTAAAAGAGTACACAACGGTGTATTTTGTCTGATTATATTTTAGCGTAGTTAAAGAATAACTTTGCTCCATTTTGATAAAGACTGTTTACGAGAAATATTTTTGTTAAGAGGGAAGAATATTAAGAGGGCGTCGTATTAGCGTGGAGATTACCTGGTCAACGAACTCTCTACAGATGCACTACATGTTGTTTGCTTGGCGTATTTTGAGTTAGCTGGTCCATGCGCCGTCACGCGCTACGCTATAACGTTACAGCAACTTTCAAGGTTAATTCCTGTCGAATTGCTGGCGTTCCCAAGTGTAACCAGTCCATAAGATATCTTAACCTTAACTGTAGAAGTCAGCTTAACCTTGTAGGATACCTAAACCTTCCAGGTATCATAACCTTTTAAGTAACCGTAACCTTGTGGGAAATCTTAATCTTCTAGGGTACCTTAACCTTATAAGTAGATAGGTCCGAAGAGCTATGTGTCGATATATTACTGCTACTATAGGTAGGTAGTGTACCTTAACTTTGTAGACTAGGTTACATTAACCTTGTAGGTTAACTAAAATATGTAGGTTATGTTAACCTTGGATGTAACTGTAAATTGGTTAGACGCCTGATAAAGTTTTTTGGTACCCCTCTACTCCTTTCTTCGCTCATTTTTTTATACTTGAAACTTTCACTCTCAGACTATGTCCTTTGGCGTTTAGAAAAAATCGTTATAAAGGTACAACTCCATTTTGGTTACTCTTCTTGCTTAGCTGAAAAGTTGCTCTTTTTTTTATTTCAGCCGCTCAGAAATATTTACCAGTGTGAAAAAGCGTAATGATCAGAATCTTGGTATGTGTTCTAATATGCATATCTACGCAATAAATGTATCCGAAATGTGTTAATTGTTATAAACTGTGTTCGTGAAACATTAATCCGTAGCTCTTGCAAACCTTTTTGCTGCTCCCGGGTATCAATTTTCTCTTGTAATTGTTGCTTAGAAGTTCATTAATTGGAAAGCATTGAATTCCAGGAGCACTTACGCCCGCGCACGCTCACTTTTCTCGTTAAATTGTATCACATTGGATGTCCTCATTTGCAGCCTTTTGTCGTTAAAAAAAAAAGAGACGCGTGTGTTGATTTCGATGCACGGGCACTGCTGCCAAATTTTTTCAGGCGTTTTTATTTTAGTGAAATGCGACATTTTTGCAATACTCCGGTAGATTAATACCGTCTTTTCCGACTCAGCCTATATAGGGAGCGCATGATTTAATGGGAAGTGCAGCTACTGACTTTCTTTTGTTGGCATTTTTCTATGTTGTTAGCAGAGGTGATGCCAATTCTTATATGTATATTGAGTGTGTTGGTGTTGCCACTGGACATAATTCGCTGTCTCTGATACGGACAATTGAAGCTACGTAAAGCGTTGCCGTGTATTGCTGCTGTTTTGCCTGAGTAATGCTCTTGGTTTTATTATTTAAATTGAAAAGCTATGCTTTTATTTTTATAGAAAAACTCTTTTCCTTGGCTTTTTCCCCGATGATTTCGACTATGAAGTATTGGGAAGGATATATTAAGTGCAGTGGTATTCCACGGTGCTGAATTCCTATTTTTTCCTGAATTGTATGATTTTTGAAATGAAAGAGACGCATACATATTTGATGAAGTTCGTTGGTGTAATTTATCTATTACTTTCTAGCAGTCTGTATCTAACGGGAGAAAGTCACTGATTTATGCAGAGTTGGTTGGAAATGGCAGATTATTTTCAGCCTTTTAACACGTGGTATACGTGTCTATATACTCGTATTTAGTACAATATCCTGGTGTTAAATAAGACAAGTACACAAATTTAGCTGCAGTATTTAATGTACAAAATGCAACAGGTGTCTACATTTATTACAAATTTATTGAATTTTAAGTCTAATGTCAACAGATGATATAATTTAACGTTTCGGGATAGTTTAAAATCCCATCATCAGAAAAAAATTGAAAATCTACAACCTACAAATTTATTGTGTCCACTGGCGTAGTTATTTCCCTAGCATATGGCATTTACGATTAATCCTTTTCAAATTGCTTCCAGCTTTGAAAAATGTTTGCAATAACATATTTGCCCACATTCTTGTTGTGTATTTAATGTTAAAGTCCTAGAATATTTTTTGCCTTTTCATATTGCAAGAGGACGCGGCGTGTGTGATATTCGTTTTGCAAATATTTCAATTTTTTTGATAATTACCAGCGTCTTTGACTTGAAAACGAACGCGTTATTAGCTGTACAAGCGTAAACTTTTATGCTTTAATTGATTAAAGTGGGATCTTGTTTCTAACGCTGGCACTAAACTGTTGAATTACTCACAGCGTCTTGACGTATAAATGAACGCTTTCAGTGAACATCGAAGCATTTACTGTATATTCGTTCTTTGACTGGGCACGCCCAGATCTTGTTTTCAGTGAATTTACGTGTTTGCTAATTTTTTTATGTGTTTGTGTAGCGTTATAATGTGTGAACGAAAGCCGTGGTGCGCTGTTGCAAGTTTACGTCCGTATCATAATTCTTCGTGCGTATTGCGTCAACACCTCTGTAACTTGACATCACTTGCTCACTTTCTGTTTTGTACGATCCATTCATCAAGGTTATTTCATTCCTCTTCGAATTGCTATATCTCAATGTAGTCGACTTATTGCTGTATTACTGACTGCTCTGAAAGCGGCATGGTCCCAAATGGGAGCCCTTCACCGAAAATTCCTATTATTGTGTCTCATTCTATTTGTTGTGAAGCTGGGCCGTACACTGCGTGCTCTAAGCAGTGACTAAGTCAAAAATGGACTTCACCAAGGCCTCTTAGAGTAGTTTAGAAGGCCTTGACTTCTCCGTCTTCTCAACTATATCTTTTTCCTACTTGACATCTTCGATTTCTGTTCAAATATTGAACATCGTATTATTTTCTAATTTTATTGCAAGCTAAAGCTGTATTACTACCTGCCCTAACAGTGGCATGGTCGCTACTCTGACAGACTTTTGGCTGCCCCAGAAACTGATTTACAGTTTTAGCTTCTGGGGCTGTCCACACTTATTTTGTTACGGTAACGGTTGTAGGCTCCCTTTAAAATTTTCGTTACCTCATCTCATCCTGTGTTTTAAAGCTGTGTTACTTCCTGCCCTCAGGGTAGCACTGTCACTAAAGGGTTGCAGCACCCTCATGACACCGCCCCCGAATTTCAAATTACCTTTTCTCATGCTATGCGTTTCAAGACTAGAATACCGCCTAACGCACAACAGTGAAACTGTCACAACCCGAATAGAATTATTGGCCACTCAAGAGCTTATATCTCAGAACGCCTTCTAAGGCCGCCCCAAATTAAAGGTTTGCTAGAAATTGTCCAAAGTTTAATTATATACTGTGCATCCTAATGACTGTTATCTTCATATTGTAACTACAGCATGAATTTCGGCACAGTATGCCCGTGTCTTTGCATGTTGCATTCACTTTGTTTAGGAGCTGCACTGTCTAAGGGAGATAACAGGCAGTAACACATGTAATTGCTTCGATAAGCTGATTGAGAATTCGGTCCAACAGACTAGTCAGGCATCAGGCTGTTAAAATACATGTTAGGCACCGGATGTTATTATCCTCAAAGCTTCTTATTACTGTGTCTTATACTTTGTGTCTTCAAGCTGTGTAATTGTTTGCCCTAAAGGTGACGCGGGCGTCGTTGGGTGTCTGCACTTCCCAAAATTCCCATTACTAGTTTTTTTTTCTATGCATTTCAAAGCTGTATAACTGCCTACCTAGAAGGTGGCGCGGCTACAGTTGGATGTGTCTGCTTTCCAGAAATTTTCAGTTACTGATCCGGCAATCCGCCAGTTACCGCCACAAGACATCGATTTATTGCCCCTCCTACCGCACTTCTTCGTATCAAGTATCATTAAAGCTTCGACGGATTCTGAAACTCAATTAAAATTTTCAACGTTATCCCTGTGTTCAATTGATATCGCTGTCGTTATCATCTGTCGGCCAACGTTCCCTCCTTTCTTACTGATATATCTTAATTTTGATGCACGATACCTAGCGTAACTACCATAATTTAATGTAATCAACTTATGATACTTGTTTGGTAAGATTTAAGGGTAGATATGTGGAGCGGCGTCGTCACGTAGTGGATCGGCAATTTGGTCAGCTCCTCGAATTATTTATGCAGGTTTAGTTAAACATCAGGCAATTGTAGAGTGTTTGTAATATTTTGCAAAGATTTCTTTTTAATTATCCTGAACAGCATTTAGGGCTTTAATTGGTAACTGTCAACTCATTGCAAGAATTTTTATGCCTCTACAACATTCTTGTGCTATTTGTACATGGATTTATGAACGATTATTCGCACTTGCGCTGTACAGGTTTGTGTGTGGAGTTGTGGCCTTCTGTCGTTAATGAATTGCATCAGTCCACCGGTCAGTTTGCATCTTCCATCGTCTGGTGAGGGCTCAGGGTTGTGCCATGTAGGCAGAAGGCACAGCAAGACGCGCGGAGTAGACGTTCGTTATTGGACAAGCAATAGTGACCTGCAGTTTAGCTGCATCCTCCAACAGGTGATGAGGACTGGGGTTAGTATCAAGTAGGAAGGAGATACCTGCAGGTAGACAAGCTGTGTTTACGAGTACGTTCGCCCTACAGTGAGGCGGGGGTTAGGGTAGATGTCAAGTAGAATGGAGGGTATAGGGAGCCTAGTACGGAAGTGCGTATATATATGTTAATCGCTGTAGGACCACTATCTGAGCCCTTTAGCTCAACTTGCATCCATCACCGTGCGACGAGGGCTAGGGTAGATATTAAGTAGAATGTAGGGTATAAGTAGCCAAGCAGTGCTTAAATTCGCTGAAAAACCAGTAAGAGAGTCCTGTAGCTTAGCTGACATGCTACACCTTGCGGCGAGGGCTCGGGTAGGCGTCAAGTAAAAAGGAGGAGAAGCACAGGTAGCCGAGCTCTATGCGCTTGGCTTTGAGGGAGCTCATAAAGTGAGATTTACAAGCCTTAAGAATCGTGTTTACCAGAAGCCTTTGGTGGTGGTGGTGCTGCTGCTCGCGGAGTTGGTGCTGGTGATTTTGCAGGTGTAGTTGCTCCTCTTTACTGCTCGTGATATCGGCATTGTTTTTGCCTGTGGTGTTTGCTCCCTGCTTTCGTTTACTGCTATTGCTGTTGTTGCTCACGTTGTGAGCTGTGGTAAAGCTATAGTTTTAGCTTGTAATCTTTATTTTGCAATAAAGTTGCGTTTATTGCAGAACGATTTTTCATTCTTGAAAATAAAGGTTAACCTTGTAGAGTAGGTTAATGAATCTTTTGATGGGGTCTTAAGGAATGTATTTAACATATTTCTACAAAATATCAGGACAAACATAACTATATTTAATACATTAGAGCAATCTAACAGTTGGAATCACTTACTGGACGTATGCTTACTGAAAGTGCCACTAAACCTGCTGTAAGCGGCTACGTGAACTGTGGGGATAACTCGCTGTTAGCCACCCCGCTGGTCAAGAACTGCAGCATCATCTCTGCACAAGATGGGCCGCGTGCGTAACGTCGCCTGGACCTCGTCCGAAGTACCATCACAGGTATCACATGTATAAGAAAAACTGAACAGTGCAAAATAAGGGAACGATCGTCTCTAAAACATTCTCACATTTATCCCGGTCATCTGGCGACATTCAATTTCGTGTACATGACTTCTAGAACTGCCACTCTTACGATTACACCATTCTAGAAACATGGCACCTCACGTGAAAGTTACTCCTGAGCTGCGGGAAGAAATTGTT
>LQNS02278091.1:58508862-58522538 GCA_001587735.2 Parhyale hawaiensis | reverse complement strand
GCTCTTGAGGCTGTGCCGGGCGCGTTACTGCCCCTAGTCTATGTTTATGACTCTGCTGATGCTCGTCTATAGTCTTCCTCACTCTCACGGCGCGCTCCATAGCCGTCGCTCAGCACTCTCATTATAGAAAACCCCCTTCTTCTGGGGATTCCTTCCTTTGCACGGTTTTCTGCCTCCTGTGTTTTGACTGGGGGTGTGCGGAAGAAAATCGAGATTCCTCGTGCCTTCTGTTTTGCCTGGAGGATGTGTTAAAGAAAACGGCTGTGTTCCTGCCTTCTGTAGTTTCATAGGAAGATCTGTTGAAGAAAAAAAAATGTTCAGTCTTCCTACGTCTCATATTTTGGGTTTCTGCATTCAGTGTTTCGAGTGAAGGATGTTCTGAAAATTAGTAATTTTCCTGCTTTCTGTGTTTTAACTAGAGGATGTTCCCAAAAAATATCTGCTTGTTAATGGCACTATCGTTACTGCATGGCTGAGCGTCCTCATGATAGGGCACATCTTTTCGTCCAGTGAATTCTTCGTTCTCACTTCTGTTAGCCTCGCGTGATACGCCTGACATTAATAAGCAACTGATACCTTGTTGCCCAACAGGAACACTAGGGTCAGTTAGATTTATGATAGGGTCGCGATAGATAGAAAGTTACCCTTTCTATGATTTGAAGAGCTGCGCCCCAGAGTGATCGTTAGATTATCGATGTAACGATCTTTCCCGTTCCCCGTTTCTTTCTCTGAATCTCAGTCTCATACTAATGATCATATCCTGTAATTCCACTTCTCCCTTCCCTTGCTTTCCCATGCCCATGTTATCGCCGTGTTTGTTTTTTTTTTTCGCCACACTCAATGCTGCTGTATCTTCTCTCCTATATTTGGCGGCCAGGAAGTAGAATAGAAACTATTATCCGAAGATTATTCAACAGTTATAGTCTCTTACCTTTCTTCTGATACCATTTGCTGTTTTGGACGGCCCAGTACGTCTCTCCTCCTTTTACTCGCAAAATTTGGATACATTTTCTGACAGAACGGCAGGAGGCGGATATTTTGGGGCCTGGAGTCGGAGTCCATGAAAATTCGCCAAGCGTTTAGCAAAACAGTCGAAATGGAGCAATGTTTATAATTTTTTGCAGGGTGTCGGTGAGTTGACCTAGATGTGAAAAATGGCAAAACTCTTTAGAGTTCGTTGGCCTTCAAAAATGACGGCGTTGAAATTCTCCACCGCGGGTGATGGTCTTACGTCTTAATTTGGTCGCTCTATTATAATTATAGATTAGGGGTAACTCTCTTTGCGCCCATCTCTCGAACGTACGCTGCCTAACTCTTCCGTTAATGTTTTTTCCTATATATTGTCATATGATCACCATTCTAACATATTTCTGCTCAAAAAAATTTTATGTTGTAATTTTATTTCTAACACAATCTGCTACTCCTCATTTAATGAACCTGTGCTGATTCTTTTACGTAAATTTGAGTTACAGTTTTTCTTGTAATACCTGCTATTTTTGATCCTACTTTACTACCTAAGCATTTCCTTGCCCTTTGGCGTGAAATTTCATGATGCTGTAAATATCCTTCCTTACTCGTGATCCTTGTTTAATATAGTTACCTTTATCCTTTTATGCAAAGTAACTGGTGTAATGGTTATTATGTTACCACCTGCCAATTTGATCCTACACTTATTAGCTTATCCTTTCCTTTTTCGTCAATTTCCGGATGTAACCCTCAATCTAGCACTACCTGCACTGCTCTTTATCCTCGTTTAATTTACATTTCCTGATTCTCTTCCACAAATCGTGGCGCAACAGTTCTTCTTGTACCTCCTGCTTCCTTCAACGGCCCGTTACTTGCTTCGCCTCGATCTCCCTGCACCATGAAGGCTGTCGGTTCTTCTGCCCCACTTGCCATATGCTGCAGCAGGCATGCAGTTCAGCTTTAGTGGAAGCCTCCGTACTTTCCGTCCTGTCGGGAATACTTTGGAATTTTTATTTTGAGCTTCACAATGTTGAATAATGCTCGAGCGTCCTGTATAGAGAAGCCTTTTGTCGTGTTTTATGTCGCCGAGCTGAGGGTGTTGCAGAGTCCCATGTCTTGTCGCTCTTTGATGCATGGAACTTCAGTTGATTATTGCGCCGGAAAGCGTAGTGTAGGCTCGCTCAATTCCGTTATAGCTGTCCGCTCCTACTAGTGTTTTCTACATTCTTGGTCTTCCTCTTCTTTAATTCTTGTATGTTAAGTGGGATCGTGATAACTAAAGTGAATGTGCTGCACTGCTCCATACCGAAAGATTTGTAATTCATTTACTTAAAACAGACTGGCGTCTGCCATTGCGGCATAGTTACGTCAGCAGTCATCCTTTTGTTCATGAAAATATTGCAGATATCCTGGTATGGAGTTCCGCAACACTCCCACTTTATTAGCCCCGAGCCACGGGGAATTTTAGCTCCCAGTGTTTATCATTGCGGATCTAAGAGTTTCTCTCAGCCCAAGTGTAAATCATCACGAATCCTAAAAGTTTTATTTAGCCCAAGTGTAAATCATCACGAATTCTAAGAGTTTTTTTTAACTCAATTGTTTATCATCATTATTTCTAAAAGATTGTTTAAAGCCCACTTTTTATAGGTATATCTTTATTGAGCTTAGAACAGTACTCCTTTCTATTTTAATGGTAAATGGTGTACCTAGGTCTAACAGACAAAAAAAAAAAAAAACGTAAAACTAGAGAGCACTCTAGAGCGCATATCTCCGCTGAGCAAGGCATCGGTAACGAAAAATTCCACTTTGTTCTGAAACTTTAATTTTCTTTCTATCAACAGTAAAATCTAATCATTTGTGCCTTTTGATAGTATTAACAATTCCTGTAAGTTTCATGACGATTCATTCTTAATTTTTTGAGCTATGCTGCTAAGAAACATTATGACAAATATGAGTCAAACAGATCATCCGATCATCGCCAAAATTTGGTCATTCATGTCATTAGACATAACAAACAACTCCAGTAAATTTCGTAAGATCCATCCCTAACTTTCTGAGTTATTGTACCAACAAGCAATAAATCAAAGAGCGACAAGCAAACGAACCAACAGATCGTCCCCAAAATTTGGTCATTTACTCTTCATAATATGCTTAACAACTCATGTGAATTTCATGAAAAACCGTCCATAATTTTTTGAGTTATGGCCTGATGAAAAAATAGGCAAATAGATAAACAAACAAACAGATGGACGGATTTTCACCAAAAGTTAATCGTCTGTTGCAGTTAACATGCCTCACAATCTCTGTAAAATTTGTAAAGATCTGTACATAAATTTTTCAGTAATCTTGGTGAAGTGTAAGTGAAACTTTAAAGCTGCCCGATACTCAGGAGGTGAATACATCTCAGCTAGCTACGGCTTCTAATATAACTAATTCATCTTGCCTCAGCCCCAGCCTCACACCATGGGTAGGAACGATCGCTTTCCGCCCTTTAGGGGCTGTACGATAGAAATTATGGTTGCGTAATACAGAACTCAAGTGCAATGAATCACAACACGTAGGGATGGTCACTGGAATTTAATTCTCTTTAGAGTTGCTCTGTTACTAGTCTATAGAAAAATAAATGGTATGGACATATGGGTTTTGAAAATATACACAGGCGGTGCTTCAGTTGAAAAAGCGTGTAGCACCAAATGTTTCTGGCCGACGCCAAAACGGCTTGTGCCCAAATTGTGGCGCCAAAGCTCATTCCGTTTTCAGAGCCACACTTTCTCTCAATCGAAAGACGATATATATCGTGGATTGGCGGAAAATTTCCTTCGGTGTTTATCGCCGTTGAACTGCGGGTACCAACAAATAAATTGGCAACTTGTTTCTCTTTTCGGGCATAATCATCAAACACTCGATCCGTTAAGTCAGAATCGATGTGAAATGACAGAAAAGTGGATTTAATGCCAAGCATTTAGTTTTCTTCATTTAAACTGACCATATTTTCTGCCTCCCCCCCCAAAAAAAAAAACACAATAAGCCAAAACGTATTGAAGCATTTCCGGAAATTCAGGTTAGTTTATGTCGCGTTATAAAATGAACATCACAACGCAAGATAAATATTCTGTGGTCCAGTTCTCATGAAAAGATAGAGTTCTGATGTAACCCACAGCCCGCAGCATAACATAACACAGCCGCAAGAGTATTGCAGGCGCTGCACACCGAACAGACACGAGACTTGGGGACGCGGTTGAGGCCTCCCACTGTTGCCCATACAATAAGTATACATCCTCACTTATCTTCGCTATTGCGGGCTGAATGTAAATGTTGAATTTCTCATGAAATGCTAATATCTAGTGTTATCGAAAGTGTTCTAGCTCAGATTGTGAGTAAACTTTTCAAAATTAAGAGGATTGAACCTAATAAGATTGATAACGTCTCGTGTTAGCTGATCAGGACTTTGCTGTGTTGAATATACTTGACGGCAAAGCCTGCTTAATAAGTCACTAAGCTGTCTATGTTCTAAAGACTTAACTGAATCAATGCTGGGAGGATATCTCCCCAACACACTGTCAGTGCCACTTGTAGTCGTCTGCCATCTGGTTAAGAAGCTTAACAAAAGCTGAGGGTTAATACATTCAAAGGAGAATTAAAAGTGGTACGAACATTTTCTTCTTTCTACGTTGGAAAATTTTTCAGCAATGTGGCTATTTTTGCAACATGAAAGCAAATAAATATAGCCATTTTGTTAAAGATTCAATTTTACCTTTAAAATATAGTTAAATAATGCATGAATTTCCTGAGCAGGCCCATGGTAATGTTATTTACTACATAGTAACTTGAGGCCTCTTAGATCCAGTGTGGGATTTTAAGAGAGTAAGAGAACAAAAGGCAACTGACACACATGTACGTGCTGAGGAATCCATTGTGCTACTGTTAGGCCTCACTTCTCTGATTATCTGATCATTTTTCGAGTTAGGTTTCAGGCAATAATAGTAAGCCGAGTATGCAGCTAACGGCTATAACTTTAGTCCTGTATTGCATTTTGTAACATCAATTACTAAGGTGTCATTGATAGGCGGAAAGATATCGAGAGCAGCTACTTTCATGACCCTTTTCCTCTTCCAAACTGCAGGTGTAGAGTTGCTATCAGTTTTCGATTGAGTTTCACATTTTTCTCAAACAAGATTCCCTTAAGCTTGACAAAAACTTGGAAAAATCTGTTTTGCAAGCTTGAGTTTTGACCATCTAAAGCGTGATTGGTTTGCTTCTAATGCCTTTTCAGGGACATAGAATGGACCACAGTTCATAATTTTCGGTTCGTTAGATTTACCCATCGCATGTTATGGGGAAGCGCTGGTCCAGGACGAATACACGAACTCGATTTCCTCCTGCCCACTTCACTTCATATTATTTTTCCTTTCCTGCTGATGAATACTTCTGCCCTTCCTCTGCTCTCCCGACTTGCTGTTTCCATGCGTGCTGCTTTTTTTTTATTGTGAGCCCTTCGTGCATCGTTTTTATGGGCAACTACAAATCCCTTCCTTTTAGCGAGGCAAGATATTTGACTACTTGAAATTGTGGTGCTAACGCAGCAATGCAGTAAAAATAAACGCTCAATTCAAAGCTTCCAAAAAATTTTAAGCTAACGAAATTAGCTAATCTCTATCTGGATGTGGCATTCTATAACACATTTAAAACCTGAACGTCGATCCAGTGTGACACATAAAGTTACTTTCTAAAAGAAAGTTTGTCGAACTCAGGTTGGCTAATCCGATGAAGTTATTTCACTGAAAATTCGCCAATTAAACATGCGCGACATAACTCGAGAAACGGCGAGACTCGAGCTGGCTCTGGCGAGCGTCCTAAGAGACGACGGTACGCCGAAAAAAAGAGGAGAAACGCTAAAGATTGTCACTACAACTAAAGGTGGAGTCACACGATAGTGAAATGAATGAGTGCCAGTTCTGAAGAGCGAGGCGATGTCAGCAAACTTACAAACACAAGCATTTGCACAGTAAATTCATTGAGTTTACAGTATTTATTACCGAAGTTCTCGGGTCACTTGCGCAAGAATTGACTTCCAAGTTCACGGCCAATTAGCAACCACTAGACCATCCTTTCGCGAGACTAGGGAGGCAAACTTTAAAACAAAATACTGGGCGCATAGACATGGGTTTCTTACGCTTCTGACTGTCGTATCGTGAGAACCCATTTTAACCCCATCCTCTCACCTTTAAAGTGGTGCGTTAACTAGTTATTTTCCCTTTACACCGTCCAGCTCACGCTGCCTACTTGTACAAATTGAATGACACTCTGTAACTGAACGCGTGTATACTCGTTCAATGTGTGTGTGTGTGTGTGTGCCGAGATTGGCACGGAGTGTAGCTGAGGTAGATTCAATGGATAGTTATAGAAATAGAAGACGTAATTAGTTTGTGCCATACGTATGTGGCACGTGGTGAAGGAAAGGGTTAAGATAAAGACAGAATGAACAGTTGCAATGCAGCGCAGTAGCCTCAAATATGCAAGATGACGGTAAAGTAACCCACACAGATTTCTCGGAAATGCAAAATGATGCTAAGGTAACCTAATCTCGAAAATGTGAAATGGTGCTAAAAGTAACTACTATGTATTTACAGATGCGTATATAAGCCATGTAGTACTTTTAAATAATTGAAACACGCAGTGTCAGAGCCGATCATCGTGACCCATAAACTACATAGAGTCGCCATGTAGTGCTATCATTCAGCTATTTTCCAGCTTCTGCTCATTCATTAGCGGTTAGCTGAACTATTGTCCATCCAGATAGAACTGATAAAATTTGTACTTGCGCCAGTTTTTTGCTTACGTTTACGCTGCGTGTCTTCACAACTTCGGCCGCAGCGACAGCACAGGCGGTAGCTGCCGGCGCTTGACTCTTTTCTTTTTTTCCCGTTAATTAAGGATCATCTATTATCAAACGGATTAAAAATGAACGCGCTCAATTACTTAATGAATTCATCTACTGTTGTCTGTACGATGGTTAGCAAAAGTTGTCGCGTCCATAGATGTCAAGCTTTCATCATTTAACCCTTTTCTTGTCAATACCGGCATCAAAAAATGGCAGATACATCGGGTACCGATACCGATAGTATGAGCACACCTCTAAAAAAAAGTAGAATTCTTGTGGAACCCCACAGCTCACAGCATTGCAAAACGTAAGATGACAACGCTATAACATGCACGAAGTCCCCGCACCCGAACAGACACATCACCTGTGGCGCGAAGACACACGCACCTCACTGTTACAGACACAGTACCACTTTTGCTTCACTAGGCAGAGCTCTAAAAATGCTGTAGTCGAAAACTAGACTACGACAGCATGAGTTGTCTCTTAAGCCGTGCAGCGTTTGGAGAAAGTGGACGAGACGAAAACTGTCGGGTTAGTACGTCAAGGTAAAACATGGGGCGCCTTCAATTGGGTCGTCAAAGTCAAGCACATTTCACTTACCTTGTCCGGACCTGCAGACAGGAACTTTGGCTTTGTCACTTTGAATCGCGTTGCAGTTCTTAGAAACAACTCTAAAGTTGAACCTTCTGAAATTTCCATTTTACGAAGTAAGATTGAGTTTTTTGAAGTCTCACAGTTGGTAAATTTTGAGTTACAGCCTGAAACGTGAATAAACGGGTCGAAACCAGGGCACCTGTCTGCTTGTCTGCACCTGCGGACAAAGTAAGTGAAGTGTGCTCGGCTTTGACGACCTAATCGAAGGCGCCTAGATTTGTGTCGTTCTCCTTTTCTGAAAGAAACTTAAGAAGTTTGGTATCACGCTCTTTGCACCTCTGACTTAGCGATAACAATTCCTGTGCTGAGTTTGTTTGCAGTGCGTCGATTCAAGAGTAAGTAGTGCGGAGTCTTAGCACAAAGCACAACTTTTTGAATAACCTTCTAACTATCCAACCAGGTATATCCGTTCAGCAGTTGTGTAGTGTTTGGATATTATTCCTTCCGACTGGAAACCATTTAAAAATAATTTTTATGAAGGGTTAATTTAATAGTATTGAATCCAGCCTGTCATGCTAATGTAAAAAAAAGTCCTGCTCTCCAGTGTCTCGGGTGGTTTTTCACTCCTATACCCGTCTATAATTTTTCCATCGTATTTTCGTGCTCCATAAAAAGGCCGTATTGTATTCAAATGTATTAAGAAGTAGAAATTATGCTCATAAAGACTATAACTCACTTAGACCCAAAAATCAATTTAGCGATATTATTATACTGAGAAAAATGGAATTCCATACACCGAATACCCTTGTGTACGACCAGGATGTGCGAACGCAAACATTATTACCTCCGGTGAGGAGGTTATGCCTACGTCGAGTTTGTCTGTTTATTATGCTGTTTGTCTGTCACAGATATCTCAAAAAGTTACGGACGGATTTTGACAAAATTTACAGGTATTGTTCGGTATGTTAGGAGGAACAGATGATTAACTTTTGATGAAGATCCGTCCTTCCGTTTGCTTTTTGTCTGCCTCAGTTTTGCTAGTGCCATGACTCGAAAACTCATAGGACGGATTTTCATAAAATTTACGTGAGTTGTTAGGCTCAAGAAGAACTGTAAATGAACAAATTTTTGGGATTATCTGTTGGTTCGTTCGTTTGTTTGTCGTTGTGTTGGATTTTATGCTTGTTTCCACAATAATTCAAAAAGTTATGAATGCATCTTTATAAGATTTTCAGGAGTTGTTGAAAATGTTAAAAATCATAAATGATTAAATTTTAGTGCAGATCGGTTGGTCCGTTTGTGTGATTGGCTTTTTGTCATAATGTTTGTTAGCAGCATCACTCAAAAATGTTATGAACGGATCTTCATGAAAATTTCAGAAACTGTTAATATTATCAAAATATCAAAAGGCACAAATGATTTGATTGTGGTGTTGATAGAAGAAAATCATGGTTTCAGAGCCAATTTGAATTTTTCATTACCGTTGCCTTGCTTGGCGGAAGTATGCGCTGCCAGAGTGCTCTCTTAGTTTTTTTTATTATCGAGGGGATTTCAGTGTGGATTGGTTGAGCGATGTTTGGCTCTACGCTCTAGCGCCGGGCCGCATTCCGCAACCGAAGGCTCAGAGCACTTTGCGAATGATGTGCGCTGGTTTTTATTTTTATTGTTATTATTTAGTCATATTCAGAGCCTGGTATAATAAATATTGCTACCATCGTCCCTGCAGATGTTCTACGTATAAGCCGTCGTATAATTAACGGAAGCGAAGCATCCTCCTGCTCGGTTTGCTGTTTCTTCCGCACCACAGATAATTGCTGAATTAAAAACAATGTATAGCAGATCTTAGAGACTTGTACTTGCTGTCTCATCTCCCATAAGGTGTGGATGCAAAGTAGTCCGTATGCGTGTGAGTAATTACTCACTATTTTCTGCTGTAATGGTGCTTTACTCGTCTCAGATGGAAATTTACGGGTCTTACACCATTTATCTTACGAGCAAAGTGAAGTCACAGATGGATGGTGTGCGTATAGGGAGTGGAGTGTTAAGGATTACTGAAGAGAGCATACACACAAAACTCGCTGCTAGATTATTTTTTCCTTTGGTCATTTTTAGTCAGAGTTGGAAAGCTCCCATCACATTTCCATCTTTTATCTGTTTCTATTGAAGAGCTAACGAGACCAACAGGAGAACCAACTACACCCATTATTCGCGCAGTGCACGTATACATCTGAAACTTTGTTGTTTGGCGACATTTTTAGATGCGCGTCCTGGAAGATTGTGATTTTTCTAGTTTTCTTTCATTTGCATTGATTTCAAACATGTCTGGTCAGTTTATTGAGTAGTCTGAGCCCTTATATAAGCTGCTGGGTCTTGAAAATTTCAGAATACTTAGTTGCAGATCCGGCTTTTATATGACAGTAACGCTTAACCTCTTTGCTAAAGGGTTTTACCGGATTACTCTCGCTGGTTGCGGCCTTAGCTGTCATTTCGTAGCGACAGGGGTTAAATATCTAGATTATGTGATCAAACTCTACACCCCTGTGCTCCTCTCGCAGATTGTGTCTGTGCTCCTGCGTAGCGTCCATGGCTTTGTTAACTTTTGTGTCGTCATTGAGAGCTCGCCTAACAATAGAGCCAATTCTGTTAACAACCCATTTAAGGGGAGCTAATTAGCCATGATCTCGGGATGGCCCAATGGAGCATTGGATTGCGTGTGCTGCCATTGAGGGCGTTCGGCTGCTTCTGCCCGCCGCTGCTTCTTGTAGTTGTGACTGTTATCGTTCTGCCAAAGGTATAGGTAGGCTCCCTTTATGGCAATTAGTGCTGATACGGTACCTCGAGTCTGCAACCCTATCAGATTTTGTTCCATGGCCATCATAGATGATACTTTCTGTCTGCAGTGCTTGAGACTGCTAGCCCTGTCTAACAACTGACACAGCGTTGGGGCAATCGGTTTCCAATGTACGGTACTAGCTAGAAGACTTTTGAAAGGATTCCAATTCTGTTACTCTAAAGTGCAAGTTCGTTCGAACATCGATCTTACCGCCAAATATTTGCTTTTCTTCGGTTGCGCTCTAGCTGAAGACGTTCCCCTTCTCTTTGAGAAGTTTCTTCCGGATTTGCGAGCTTTGAAGTAACCATCAGTTGGAAAATGCGGCGTAAGATCTTCTTTTACTGACCGCAATTCTTATGCATTGCCGGTCTGAACTTCATGATGAGATAACTTTGCGTACTTAAAAACTAACTTTCTTCTACTGGTGGAATGCTTCTTGCTCCCCTGTGGGTTGTGCAGAACGGGACCCTGTAGGTGTGGAGCCCTCAGCTTTTCAGGTTATGTGTTATCCATATTCAGTTCTTTTCAGTCCTCTAGATAGTGTTGCTGCTAAAACCTAAGCGTTGAGAAGTGTTTTACACAGGTGTTAAAAATTATTAAACTTGAGAAATTTTCTTATTTGTTAAACGGCGGCAAAATTCTTCAGAAGACCTCAATGAGCGTGGATTGGACCATAGGATGAGGAATAGGTTTATTTAGCCTAGGATAGGGAGGGAGGGGGAATCGAAGCCCTCGCATATCTATAAGGTAACTTAGGTTCAGCTAAACCTTTGGAGCGTCGTTCTTTGTGAGCCCAACTACTTGTTTCTTACATTTTTTCCTTTCATACTCCTTTTCACGCTCTTCCTCTTCACTCCCCGTTTGTTTTTGTTATACATCCTATGTATCCTGATATATTGAACTGGAAACTACGTACGTTCGTGTCCCTTTTTGTAACATTCTGGAATGTATTGTAATTTTCAATCATAGAATCTGTTTTTTAATAACTATAGTTTGAAAACACGTGCACTCCAATTTTCTTTTTTTCGGGTATTATTAGTAGTATTATTAGTCAATTTTCATTTATTTTCAGACCGCTAAAATGGCATGTAGTCGAGAAAAAATGAGCATTTTCGCCGTCTCCTTCTTGTTTTCAACCAGGATTTTGAGGCCACAAAAGCGGCTCACGATATTTGCGCTGTGTATGGAGAGGGTGCTACGGCTAAAAGGACCCCTCGGTATTGGTATGCTAGGTTTAAAAATGAAAATTTTGACCTCAAAGACTCGCCTCGTCATGGTCGTCCAGTTGAGATCGTTGAGGAACGATTAAACCATCTTTTGCTTAAAAAATCCTGGTCAAACGACAAGAGACTGGCAGAGAAAATGGAATGGTTCCACACTGCTGTACAGAAGCATATTCAAACGATGGGAAAGGTTCAGAAGTTTGGATCGCGAGTTCCGCATGCTTTAAGTGTGTGCAACAAAAGTAAACGAGCCACAAGCTCAGCCTGTTTGCTTGTACGTCACCGCTCACTCTTGGACACGAGCAACAATTTCTTTACAGGATCGTTGCGAGCAACGAAAAATAGTGCCTGCGCATCAATAAATGCTATGCGTGTAGTTGTGTTTAATATGGATGCAGAATTGAAACGTGATGGGATGAGTTTTTTGAGTGAAAACCGTGTTGTTTTTCCCAATGAGGTAGAGAAAATCTTGTTGGATATTGGGAAAAATTTGCAAACAGCAATGGAGACTATATTATTCTTTATTTGTTATTTTCATTGAAGCTTTTAAAAATATTTAATTGAAAAACGGCAAGGACTTCATTTCTAACCCAATACTTCCCACTCCGTTTCTTTTTCCGTTGTTGGTAATACGGTACCTTACACAATGGCCACGGGGGTTGAGCGAAAAGTACTGAGTGTTACTCAGTTATCTGTGAGATGGATAAAAATATACAAGATTGCTTGGAAGGTTTCACATTACAACTGGGTATTCCTTATACTAGGCCACACTTGGGTACTGGGTAGTTGGGCGAGAAATTAGGTAGGAAAGACCAGCAATGCTCTAAACAGGGAGAGGCCATCTTCCTCTAGGACAGTGCCGCAGCACAAACTTCGGTGGTAGCGATGGCAAGAATTTATGATTGTGGCTAGCAACTCGTAACACTTCCGCCCTATTCAGTAAATTTAGAACTCTAAAATTTTCGTCTAGGGTACTTCCACACTTGACGAAAGATCTAACTGTGCCGCGAGTCGGCGTAGATGACAAGGTTATATGGGGCGCGGGACGCCCGTCTATAAAATCGAAATTTAGAGTTCTGTAGTAGTAATGTGATGAAAACCCTGCAGCGCCGATCGAGGCAGTATGCGGACTTACAGGACTATACTGAAAAATATACTTGCTGGAACATTTGTAATGTGTTGTATGTACCTTCTCTAAAGACTGAATAGCTACATGTATTCATTTAGCGCGAACTGAAATTTCATTTAATATAATCTCAGAGATGGTCCACAGTCTAATGCTTATTCATTGTCTCCGTGGAAACTGTTTCAGCGGCAACGGTGGAAATGCACCGGTGGTATGAATTCGCTTTTAGGCGCCGGAAGAATACTGCAAATTTACTGGCAGGTAGATCAAAAGTAGCAAAAAGCGCGATCAAGAGAAATCTTCCCTCAGAATATCAGCCGAAAACGAAAATTACTCGTCGAGGTCTCCGGAGAGTTTCAAGACTTGTGACCAGAAATCGCTTCGTTTTAAGACATGAACTGCTGCAAAATGGGGATTCCGGCCGTTCGGAACCCATTTGTGCAAGAATACTTGGCCCATTTGTGAAAAAATTTTTGATATGGAAATGCCACGGAGTTGATTCGTTCTTAAGTTTTTCTCGTAGCAAATAATGCATAACGAAATAGTTGGTAGTCTTGAGTATAATATATATATATATAGGTATATCTAATTCCCACTGGGTATGTCCGGGCATATACTGTAGGTTTTTAAGTTCGACTTTGACATGCTCCCAATACACAGCTAGTGCCGATATTATTGGTATGCCCTTCAGCATTGAATGATTTCACAAATTCTTAAGAACTTGATGTTTGTAGCGTCCTTTGTTATTTTCATGCTTATAAATATATGAAAAACGATGTAAAAAGCAACTATCGAAAGAATGGGTGATATGGAATACATAAAACAAGTACACGTCATGAAAGGTAGAAAGATGAAATTATTTTTACACGCCACAGTAGCAAGAACAAGAATGGCTTGCGTTGTCGTCCACTACGATGAACGCTTCTTCATTGATCTGATCATGTTCCTGCTCGAATACACTTCACCGAATCTCACTTGGCCAAAGAAGATTGCTTCGGGAAATGAGTACTAAGAAGTGATGGAATGAAGTTTGAGCTTTTTGGACAAGAAGAT
>LQNS02278091.1:58444153-58463130 GCA_001587735.2 Parhyale hawaiensis | reverse complement strand
GGATGGACATATCTTCACCAAAAGTTAATCATCTGTTCCTCCCAACATACCTAACAATCCCTGTAAATTTCATTCAAATCGGTTCATAACTTTTTGAGTTATCCTGGTGACAGACAAAGAGACAAACAGACAAACAGACAAACAGACAGACAGACAAACACGACGAAAACATAATCTCCTTGGCGGAGGTAAAAATCTTACATTAGAAAGCAGCGAGCCTCTGTGAATTTAAATGGATTATCCGCCGCGTATCCATGATACTCAAACAGCCTTCAGTACATCGAAGATTTTGTGTTGAAGAGAAATGTGCCGAGGCCGTCAAGATAGAGAATCAGCTCCGTCAAAAGGAACACGGCAAGCGGAAAAAATAATATCTACTACCGGTGGAAATCATCCACTAATCCGCCCTTCGTTGATTAGCTTCTGAATTTGTATGTGGTAAACTGAGAACAAACATATGGTTTGGTGTGTGGAGAAAGTTATTATAAAATAAGACTGCATGGCCGCGCTATGAGAAGCTGTAATATGTCTATTTTTTCGATTCCAAGAAATGTTTCAAGCAAGAAGTACATTGAGGGAAAGGAATAAAGAGCCAACTTTCACCATCTGCAACCTGGTCACCGATCTCCGTGAAAACGCAACTTAAGTACAAAATTTGCAACCTGGTCGATTTTTTGCCTATTTCTTTAAGAGCGTGACCCGAAAGATACCTACATATAAATATATACACAAACACACGACGGTGTTTATTATATTGTTGTGTTGATGATACATGCAATGCCGAGGACACATATGCATTTCTACTCCCAACTGGTTGCTCGGATGTGCCGCTCGCGTGCCGTTTCGATGCATAGTTAAAATCGGTAGCGTAGATACCGTGGCATAAATGACATCCGAGTCTTGCATTCTTGCATCAAGTTGTCTGTGTAAATGCCTAGTGTGTCCCTAGCATTAACGGTATGAACTAACGCTTTCGCCACGACCGTTTTAACTCGACATAGTTTTATCTGTTAGGAATTAGCGTGTCCAGCTGTTTTTAGATCGTTTTAATCTATCTCTTCCGTAACTGTAAAAAAATGGCGCTATATGTTTTAGTTCTGGTCAAAATCTGACTTGGCGAATGAAGGTGAAACGCTTGCTGTGTTCCTGTCTGCAGCAGATATGAAGTGACAAGTGTTACATCAGAACCACATGAAGTGACGTGTTTCTTCTGTGTTTCGGTGGCGAGTTTAGCAGGAAGCAACTCAAGGAAAGTGCCTCCGATGTCTGGCTGCAGGCCGCACTTCCTTGGGGCGCTGTTGACACAAACTCGCCCTCTTTGAGCATATGCAAACGTCAGGTTTTGGTAAATGCGAATGCTCGAGGACCATCTCTCTCTCTACCCTCTGCAAATGCAGACTTTAAGTTACAGCAAATACGGCCACCGAAAGTGTCCCTCGTCCCGTGTGTGTGTTCGGGATCCGCCTGGCCAAGTCTCTGAGAGATCTTGCCGAGGTTGGCGGGTTAGGGTAAATATTTTGCCTCTGTGATTGTTGGGGAGAAGTGCCGCGGCTACTCAGTGGTCCCTGCTGGGGGTGCCTGCCGGTGTGGTCAGGGCTTGCGACGTGATGGTCCCCTCAAGGTAATAAATAGGCAGCGCTGCAAACTGTTTAGAGGTGCTAATTCTGCTTGTTTGTTAGGGCTTGCGGTATGATGAGTGCCTCGAGGCAATAAAGAGGTAGTGGTTCAATTTACATAGCGGTGCTAGTTTTACTTGTTACCTCCGCCAAGGAGGTTATGTTTTCGTCGTGTTTGTCTGTCTGTCTATTTGTCTCTCTGTCTGTCACCAAGATAACTCAAAAAGTTCTGAACCGATTTGGACGAAATTTACAGCGTAAATGTACCTCTAGAGATTTTGCGAGATCGAATCAGGTGCCGTATCTATCAACGAGTGAGGGGAACCGAAGACAGAGCTCTCAGAGCTTTAGTGAAGACGTGTCAATGTTTGGCAACATTCGAGCATTTGAGTCTGCAGCGTTTGGCATAAGAAAGGTCTCAAAGAGAGCGCTATAGCTCATTGCTTGTCCCAAAAAGTGCATACAATGCTTCCAATTATATAAAGGGTGACCCAAAAGTTCTGCTACAGAGATTAAACGAAAGAAATTAGTCAAATTGCGGTCAGACTATGTGAAGGTGTTTTTATATGCCTGGTAAGCTTCTATCATTGCTTGTTGAAAAATTCATCCTATAAATCCTCCTTGTTTCTTTATTACTGGCATAAGTCTACCTGGTAGTGCTTCAAGCGCGCAAGACTTTTAAGTGATATTTTGTTCCATTCACGTTCCAGACACTTGTTCAAAGCTACTGCTGAGCAGTGAGACTTTACACAAAATTTTATCTTAAAGTTGAAATAGGTGCTGAAGTCCATCGTGTTGAATGGTTGGTTGGATAGCCTGAATCCTGTAGGTGATGTGAGCATGCTCTTCATCTTACTGAAAGAGAAACGGCCCATCGTTGAACAAATTATGGCTGAACACTAGAAGGACTATAAGTTTTAAACTATCTCTGAGGACTGTGGCCGTCAGTTGACGGCTAGACCATCGCTGCTTCCAGGTAGTATTACTTAATCTGTTACAATCAATTAGTATACTAATTGATTATGCCTGTGTGCTCATTTTTTTGTGGTCTACATTAGACTAAAAAGAAAAGTAAAATAACGCAAATCTCTAGGGCTATCGAGTGAAAAGGGATTTAACACTAAAATTTTCGACAATTGAAGGGTCTGGTTCTTCTAGTGTTAAGTTCTTTGCCACATGCTCAAGACTAAGTTATTTATAGCTCATAGCCTTGTCTTTCACTCCATCTGGGGCAAAAAAGAAACGTAGTCTTGCCGTTTGACAACACTGCTACCCAAACCATCACCCACGAGTTTTTTTTTTTTTTGCGTTTGGTAGACATTTCTACCATCATCTGGACATGACTGACAGTTTTCTGCAATAACTCTCTAGTTTGCCTATTGTAAGCTTACTCATCAGGGAAAAGTTTTTTGCCTGCGAAGATCGCGTATCCCGAGCCGTGAGTTTCAGGCCAGTTAAGCAGTGCACGACTTCTTGCTAGCTATTGTTCGTTCAAGCAATTGTCAGGCTATGAATTTTGCTGCATTTAGAGAAGTCCCAAATAGTTTTTATGATTTGTCTTATTGACCCTCCTGAAACTTTCAGCTCTACGGCCTTCTTTCTCATGGACCGATCGCTTGGATTGCTTAAAATTGTTTACCTGACAACATTCTTGAACGTGGTTGTCCTGAGTCATCTTGGACACTCAGCTTTTGAATTTGTCTACTATCCCTGAATCGATAAATAGTTCAGTTAGATGAACATTTGCTAATTTCTGACCGACTGAGAAGACTCAAAATATCTGTACAGTGTTGCTAGATTTGTGTACGTAGCTCAATCAATTAATTGTTGCTGAACGTTAACGCTCCAGGCTTATTTTGCCACAAGCTATACCGTTTATTTCAAATAGTACAATGTATCTGAATCAAGAAAAATAGTGCTTTAGTATGATGTAAAGAAAGGATAAAATTGCATCTGTTGTAGCTAATATTTATAGCTTTAAAAGATATCAGAACTCTTGTATCATCCTTTACACTATACTGAGGAAGATGAACGGTTTCTATCCACCTTTCTCGGATCACATGAAACAAAAACGATGTGACACAATGATGCCGAGAAGACTGCTCAAAGAAGTACATTGTCACTAATGTGAATTGTTCGTAAATCCAGGATCAGGGTTGGTTTAAACCAAGCAAAAAAAAAAAAAAAACACGTTTTTCAATGTTTTTGGTTTTTATTCTTAAATGTTACCAAAGGAACAGTTTTACTTGTAAGTTATTAAATTTTCTTTACACAACTGAAAGGATGAGTTAATGTGTTTCTATTTAGGAATACGTTGACTGTTAGGGTCAACTATTGCTGACGTTTATTAAAAACCTATAACGTATTGAATTTTGTGTTATTTCCTTTCACAGATGTATATCTAATTATATTTTAGTAAGCTAGCAGCTGCTGAAAGTTAGAAGTAGTAGTTATAGTTGCTATTAGATAGCTAGTGAGCTCATGATAAGGATGAAGGCATATAGCTAGTTCACTTTTTCCAGTTCAATACTCTGCTTTTATTCAACTAGTAGCTAGCTATTTCTATCAACATGTCTTTGTATTTTGAAGTTTTTCTAAGTTTTTCAAAGGGTTTTGTAGCTATTTCATTTTCTTTAGTTCATTACTCTGTAGTCAGTTAGCTAGTAGCCAGTTATTTCTGTCTAGTTGTATTTGTAATTTCAAGTGTTTTTAAGTTTTTCAAAGGCTTGTATATTGCAATTATAAATCGTCGCATCTCTGCAGATTAGATATTAACTGTAGCCCTAGCAAATACAGTTACTCTGCTAACTGCTTCTTCTAAATTCCTTTTTCTTAAAATCGTTCTTCTACAGTAGGAAGTTGAAATAAAGTGACTAAGATTGTTGATGATTAGCTAACTACATGTTTACAGAGCAGAAAATCCATTAAATGTTGGATAAAATTCCTAAAACTAGAAAAACAACAAAATACTAAAAACAAACAAAAATAGATTTTTCTTGTTTTAACAAAAAAAACATGTTTTTTTGTGTAAACAAAAAAAAACATGATTTTTGCCAACACTGGGCAGGATGTTACGGCGATGCGGTTGCATTCTTAAGGTCACACGTTTGCTTCCTACAAATTAGCAGGCGAATTCCTGCGATACTCGGGATTGCAGAGTCAGCGCTTCTGATATTCACAGCCCCCTGCGAGGGCAGTGACCTAAAAAGACATGGAGATGGTCGAGAGGTTCCAGTTGTCGCGTGTATCTTCCGTCTTCGATGTCGCGGCTGTGATAATTAGTGGTCGACGGCAGCCGTGCAATCTTTTGGAGCCAAGCAAGCATCTAGTGTCTCTGCTGCATGAACCAGTGCTTGTGGATTTCCCAGTCAGGGTGTTCTGCCAAGTTCATTACTTCATTTCACTTTCACCTGTGTGGAGAGACAGTCGTGATTTGATGATACGTGATCCAGCTTTGGGGAACCCAGAGGAACTCTGCTTCGTGTAAAGTTGAGTTCACACACCAGCCGTTAGTTTGAACATTTTCACTTCTTGAACACAATATATTACAGATGGTTTTGAGTGGAAAAAAGAATTGTTTCGCTTGCCTATGCTAACGTTATTGCTAGTGCTACTTCTGGGATAGATTTTGTAGCTTGTGTATGAGCAGAGATCATCGTTGGTGCGATATGCAGATGAATAAAGAGCATATTCTCTTCAGCTGCCAATAAGGCAGAAATGTCACGCGAAAGGTATGTCTGATTTAGAGATAGAGTGACCTTTGCATATATTGATTTCGCTCTCACTCTAAAAAATGAAAATGTCATCATGCACTTCCTTATTTATTTATTTAGTAGTAGGTCGTTACAATGAATGTCTCTGTCCTATTTACGGTAAACGGAAGTCGCGCCTCCTGGGCTTAGGAACTTCATAGCTTACCTTATTCTAAGTGAATTAGGGCTTCCGGATTTCCTTCTTTTCTCATCTTCATTTTTCATTTCATATCATTGATCTGCTGTTGGTTCCTAAATACGTTGGTCTCCAGTGAATAGACCCCCCTTTTTACACATGTTTTTCTTGCTATAACTGTCGATTTTTTGTTGTTCTACTTTTATCTTGATTCGTCTGCTACGCGCCTTGATCCAGTATGGGAACACTCCGTAGTTGAGTTCTAAATTGCTCTCGAAATGCAATTGCTACCTATATGTGTCCCTTCCTCTTCGAGAAGCGGCTACATGACCATAGATCCAACTACTATCTAATTTAATTAACATTATGTGTATCCCACCAGTCTCTGCTTTTGTGCAACTCCATGTAGTAGCCAGGAGAGCTTACACTAACCCTTAATTCAAGTCTAATCAGCACTGAATGAACTCGTTGTTAATGGCGTAACTAACAGTTGATGCCCATCGATGCTGAATTATGACCAATAAGTGGTCCAGTTTTGCTCAGCATTCGGAAATTAATCCTGAGATTTATTACCCATTTCTGATCTCACACGGCCGTTTAAAGTGGACGCTTGAGCGTCAGAATTGCTGATGCTTCCGGAGAATCATACAGTTTTAATTGGAACTCTAAATTAATCCATTCATTGCATTGCTGACGATATTTACAAATACACGTGCAGCAGTGAGTTGTATCTCTAAAAATGTAATAAGTACGGCAGCATTTTGTGTAGCTAATCGAACAATTTTACAATTTTTGTTTATTTGTTGATGTTAGTACCTGTAGGTAAATTATTTTCCTCTGCAAAATTCTTGTTTCTTTTTTATGGGAATATTGAAAGTAACTATAGCCGGAGCGTAAGCAATTGCGTAGCCTAAGTTTTAATTGCCAATCATGGCATAATAGAAAATCTTGCCGTACTCGAGATTTAGTAAAATACTACTTGGGATTTTTTATAACAAGTAACTCACACGTGAGCCGAATTTCAATAAAGTTCCAATTATAGGACTGTAATAAGTTACTCTTTTCGTAGCCGAGCTTTAGTAACAAAAATGTCAGTTCACCACTTTCGCTTACTCACGAAAATGTCCCAGCTAACGAATTAATCACCTAGAAACTTTATGTGCAAGTATCTTTGGGCTTTAAAACACAAAATACTGAGAATGTGGCAAATTTCTGTAATCTTATTCTATTTCTCCGTTATTGTTGTCGACATCTCATGGTTTTGTCTGGTCGATGTGCCATTTTTTTAAGTACAGGTAGGTACTTTCTGTCCTTTCTTTTTATGACCTCTTGAAAGACTATGCATTATAACAGCGACAGAGAAGCTTGAAATCATTCACTACTGACGCTTGCTCTACCCACTGACCTTCTTTCCTTATTCTTACTGCTCCTAACGATCTTCGTTCTGCTCTTCTTTTTCTTTTCCGACTTACTTTTCCCATGCACTGTGGTCCTGGTAGCCGTGTGTGTTCGAGTTCCTTTTTTTATCGGCATACTGCATGTCTTTTATTTTCTCTCATTGTTCGCCATTGTAATGGAAGAGTAAAATAAAATGCAATGGTAGTTAGAAACTGGCGGTGTCTCTGCATACAGGTATAATAACATTTACACCTCGCTGAAGCGAAGTGAAAGCTGTGCCGTATTGGCGACAGTGTGGTACTTGACGCGTGTGTCCTCAGCCCACGAGTATAGTCTGTTCGGGGTTCAGTAGGTACCTCTTGCGGGCCGCGTCTTTCCGCGAGGACTCTGGTTTTTCATTTTCAAAACCTTGGATATGTACAATTAGTAGGCAACAATCTTTTACATATACCTGGAGAATTGACTTTAATCGTCACTGCGACTGTGACTCCAAATTTCAAGGTTCGAAGCCATAGCCTAAGCAACAGAAAATTTCCCCTGTGTTATACTATAAGTGTAACGTCGAGACTCATAACACAAATAGATTGACATTATACAAGTCTTGAAGAGCAGCAACATTTTGTTCTTGCTTTCGAAGATGTTTGTCGGCCGAAACCTTGTAGAATGTCGCTGCACTCAGGGGCGGGCTGCTTGCGCTCCATTGCATTTACTTAGACTGGAATTCCGTGGTTTATTCTCGTGATCATGTTGAGGAATAGGATAAATTCAGCTCATTTGTTGTGTTGAAGTTGGCAATCCGGGAACGATGATCAGGAGTTTCATCAGGCGCCTGGATTAGGAATGTCTCCTGTGACGAACGCAGCGGGATTGTAACTTGCAGCGAGAATCCGGTAATGAAGTGCGACCATTAGTGGGTTGGTGGGGGTACAGTGGGGGGACTGTGTTTATGTGTGTGCGCCGGAGGAGGGAGTGTGGCGATGCTGGTGATGACACAGGTTGGTACGTGTGATGATGCTGCTGCTCGTTGCACTTGGGTGAGTGTGGTGATGATGGCCGGTGAGTATGGTGAGTGGCGATGCTGATTGTCGGTGGGAGCCATATGTGGATGAGTGATAATGCTGGTGGCGAGTGCAAATTCTAATAGATGATTGATGAGTTCGCGTGTCCATGCATGTTGTGAATTGGGATGTCTGTCATGGGTGGTGAGTTTAGTGAGTCGCGCTGCTCGTAGCACGAGCGACTGTTGAGAGAGTGCTTGCTGCGTGTAGTGTTGGTCACGATGATACAGTAATTACTGAGAGCTAAATTTTCTCGCAACATTTGCGTTAGAAATGTTATTTTTTGTTCCTTGCTTGTGTCCAAGCCTCAGAGGCATAACTATTCCTTGCTCTACCCGAAGTGACTCCTGCTCTGTCGCTCTCTGCGCTCCGGAAAATGTGCGGTTCAGATTGTGAAGAGTACAGCGCATAGCTTGTAGAAATTTTCAAACAACTGGATGTATTTCACGGAACCACATCAATGTGACTTATGGTCCAAAGCTAATAAGCATTCGCGATGCGTGAGTATGTTGTATGTTCCCCTCCCTTCCCCCATCCTTCTCGGACTGCGTAAATTTATTTTACAGGCGGTTACGGGACGTTTTAAAAAAATCTAAACTACGGTCAATTTTAATAATATTATTAATGATTAGTCACATCTGTTATCATTATTATTATGTATGAACTTGATTTCCTATGGAGCTCGTACGTATTCGATAAAACCGTGTTTTTGGAGTCTTCTGATATTTACATGGGTTTCGTGCAGAGGATAAAATTAGAGAAACACAGACATAATGTCTATGCATTAGTCTGCATTCAGCGCGTTGTAGTAACTAGTAATAATAGATCTGTGTGGTTACTTGAAACAAGATATAACAGTCATGAGCTATATATATCCAACCAACAATAGTTTTATGAAGGGTTGCCAATAGTAAATATTTCCCACTTTTTTACGTGGTTGTATTTGCCTATTGGTTACAGATCCGGCTTACATTGGCTTGTTGCAGCCATTGACGATACATAGGTAATGTCTATCTCGAATATTAATTGTTCCACTTATGCAATTTTCCTGGTACCTAAAGCTAAGTTTCATGGCCACTGATTGCTGCAATTACTGACGAGGATTGCACTGCCAATTCTGGCCAACAGCGCCAGTGTTGCGTATCTGTAAATTAATAAATTACAGCAATTCTCGTGTAATAAGTGAAAAACAAGGCATTCCTATATTGTTGACTCACTGGATTTATTGTGTAAAAAAATAAGCCCTACCTATTTTTTATTTATCCGTGTTGTTCTGTCGCTGCGCTGATATTAATAGCATCATTTACCAAGGCTTTATATATTAAGAGTTGGACATATACGGCACAATATATTCCGTTAATTTTGTTGGCTTTCTCGAAAGTCTAGGCAGAGCGGGAAGCCGGTTATAAGCCGATGTAACAACATAATTACGTAATCACCCGTCGACCATTCTATGATAACCTTTTCGAGTCTCTTTAAATGTCTATGTTTCACAGATAAGTCTCCTCTACTCCAGCGGGCGGTATTTCTCCCAAAGTTGTACCGATGTATTTAGACCCAGTGCAACATTTACACGCACAACAAGCACGGTGCTGGGACGGTACTCTGCCGGGAATTGGAACTGTGGAGTCTTGACGGCGTGTTCTCATCCTGCATTGTGACCGTTCTACGCGCTTTATTTTCTTTTCTTGTCGCCGAAGATTTCTTGTAGTTATGACTTCAATAATTGAAAACACGTAAACAATAGTCTGTCACTGCCCTGCTTATGACGGCCACGTGTATTTTTCAGTAGACCTGGAACAAAATAGCTGTTGGAACAGCATGGTTTTTAATTGCTGCAACTATAATAATGTATTTAGTATTTGCTATTATTTTTCTAAGGCTAAACCATTTCCATGCATCTACTGAAAAAGGAACATCTTATTTTTTTAGATGCATGAATCAATTTCGCAAGCGTTGACTCGAAAAGGTTAATTTCAGCGGCGCCTCCACGAGAACTTCATATATTAATATAGCCTTTATTAGACTTAGGATCATCCTTTTTCCCTTGCGTTCTTCGCTTCTATCGTTGGCGTTCTGGCGAATATTTCTCAAATATAGTTAAATATTTGCAGTCAATGTAAATAATTTATTTCTCTTTAGAATAAGATCATTGTGTGACGTGTACGCATGCAATTGATGTACTTTTTTTGTAAGGCATAGAAAACATCTTGCATATGTTGTCATGTACGAGACATAGAAAACATCTTGCAAACGTTGTCATGTGCGAGACATAGAAAACATCTTGCTCATGTTGTCATGTGCGAGACATAGAAAACATCTTGCTCATGTTGTCAAAGCGCATGTCTGTACAAACTGTGCAGCTAGAATCCACGATGAAATATTCTCTGCCTGCTATAGATCTTTATAACCCATTTTTGTGCATGTGACACGACCACGGGAATATTTTCTCTACCGACCAGCGAGACTAGCGAGAGTCCGGTTGTCAGGTATTCAACTGTGACGATAAATTTCACTGCGTTACCTAAGCTCGGTGCTAAAAAAAAAGGCCTGACGTGTTCGTGTATTAATTAAGCGGCGGTACTGCAGGATGAGATTGACTTCAGTTGTGCAATATAGATTAGTAACCGTACGACTGACTACGTTGCCGATACTATTTACTTTAGCTCGCCGTAGTAACAGTAAAAGGCAGACGGTAATTATACTCCTGATGATAATCTCAAGATTGACGAGTTTGCCACGCTCGACATTAATGATCGAAATTTTCGATGCTAATTTCTGTTTTGTATACGAGCAAACTACCCTCCTGTTGACAGGCACCGCTAACTCTTACCGCATGGCTGAAAAATATCTACATACGAACAGCGCTAGGGACGTTTGTTTTCGATGAATAGTTAGAAGAAAACCATTTTGTACTTTATACAATTTGCTATTTCTGGTACGACCCGTTGGAACGCTGGCCTTTTAATGGTTCAGTAGGAACTGAAACAGTATATATACATATATTCTGTATAAGATATAACCCGTTCCCTGTGAAGCTCAAATCATTTAAATATTCGTAAATACCTAATATCATTCAAGTTATGGAGAGTGGACCCTCATGGATGATTATGTACTGCACCGGCGCTAGATATTTCCTATCGTGCCACTGTGCTTCGGCGCTCCTGCATCCGATATCTGCTGTCAGATTTTGTTTTGCTTTTTCTCTCCTTTCCAGATCTTGCTGTTCCTATATACGGTTTTCCTCCGTTTTTTTTGCGACGGACTTTATATCTTTTCCCTTTTTTACAGAACCTTTGTAATTTTATTCTAAAGAGGAGGGATGAGCATACATCTGTAATATGAATTTCTTATTTCCACTATCAATATCATTGTAGATATCTGCGGCTTTTTATGTTTCTCCCTTTCTTATTAGCCTCTTTCAGATTGATGCCCCTTTTCTCCTTCGAGCTTGGATATCACGTTTCTATTGACATGTTATGTGCCCCTTTGTCTTATTCTCCTGAAGCACGTTTGCAGTGACTAGGGAGGCTCGAGTTAACATATATTAAAAAGTGATAAATGTACCCCTGTTCAGTCCTACCAATCTCCAGCTCACGCTGCTCCATCCCTGTGGCATGTACTCCGCTCTGCACCAAGTGGCCGTGTGTTTGTTCTTCTCTTCCATTGCCGTGTTTGCTCGCCGTCCCAGAGCTGTGCCGTGTGCAGTGCATCTTGTTTGTTTTGAATTTAAATCACAGGGTGCGGCGACGTTCATTTTTATTGTGGCGTGTATGGAGCTGTAATTAGTAACCTAATTTAACAATAGTTACGTATTATTATTGTTGTTGTTGTTGCTGAAACTCTGTAAAAGGCAAGTGAGAGAATGTAATTCGATTGGCTCTTACTTGTCCAAACCTTCAGCCAGTTTGGATCGAGTTTCGGGCATTACTTGCAATACGATTACGCTTGAGTTGGTTGAAACAAAATCCTGAATTCAGTTTTCTGCTGATTGAATCATAATCGGCTTGCATTTTTCTAAATTTGCACGTTCAATGCTAACGATTGCAATGTTGGACAAGTTCAGGATAAGCGGCTTGGATAAGTTCGCCAGAAGGGCACCAATTAAACGTACCTTCACTTTCTGTCCCCTAGCTATCTAACATTATGGCACCATCCACCTAAAAGGCTCGATATCGTACAAAGCGTCGCTTTATTTTGGCTTTGAAACATTGCTGCAGTCCGCTGTACCGAGCCTGTATTGGCAACGGTATGGTGTGTGTCCAAACTGCGCACCACGGCAGTAGTGTCTGTTCGGGGATGTTCTTTATTCTACCAACAGCTTTATTAGCTTCCTTTGGTGTCTGGAGGAGTTGCTGTTATCGTTCGCTGTGATAATGCACTAGGTCTACCGTCTGCTCTTCTATAACGGCTCTGCCGCAAAGCATATGCGAGGATGTCGAGGCTACACGCGAGGTCTGTAGTTCTTACTTGCCTCGTGAGTTCTTCCATTTTCTTTCTTACAATACCGTGCATGGGCTAACGAGACTTCCACTTATACATAGTCTGATTTTAGCCCATGAAACCTTTAGCTTATTTTCTTTTGTAATATCGCTTCAGTTCGGTTGTGATAAGTTCCAAACACTAAGTGAGCTGCAGCTGGACGGATGTACTGGGGCTAGTTACGGCGCTGATGCTAATTGTCCATTAATCTTGACTCTATATTTAATAGGCTTACTTTATATGTTAATGGGTTAATCTCTCATGAGTAAAAAGTACGATTTTTACTTCAGAGCCAGCGGAAGGTACTGGTGTGGCGTGAAGGACGCCAGGCTCCCATTATAAACTATGTAGCTGCTCCCCACGAAACACGAGAAAATTCTAATCTCGGCACCATTTGTCATATTTTTAATGGGACGTTAGCAGAATCACCACCAGACGGCCCGCTCATCTGATGTCGCTTTATTTTCATGCTTTCGCAATGAAGCTGAAATTTTAGCTGCGAGGATTAAGCTGGCGAATTTTTTTTCCTCATTCCCAAAAGCCCCGGCGCCATATTTCTTCTAAATTTACGCCTATGATCGCCTCTCGTAAACCTGCGCCGGCAGATTAAAGTTCTGAGCGGCAGCAGTTTTCTTGGGACTTCGCGTTACGTTTGTGCGAGTGCGGTAGTGGTGGTTCTGCTGCCTCGATTGCCGCGGCAGTCCGAGTGTTGACGTTGTTCTTGTGACGCGCGTTGCGTTTGTGAGATTGTGGCGGATCAGCAAACTCAATTTCACTGGAGTTCGTAGCGTGAACGTTTGTCTTTTGACTTGCGTTATTTTTATGGGAGGAGGAGCTGCAATCTTATGTGGAAGAAGGGGGGTTATTTTTGGTAACCCTGAAAATTCCATCTTGTAACTCAAGCGTTGGGATTACCCGTCCGAATTTCGTTTCATACATCGAAAAAAAATGACTTATCAAAGTTCGTCTTATAAATCTAATCAGTTTCCGACGTGCGTTTTGTTAAAGAAATTCCAAAACTACTTCTACTTAATGTCCAAGTAGTAGGTATTGTTTAATCACACAAGTTTTCTTGAAGTCGGATGCTGCCGCTAAGAGTTTAATGCATCCAGCTTGCGCCCAGTCGTTCCAGGTACAGTTGCTAACTCATTTCGCTGTTCGAGATGGGCAAGAGTTTCTTGTATTGCTATTGGTGGCGCAGTACACTCACCTGGAGGTCTAGCATTGCTCGTAAGGTGAAGTTAGTTACGCTGCCTGTCCTCGTTGATGAAGATCACGTGCGTAGGACTTGTGAAGTACCCTAGTTTCGGTTTAGCTTTGAGAACACCATATTCTGTATTCCTGCTCTGCGCACTTTTTCTGTTTTGTGCTCCTAAGAACTGACAATCTTTGTTTTTCCTTACTTTTCTTAGCCGACCTGCTATCCCTATGCGCGGTGGTCTCCTGTGTAAAGGTTTTACGTTTCTGATGCTCCACACCACGCATTCCTTGTTCCGGCAGGGAGCTTAAACTTTGGATAGAACTTCATGTATTGTAACATATGGAAATGAATTCGTATATATTTCGATAGGAACTACCTATTAGGTGGCAACGAATATTCAGCAACGGGCTAATAGCGTGCCAAAAGTTCGATAAACGTTCCAAAAATCTGTTACGTCTAATGGCAAGCACACTCGATCTATTGTAGAATTGCTGGAAACTATTAAAAACTCTTCGGAAACCTCTACTCCTTTTTTATGTCATTCAAGTCAGAAAAAATTCTACAGGTAGTAAAACCACCTTTCTCGACAGATGAACGGTCTTTTTTTTCTGCCACCTTCCGCCTCCGACCTACCTCCCTCTAGCGAGGAAGTTTTTACCCGACCGCACTGGCACCAAATTCGCCATTCTGTGTACGTTCATTACTGTGCGTGCGTCCAAGTAAGCTTTCTTACGGCTTCAAAACCACGAGAAGCACTGCAATAAGCACTACCTAACCTAACCTTATCCAACCCCTTTTCACCCAAGAGCCCAAAATTGACGGACCCGAAATTGAAAAAAATAGGTGGTTAGGAAAACTTGACCTGCCCTCTCCTAACCTACCCGAAGTTATGAAGGGTTGTAATTCGTCTGACCCGAATTAGTTCGGGTTTCCGAGATATACGTCCTAAATGGTGGGGTCATTGAGTACGTGTAATTTTTAGCCCCTAACGTTACTTCACTTAAACTTACCTTACCTAACCTTACCTAACCTAACCTAATCTGCGATACAGCGAGCAGCACAGCACACGATCTTGAACGCCGCCTGCACGTGCAGTGATGTGCGTACACAGAATCATCTGAAACGTACATAGTGCGTGGCGAGTTTGGCGCCTGTGCGACCCGACCAGTTCTTGCTCATAAGGCTAGGTAATGCAAGGTTAGGTACTTGTCGCGCCCATATTAACCGTGAACAATTTGAACGCGAGCAGAATGTAACCATGCCTTACCTAATTATATGAGTAAAAGCTCATTGTAAGGGGTGTAGGCTACTTCTAGCAGGCAGATTCAATCTGTAAATAACTTATATATGTATATTCTTATGTTTCGTGGTTTAACACGACGGTAAAAACTATTTTTTTTATTACGCCCATTAGGATGAGAGGGAATGTTAGGCCCACAATAGTAGGTATGTCAGTTATCGGTGCCATATGCACACAGTACTGGAAAAACTACGTAAACTGAAACTTCTCATCTCACTGAACTTCAGATACTCTGCGGGTGTTAAAACCACGTTTCTCGACGGATAAACGGCCCAAAATTTTTTGATACTGTCTCCAACCACCCCGACCAACCACCCTCTACCGAGGAGCTTACGGAACACCCAGCTTTCGCTCATTAAGGTTAGGTGAGGCTAGGAACTGGTTCCTGTCGCGTCTAAAATTGATCCCGGAACAATTTGAACATTAGCAGAACCAATCCTGCTCTCACCTAACCTTAATGAGTAGGAGCTGTTTTGATCGTTAACTTATGTGTTGGTTAGATTCATTGTCGTGCTAATGATCAGAATAAAACAATTTTTTTTTACCGTCGTGTTCAACGACGAAATACAATAATTTAATATTGCTCTATATAGGGTACCTTTAACCTGACATGCTATATCAGCCTAACGAGAAAACTGTCGCGCTAGCGGGATTTTGGAAGGCTAATGAACCTTTTTGTCGTGTTAAACCACGAAATATAAGAATGTATGTATATATGTGTTTACAGATATTTACAGCAATGTATATATTTTTTATTATACATCATATTAGCTTAGAAAAATTTAGCTAAATCCGATATCTACTGTTGAAGAAGTCGCAGTGTTTAAACTGTCCCGTATGTTTAGTCGGTTGTGTAAATACGTATATGCATGAATAGCTGTTCATGTGTTCTACATATGTAACTCTAAAAGGATTTTAGGGGACACTAAGGTTAGGTGAAGCAAGAACTGGTTCTGCCAACGTTCAAATTAGTTGGCCCCGTAGATACTATACCGTACAAATTGCGATGAAAGACGCCGCATGGCAGATTTTAGCGTAATATATCTAAATATATATATTTAGCAGTAAATATTTTTCAGCCAACAAATGAAATTTGTGCATCTGGTTGTGCCGTGCGTAAATCACGGCTTTCTGGCAAGAGTGAGGTGAGGTTAGGTTACTTAAAGAACTCTGCCGCTTGCAGTATTGACAGTTCTACCGTCGTTCTCATATTGCCGTCTCATTAGAAGTTTTGGTTGGCTTGCTACCGTCAGTGTACGCGTGAAGCTCTTGCAACACGCCATACATTCTTCAATAAAATGCTAGTATATAGGTATTTAATTAACATAAAATAATGCTTCTTCTGGATTACGAACCATCTTGAAAAATTGTGTTTATCACCCGCGAACGAAGTCAGATAGATGATGTTTTCGTTGAATATATAATTTGTATATTTGTTTTTCTGTCCACCCAAAAGAGGGTGAATGAGTTGAGCATTGTTCATATTTTTTTTTGCAGGGAGTTAGGTGGGTTAACCTAGATCTCAAAAGTGCCAAAACTCTCGAGTAAGCTGACAATCAAAAATGATGGCGTTGAATTTTGTTGTCGGTCCACCAAAAAAAAAAAGGCAGGAGCTGATCGAGTTATATTAGTATTTTTTTTTTCTTCAGGTAGTGAAATGGGTTGACTGAGATGAGAAAAATGACAAAACTCGAGGGTAAGCTGTCCATCAAAAATGACGGCGTCGAATTCGCCCTCACCGCGGGTGATGGTCTTACCCCACGAGGCGTTCTAGTTATTTTTCTGCCCTAGACCGCAACAGTACGTGACTCTTAGGTCCAAAAGTGGTTTCTGACGCTTACGGCCAAAATGGGAAAAATGGGATTTTTTCAAGAGCTATTTTAAACATGTCCAGACACGGTCATGCAGGTAAGCGCCCAAGTGCGTCCCCGCCGTATCCAAGATACCTTCTCCGCAAGAAAAATGTTGGGTAGCTGCCTTGGAATGAAAATCCCATTTTTCCGCTGCCGACTTTTGGCCGCCAGCGTCAGACCTAAGAGTCAAGTACTGTTGCGGTCTATGGTTCTGCGTTAATTTGTAGTGTAGGAAGAGGATGATTATGCATTGCCGTAGTGAAACTTGCCACGTTCAGCTACGATGGCTTGAATTGAAGAACAAACAAGTTTGTGCAATATTATCCTTCAGAGCACCTTCCTCCGAGTGTCAATGTCGGTGTCAGTTATTTGCTATAATTTCTGGCAGTTCTGACTGCCATCCAACCCAAGTAGAAGAATACAAATGCACACTACTTTGAATTTTTCTACTGGTGTCCTGGACACCGCTCAACTATGCAGTATGTACCTACGTTACGGCGCCATCTGGTCCACACTGCCCAGTTGCGTCCTCCTAAATACGGTGCCAACTACTCCAGACTACCCGGCTGCACTATCGTCGTTCACGACGATTGCGCGTTCAAGTAAGCTTTGCTGTGCGCGCCACCACTAAAATAAACACTACCTAGGCTAACCTAACCTAGCCTAACCTAACCTACCCTTACCTAACCTTACCTAACTTTCTTATCTAACCTTCTAACCTAATCTAACCGTACCTCACCTAACTCAACCTAACCTTTCTAACCTTACGTAACGCTACCTAACGTTACCTACCTTACCTAACGTAACCTAACCTAACTTAATCAGCGATACAGCGAGCAGAGCGGCGCACCAACTCGAACGCCGCTCACACGCACACGATCTGCGTACACAAACACGCACACAAATCGTCGTGAACGACGATAGCGCTGCCGCTTGTATCCTGAATACGGCACTAACTCTTGCACACTGCATGGTTGCATCCTGGATACAGCATTAACAAAAGCAGCCCCAGTCGCTGCGTCCAGCTACAACAACAGTCCCAGAGCCCAGGGTGGCTGTGGAGAAAGTTTAGCGCTCCCGCACACAAGTTTGCTGGTCCGAATTTTGGTCCGTCCGGGGGCATTTTTGCTACACGAATTGCGCACTCAGCTGTGCTTGTTGAGCCTGCTTTTGCTGTGCTGAAAGTGCTTGGGTGTTTGTTTTGCAGTGTGCCGAGTATATTCCGCTAAAATGTTGCCAAAAAATAAACTGTTTGATGCTTCTCAGTACAGTATCACTTCAAGATATATGCTTATACTTCGAAAAACACGGGGAATTCAGGCTTATTGAGTGCACTATTCCTATCCTGTATTTTAACTACAGTATTGCTTGCAGATAATTGTTTGTACTACGTGATACCGAGGTCACACATGCATACGCACGAACAACTCAACTGGAAGCGAGGATCGGCAGCTCACTCGTCGTCCTGATATATATATATATTTAAACTCGGTATCATGGATACGGTAAGATGAACGACATGCGAGCTGCACATCCTCGCATCGCGTTGTTCCTGCGCATAGGTAGTGTGGCCCTGGTATAAGGCATACATTTTGCTCTGTGTTAATCTTACTTGCTCTTCTTCAGTTAAATTACTTCTTAATTATATTAAGAACTGTTAATGAATTAAGTGCGTTACTGAACATGTAAATGAATTTCTATGCGTCAAAATTTTATCTTCAGTTGTCGCACATGTCATCTACTGTATATTAAATTTATACCCATGAAAGCAAAGTTCCGTATATTTTATATGAAGTGGCTTTGATTCATTTATTCGCTGCTTTCGTACCCATCATACGATAAATGTACCATATGCAGCTGGATCTCATTAATTTTGTGAACACCGCAAATCGTCGAACTCATATAGCATTCAGTAATGTCTACGCTTATATTGCGAGATGAAAGTACCTCACATGACTTGACCTCCGCAGGATGGGGCTGAACTTGTCTTATTTAATTGCGCCACACGCGTCCATTGCTATACCTTCAGAGTCGTACAGTTTAAAATTCTCTTCACATATATCTACGCTGTGTAATAGTCTGAGCAGGGCAAAAGGGGCAATATACGCTGTCTCAAAACATTTACCGAGGGAAGCATTAATGTTACTCTATTATTCGCTTCTTTATTCACAACTAATATAT
>LQNS02278091.1:58384910-58419925 GCA_001587735.2 Parhyale hawaiensis | reverse complement strand
AGCTTCTAATGGGAGGAGCAAGCCCAAGCACTCTCTGGGCGAGTAAACACATGGCTTTGTCACGTGACCGAAGCTGGCGTTTGGAGTCCTTAAAGTGGCTGAAGTGGCAGTGGTCAGCACATATGATCAGGGAAGATACAGACAGACAGTTCTTCAATATTTTTGCAAAGACAATCGTGTCTGAAGATTTATATCCCAGTGCACACCCTGTTACTTTCATCATCCGATGGTATACAGGATACCAGTTTCCTCTACATACTTCCATCCGGTCGGATTTTCGTTGATGGTTAATGGTTATAAAAATTGGAGCTCAGGACTCCTTTCTATATAGGCTGCGTGAGGTAAGGCCGCTCTCCGATTGGATAAGCCACTCAGCCAGTTTGAGGGAAAAGTTTACTCGCAATGCTCCCGTAGGATAAATAGAGAGTGTGCGCTCCTCTCTATTAAAGCCACACGGCCCAGTTGCGTCCTCCTAAATACGTTGCCAAATATTACAGACTGCCCGGTTGTATCCTGAATACGGCACCAACTCTTGCACACTGCATAGTTGCATTCTGGATACAGCATTAACAAAAGCAGCCCTTGTCGCTGCATCCAGCTACAACAACAGCCCCAGAGCCCAGGGTGGCTGTGGAGAAAGTTTAGCGCTGCCGCACACAAGTTTGCTGGTCCGAATTTTGGTCCGTCCAGGGGCATTTTTGCTACACAAATTGCGCGCTGAGCTGTGCTTGTTGAGCCTGCTTTGCTGCTCTGAAAGTGCTTGGGTGTTTGTTTTGCAGTGCGCCGAGTATATTTCGCTAAAATGTTTCCAAATAAGAAACTGCGCCGTGCTTCTCAGTACAATATCACTTCAAGATATATGCTTATACTTCGAAAAACACGGGGAATTCAGGCTTATTGAGTGCACTATTCGTATCCTGTATTTTAACTGCAGTGTTGCTTGCAGATAATTGTTTGTACTACGTGATACCGAGGTCACACATGCATATACGGTAGAACAACTCAAGTGGAAGCGAGAATCGGCAGCTCATTCGTCGTCCTGATACATATTTAAACTCGGTATCATAGATACGGTAATATGAACGACATGCGAGCTGCACATCCTCGCATCACGTTGTTCCTGCGCATGGGTAGTGTGGTCCTATAAGGCATACACTTTGCTCTGTGTTAATCTTACTTGCTCTTCTTCAGTTAAATTACTTCTTAATTATATTTAAGAACTTGTAATGACTTAAGTGCGTTATTGAGCATGTAAATGAATTCTTATGCGTAACAATTTTATCTTCAGTTTGTCTTACATGTCATTTATATTAAGTTTATACCAATGAAAGCAAATATCCGTATATTTTATGTGAAGTAGCTTTAATTCATTTATTCACTGCTTTCATACCTATCATACGGTAAATGTACCATATGTGGCTGGATCTCGTATGTGAACTCTGAAGTCGTCGAACTCTTTTCATTCAGTATTCAGTAATGTCTATATTTATATTGCGAGAAGAAAGTACCTCACATGACTTAACCTCCGCAGGATGTGGCTTAACTTGTCTTATTTAGTCGCACCACACGCGTCCATTGCTGTATCTTCACATTATTGCTTCCTATAATCATTAGCAGATAAAAGTACCGCATCCGGCATTATCTCAGTGGGATATAGTGTAAGATTTTTAAGCGTCTTCTCGCACGTCTATGGCCACACCCTCACGTTATTTCCTTCTATACATTTTCATTAGAAAATAAAAGTACCACATCCGGCTGGATCTCAGCAGGATGTGGCGTAAATTCTCCAAGTCTCTCCACAGGTCCATGGCTGCACCCTCACCATACGACTCTGTTTACCGGCCCGTGTAATAAAAACAGCATTTGCATTTATTTCCCACAGGAGAGATTTCTGTTTGCTCAAAAAATAGGATGCCTCGTGTGTGAAGACCGCCGTCTCTCGCCTGTGAAATCTTGCTCTATGTGAAAAGATGTTTCACCTCGGGCGTATTATTCGTTTTTTTTTTGACACGTTTTGTGCCGTATTTAAAATTGAGCCAGCGGTTTCCACGCTTAGTTTGTTGTTTATACGTGATTTATGTTATCTATTGGTATGCTGGATAGTTGTGTTAAATATATATTATTGTTGTGGGACACGTTCTTTTTTGTTGTAATATCTAAAGTTTAGCTAACATTTTGTTCATTTCTTTAGCTGTTTCTAGCCATATTTTGTGCCCGTTTCAGGTGTGTAAGGACCGTTTTATGCCGTTTTTTTTCACTTGTTTCATATTGCGGGTTGAGTTTTTGAGTCGTTATGTGCTCCTATATTGGAGTGAGCGTTTTGTGGTGATTTAATGTTTGGACCATTTATGCACCCTTTTCTCTAGCATATTTTGCGCTTTATTGAATTTGGGTCGTACTTAGCTGATTATGTTGCTTCCTTCTCTGACTGGGGTTGGGTGCTTGGAAAGCCAGAGGGCCCCGAGTCCTTCCTTGACAGGTTCCTCAGAACCTACTGACACTTAAAACACAGTGTGTTTGCTTAATTGTTACCTTCGCTCCAGGATAGTGCACCGTAAGACTCTTATCGCTTACCTAAAAGTTAAGAGTTCATGGAAAAAATATAGCACCCACATGGGAGTAGTGGAGAAAAGAAGTTAGAGAAGCACTGGTTCAAGTTTTGATGCGGGCATTACGTGCAGTTTTAGATCAAAGCCTAATTTTATGGATGGAAGTTATAGCTACCTATTGTGTAATCTTCACAGCCTTGTGTAGTGAAATGAAAGCGGCCAAGTGTAACGGAAGCGATGCTATATAGGCGACATTGTGGTGTGTGCTCACACTTGGCGCCTCGGTTCTGAGGACTCTGTCCGTATCGATGTGTTGTGACTTTGTGCTATGCTACGAGCTGTGGCTTCCTCCTCGGACTTTTTTCCTTATCCGTGTACATTGCGTTACCTATTATATTTAGTGCTTCTGTCGAATTTGTTGCAGTGTTTGCAGGCGTATTACATTTTCTTCAAATATGTATCTATCTCATGGTCTTAGAGCGGCCGTTTCGTTCGGAGGTAGCCTATGGCTTGGTGTCATTCTTGAACTCTATACCTTTATTTGGAGTCCACCGCCGTACTTCCTTTGTTTACTGATTGTGCGCGTCTTGTATTTTGCGGTGTCAATGATGACACCTTCTGTAAGTCAGCGGAAGCTGGCTGTATGGGGAACAGTGTGGGGTCTCTAGCGCGTATCTGTGTGTTTACTTCTGTCTGTCTTAGTGGATAGTTTAGATCGATATAAACCTGGGGAAGTTGTGTTCTGCCCGGCTGTCTGGACAGTGGTTAAATTGGCATTGACTGCATTCCCTATCGGGCTGTGTGTGTGTTTGTGTACGCGGGCGGACTTACTCTATTCTTGTCGCGTATGTTATCACTTTGTTCTTCTGTATTGTTCCTTCTTGCATTCCGAAGCTAGTATTTTATTGCAAGTACTGTATATCTCTCCATCTCACTGTTTCCTTCGCTTTGCTATTTCCACTGGCAACATTCGTTCCGTTGTTCCTTTTTTCCCTCCACTGACTGCTGTTTCCATGTATGTTGTTCCGCCATGTATTAGTTCCCTTTATTGTCTGACATTCCACATACAGTATTCCATTTCATTTCGCTTCGTTTTCTGCGATGTATTATAATGACAGTAATGATCCTAATGATAATCATGTTAATGATACTAATATAATAATGAATAATATACTATTATTATCAAGCATAGTGTAACACATATACACATCTTGTCCGCTCCCATTTCCAAGCGTGCAAATTTATAAACAAAGATTTAACTTTCTTCAGTCCATACATGAGTTGTTCTCCTCGCGGAAAATAATTTCTGCGGTTCAAATCGATTAAACTAATATCGTCTAAACTAATATCATCTAAACTAATATCGTCTAAACTAATATCGTGTAAACTAATATCGTCTACGACCAACGCGCTATTATTGAAATACTCCAATCCGTTTCATTGTTGCTGGTGTGGATGGAGGATAGGTTGCGTTTGAGGCCGTCTCAAGCGTTTTCAGTTTGTGATGCCCCCTGAAACTCGATTCAAAGTTCTCTAATTCAAGTTCAAGATTGAAGTTTAATGCAACTTTAAAAAATAGTAGGTTATCTTGATTTTAGTGTGCCATTTGATGAGACTTGAATTTTATTATCACATAAACGAATATTGCCCAAAGTGTTACGCTGGTTGGTGGAAATGCCATCTTAATTTTTAGAAAAAGAAACAACCCGTTTGTTTTCAGAAGAAGTGGTTCGTGTGATAAAAAAGAGAGACCTTTAGAATGACATTCATTAGTGCATCTTCGGCAATAATGAGATTACAAGAATATTCAGGGCGATATCCGTCAATTTTTCGTATGAAGTGCGTCGTCGGTGTTCCAAAGGACGTAAAACGCTTAAATGGGTTGAAGCGGGATACTTAAATTTTGATAGCCAATCCCATAGAGTAGATCGCCAAGAGCGTAATACTGCTGATATTGATGCTGAATATGATTGTGATGATGATGATAATGATGAAATCGGTTGATATTATTACTACAGATACTTGTATTTTGGTACGTGTACCATCCTGTGCTAGACTATCACAATATACATACCTTTCTTTTACGAATTTACTTGCCATTTTGTAGTCCTCCTTTTCACTTTTCTTTCGTGACTTACTATCTGGGCACGCAGCGATCTTCTGGGGAAATGTTCCGTATTTTACTTTGACGCAAAACGTATCCCTTTCTTTTCTCCCGAAAAGAAGTTTAAAAGCAGCAGCTGATTACACATATACCTAGTGAATGCTAATATATATATATAGACATACGGGGTGTTGTGTAATTCGATGCACATATTTTAATAATATATAGAAAAACGAAAAATAAAACGATTTTCAAGAGTGGCAAAAGCCTTGAAACTCCTTTCGAGAAATGAAGACCTGAAGTATTTAAGGGGAGTGTTCGGGTGAAATTGAAAAGTTTTTATTTTTGGACCGATTTGGATGAAACTTGGAATAGGTAGGTATGTAAAATCGAAAAAGAAATTGTTTTTACTCGTGTACTTTTTCTTAATTTTCTCCATAGAAAACAAGTTATTCAAAGAAAACGACAAAAGGGGGGCTGGGGAAACCCTACTCCTCCTACAGTTCTTTTTGTTTAGCTACGGAGATGATTTTTGGTACTAAAAGATACGGAATTTAATTTTCTATAACAATAGAATTTTTAGTTTGATTTTCGAGTTAGGAGACGAGTGACAGCGCAGTTTAAAAAAAAAAAAAAATGTTGAGCTCTTGGAACTTTTTCATAAACTATTTCAAAAATCAAACAGAAAATTTTAAGCCTGAGAGAGGATCAAATTTCGCTTCGTTTGTTACCAAAATCATCTTTGTAGCTAGCCTAAAAACTGTAGGAGTAGGGTTTTCTCCAGCCCCCTTTTGTCGCTTTCTTTGAACAACTCGTTTTCTACGGGAAAAATGAAAGAAGTACAGGAGTAAAAACAATTTTTTTCTGATTTTACGTATCTATACCAAGTTTAATTCAAATCGGTCAAAAAATAAAAAACTTTTTATTTATGCCTGAACCCTCCCTTAAAGTATTTCAGTTCGTCATTTCTCGAAAACGAAAGAGTTTCGAGGTTTTTGTCACTCATGAAAAATCGTTTTATTTTGCATTTTTCTATATATAGTTAAAATATGTGCAGTAAATTACACAACACCCTGTATATTGAATTTAAAAACAGCTGCAAGTAATAGGTTTAGTCGAATAGCTTTCCGGTCATTTATGCATCAACTATATTCCTGTTATTATAACGTTTCTGTTCGTTAAGGGTTTCAACTCTGTATCAGTACGCATTTATTCCTTGTTGTATTTTTATTATCATAACTAATTTTCCCTACAGCAAATATTTTTCTCGATGCGTCGGGTCTCCTGCGTGTGCTGGTTCAGTTCGTTAATCTTCACTCCAGTGATTTACCAGCAGATTCTTTCACTCAAGATCCCCGTCGTTTCTCAAATATTACACCAGGGTCTTATCCCACAAAAGTGTCGTTTTTTATGCTCTGAAGAAGTTCGTGCTCCGTACGCCACTCGTCTCTCCCCAACCGCTTGTAAACTTGAACGTTTATGCCAGGTCTGTCAGAGCTCTCTATTTACCCTCGCATTTTTCCCTGAGCCAATTCTCCAGCCTCTATTTTCCTGGACAGACGTGACTCTCAAGGAACTGAAGATGGTACCTTCCGTGGTCACACATCTGCCTTTAGTGCACACAGTAGCTCAGTTACCCTTGAAATGCGGCCGAGCTGAGTAATGCGAGCCTCCGTCTCACGTTACGGTCCTCCTGCTATATTTTGAATTTTCTTCTCGGCCGACTTCATAGAATTGTGGATGCGTTAAAGTTTTGAGGGAAAATTCTGTTATGGCATCAGGGTGATTCCACTGCTTCTAGAATGGCCTTAACGATACTGGTAAGAATATTTTGCCTGATGGAGTCAAATTTTGAGATGTTTGCAGCTGTTTCAGGCTCGCTAAGGTTCCATGAATAATGGATGACATTACGTGCATTCCAATACTTTGCAGGTATCAAGATTTATTGCGAGTCGAAACCAAAGCCTTTTTGTTGCTATGACTTGAATTTTCATGATCTGACTGCAGGTGCCGAGTTCTCGTAAAAGACTCTGTCATTTTATATCATAATTGTTCGTCTTTCCTCGATGTCGGGCTCCCCACCTAACTTTGTTTCTTTAAATCCGCAGGATTTAACTCAGTTGGGGCTCTTGGCTACAGTTAGTAGAATGCTGCCCAGTTATTTGTATTTTTTTTTTATTTTCGGTAGAGAATAGCTGCTGACACTAACCTCATGGGTTATTTTACGTACAAGTGAAAAAAACTAGAGTTCTTGCGGAACCACAAATTCCGCAACATAGCCTTGCTTTAAATGACAAACGCATGGCAGAGACTGAGCTACGCCTCCCCCTTAGCCACAACCTTATCTGAGTCTCGAACAGACATTGCGGACACACACAGCACTGTTTCCTATACAAACTCGCTCGCGTTCGCTTTGTGATAGGAGGCTGTAAAGGTAAAATCAACTTGACCGCACGCCCCCATAAGGAAGCCCACACGCACTGGTATGTGCTGCAGATACCTATATGCCAACTGGGACCAGAGACGTGCACGGCTGCAGTCAATTCCGGATCATCAAGAGTTGTGGCGCCGTCGACGGAAGGCTCGTATGCAGCGACCTGCGCCCGGACCCTCCTTGTTACTGGCTAAGGTGAGTACCACCGCAGTTCCATGAAGACATCAGATGCTGAGTAAGCACGTCAAGCGCTAGAAGAGTTCGCTTGCTTTGTAGGCAAACGCGAACCAACGACCTTCAGTGTCGTTGAAATCAGCATTCTCTGGCCTGCCGCTACTGCGGGTATAATTAAGAGTCATTTATATCGTTTGTTGTGTAGACCGTGAAAACATTGGGAGCGGGGTGGGGTGGGGGGCAGGTAGCTACTTCAGCGTCGCAGCCCCATGCGTACTGGGTTTCTCCGTCTGCTATACATAACAGCTCGCTAGAAGTGTGAACTATATTGTGCACAGTATATGCGCTATTGCGTGCTTGTGTGTCTGCGTCTGGTTGCCCAGTGCAGTGAGTGCACAAAGCGCTCAGTGCATGGCGAGCTGTTATGATGGGAGGTTACGCTGTGTCGTCTCCGGACCGCTGTATGCACTGCACTCGCTATTGTTGCTTCTGCTCCTTTATTGCAACGTAATGCGCGTCTGCACTGCATTCAGCAGCAGTGTCTATTATTCACTTAGATGAGTAAATTAAGTAACTGAATATCAGGCAAACATTGAGCTCGAAAAGAATCTGCTCTTTTGCCCCGGAAGCTCTTCTATTGCAAAGGCTTATTTCTTTATGCTTTTACGACACTAAGCTACATTCAAATTTAAAAAGTGAACAAAGTACACCGGGTTCTTGCTGTACGCAAATGGATATTCCTGATCACAGATTCACTTAATGCGAGAAACTTCGCTCTTATGCGCTTTGCGAGCTATGCGCGGGAGACTGGCCACACATTACTGTGTCTTTTTATTTATTTATATATATATTTTTTTGTATAGATTGTTGTAGTATAAACCTTGCGTTGCTGTTGTATTTTGGCTGCGCTTGAGCGCGATATTATTATGAAAAGGTGCCAGATTTACCATTTCATGGGGGTGAACATATGGGTTATGGAACGCAACCCACTTTCTGTAACAAAGATAGATTCCATGATTTATGCCAATTCACTTAATGCGAATTTTTTCGGGACCGTAACCCTCGCATATAACGAGTATGAGTTGAAGAGCAAATATTTTGGACTGGCTGTTGATTATTGTCAACATTTTCAGAGAAAGAACAACTCGACTCTTTCGAGAATCCAAACTTGATGCTCGTATCCAAAAATACATTCAGTATCGAAAGAATCAAGCGCCGGCAAGAACACACCAAGATAGAATTAGGTTTATACTCGCTAGAGCCCCGCGTGCACACCTTGTTCGTCCCTCCTATTTTTTAATGCAGGATGTTGGTACCACAGTGAGAAATGGAGAGGCTTGAAGGTGCTGTGGAGTTCCCCCTAAAACTGCCGTGAAGAAAGCAAGTGCCTCTGCATGGCTCGTAAACTAAGAGGCCGCCTTGGCTTTTTGCTTTCTTGAGTCACGTTCAAGAACTTCCTTTATGTGCTACGAGAATGTTGATGTACATTGCTGTAGTTATTGCACTGGGTAGATGCTCCTGAATTTCCTGTTGGACTTGTTTTTTCCTATTTTTGTCCCACAAGTATATTGTTGCATGATGCACTGTGCATAGACTGTAGCTACTCGATTTCTATTAGATTTTTCCGTGTGTAGACTGTCAAAGTGTGGTTTATACTCGAATGTGTAGACCTGCACACCATTTTTAGAAGCTGCTTACTTCTTTTTACCTTGTATGTGCCAGCTACGAGAGTGCTGGTGTGTATTGTTATAGTCATTGCCTTATGTGAATATATGCCGAACTTCTCTTTTAGGTTTACTGTTTCGTGCACATCCCTAAATTTTCTGATTACAGTACATGATGCCATGAGCACTGCTACCTTTACTTTTTGCACTCTAGCAGTTCCTAGATTTTTCTATTATTGCGTTAGATTTTAATTTCTATCGCAGACTTTTAAGTACGTATGCTTTGAGCCTTTAGAGTTTCGTTCCACGTTGAAGTTGCCCATGCAGCGTTGTAGTGGGCTCAGGAATCTGAACTAAATAGCCCGTATCTGGCTCGTTTTATGAGCCATGTTTTCTTGGCTCAGAGAGAGTCTTGATGTTCATCACCGCAGCTTGAGTGTACCCGTGAGAGGCCATGCCTGGATATCTTGTACAGTTTCCTTGTAGTTTGCGCCAGACTCGCGTTTTGCCTTGTATTCTGCTCGAGTTTTTTCGTCACCACGAGACGTGTATTCTACACGAAATTCATGCTTCGCTTTAGATTCTGAGTAGCATTTATATTCTACGCATGATTTGCATTCTGCACGGGACTTGTATTGTTCACAATGCTTGGCATCTTGTACGGTTTCCTTCTATTCTGTACCGAAGTATTTACGTAAATCGACAGTAAAACGCAGGTCGTTTCTGTGAAAACTTTCTGACCGAAGTCGCCTAGCAAAGTCAAGGTGACGTCGCCTACTGAACAAAATGCGTTACGACAGTCAGCTATATGCTGTACAGCTTAATCAGGTCTCTGTGGGAAAAGCTTAGTGCTTATTTCCTCTCGTTTTTTATTACAGTAACCAAAATATTACGTGTATCACTGTCGAGTCTCGGTCATTATAAGCAAAGCTGTTATATATTGGCAGTCCTTGTTGTTTATTGTATCAAAGCTAGTAGTATTCGTGTAACAACCAAATTGTGTTTATTATGACCATTCATTGTGTTTGCAATTACCCAAATTTAGCTGTATTCAAAAATTTATTGTGTATAAGCACACTTTTCGTTTTATGAGCAAATCTGCTTTGCATCTGAACACCCAATTTTTTTTTCGTTAGTATAACCAGAACTATTAGGCTTTGTGTATTAACACAAACTTTTTGGTAATTATTATCGAAGCTATTGTGTGTATTACCACCCAATTTAGTTATTAAGACCAAAACTGTTGTGAGTGTTAGCACCCAATTTTTTTTGGTTATTGAAACCAAAGCTTCAATGCACCCAACTTTCTTTGTTAGAAACTGGTATGGTTTTCAACCGCCAAATTTCATTGTCATATACCACCAGATCTTTCTCTGTCCGTCTAGATGCTTCAGTTTTCGCTTCGTTGTACAGTACAGGTCGCACTAATATTGCAGTCACAACGATGTCAGGTGCAGCGGATCACAGCTGATCGTAATCCAACGAAAACATCAGTACATTATCGCTTCAAAAGACTTGGATAGATATATTTCCCTATCGTATCGGGTCGTTTTTGCTTTTTGGACCATTTCCTTCAGATCATTTCACCTATGGGTCGATCAATGGCCGTGTTTTCTGTAGTGCCGATCATTGAGAGAACACTATAGCTAATGAAGGGAGTCTATGATTCCCAAACGGTTACCGCTTAAGCATATCACTGCCAATGTAATTGATAATCTCCCGATTTTCGTATTATGTATAACCTCACTATGATATGTATAACCCTACTCTGAATGCTGACCGCATGTTTCTCTTTCTGATAATCTGCAACCGTCGACTATTTTTCTATTGTCGTTTCTGCTTCGGGGAACAATTTGTAGGCAATTGCTTCCATGCTAAACCAAGCAATCAGTCGCTAAATCGCTCAACAAGTGTAAGAATATCGTTGCAATTTGTCTCGCTACAGTCGTGCAGTTTGATGTTCTGCTGATGAGTTAGACGAGATGAAAAGACCTCGGACTAAACATTCTTGATTCAAAGTCGGCTGCTCAATTCCCTTCCTATTCTGCGTCCAAGCAGATGAATTTAGCTTACGACTGCAACCCTACCAAAATTTAAGGACGCCTCGCTCGCTCTTGCGCACTGAAAATAAGGCTATAATTATTTAGGCGACACTACGTATGATGTGTATCCGCGCTCCTGGGGCAGTGTCTGTTCGGAGGCGCACAGTGCCTGTCAGAATATTGTAGCGTGAGGTTGTGTTGTATGTCAGGTTGCGGGTTTCCTCGAGGACTCTTGTTTTCTGTGACATTCCCTTCGTGTCCGCTTTGCCTATTTTGTTTTCCTTACTCTTACGTTGGTGATCGTTGTTTACTGCTCAACCTCTTCTTTCCCTGTATCTTCTTATGCACGGGTGCCTCGTGCACACGTGGTATTCGAACATACTATACATGCCCCTTCTTTCTTTAGCCTGCGGGTAATGCTGTGGATAGGTAGTCTTCAAATATGAGAAAAATGAATAGCGTGCTTAGTGTGTGCGAGCATGATACAAGTTTTTGTTCAGCTTTGCCAATTCACAGTTATAGCCCAAGACGCGTGTTATGTTTTACCTCATAAATTACTCTAACGTAGGTCTACAGTAGTCACTGGAAAGGGGAAGATTTGCTTTGTTCTGAATTTAGAATATATAGATGATTTGCTGTGACCAATACGAAATATTTAATATGTTCTTGAAAATATAGTAGAAATTGATAAGTTGATGCTCTCACGGTTGTGTCATAATAATTAGAGCTCTGCTCCGGATCCACGTCAGAAGATTGCTATCTTTCTTACAAACCTCAAAAACATTTTTAGTTGGGAAGGTCATCTTTGTAAAAACTTTCGCCAAGCAGATCATGAAATGGATCTCATACTTTTCAGTAGAAGCGCTTCGTTTGCGGTAGTGCCTGTGAAAAGATGTTTTGTTCTGTACAAGAAATTGTTGGCTCTTCCGTGCTCATCTCCGATTTTACAGAGGAAGAGGTAGCCCAACAGAAGGATAGTGCTCTTTACGAAATTAATTTGTCACTCATTAATTCACAGTATTTGTTTTCGTCTTGGTTGATAGCGATCATCTCTTACTAGTGAACATCTCGCTTTAGTAAATCAAATATTTAAGTTTTGGTTGAAGATTTGGTTGGTCTCTCGAACTGTTGACGCAACTGACCCGGCAGCCTCGTGTGTTCTCGTTAGTGTTGGCCTCCAGGAACTTTTTCCTGCCGTGCCGTATTACGCATTGCGATTTTTATTCTCATACTGATGATTTTCTTTGCCACTGTTCCTCGTCTTTCCCGGTTTACTTCTGTTCCTATAATGGATGGCAGATGTCTTTATTGGACAGTTAGTCTCAATATTTGACAGTTCAGGCACTCTGTACAGACGAGGCTACCTGCTGCAGCCTGTGCTCCCGAACTAAATGCCAAGTCCCGTATCTGCAGTGCGCACCAATACGCACGTACGTGTGTCGCACTTCCTCTGTCGGGACACTTGCTATGTCAGACAACTGAGCGGTGGCACACATTAACTTTCATGTTAGTATTTTTCGTTAGCCCGTGCAGTTGGAATGGACGAGATTTCTACCAGCAAATTGGCAGGAGCTAAAATTTAGGGAATTGACCCAACTTTGGAATCGTTGGAATCAGCGCGACGAGCTGAAAAAAATATATAGATATAATGGCTAACTGAGTGGAGTAAATTAATATAATGATATAAAAAGGAATACAGCACCGCAGTAATAACGCTGGCACAGGTGGCTGAAATTTCTTCCAGTTTAGCATTGAGGCCCGCAGTGGGATGGGGGAAATTTCAGCCACCTATGCCTATATTTTTTCTATATAAGAGCCAATTTTATTTATATTTCAATACATATTCTTCTTATTATTCCTTATGCATGCAAGAAAGCATGTCAGCGTGTCCTAGTATCCTTATGCATTAGTTAGCCTGTAATAGTCACACTGTTATCTTTTTGTGTTCAATAAAATAGTCATAACTCGTGAAATATCAATCGTACTAAAAAAAAAACAACCACAGCATTGGAATCGCAAGGTCATTTTTCATCGGTTAGCACCAATAAATGGCCTATGAATATGATACTTTGCCCTTTACGTAATGTCAATTACCAGAAAAAATGAAATTACTACTTTTTTACATAGAGACGCATGTAACTTTTTTGCAAGCGACCTAAAGAAAAACCACCGATACCATTGAATTTTGCGTGAAATTCTACATGAAAAAAACTTTCGATTATTCTATGGAGTTGATAACAAAAGAATGGCCAATGATAAAAAAAAATTAAAGTTTAAAAAATCTACGGAACTCAAAGCCAGTTTCTCCACCACCGGAAGTGCTATCAGAGATCTGATTGCAGTGTGCTGAGGCTTAACATTTCAATAATAAACTCTGGAAAAATTATTAGATTACATTCAGTAACGAAATCACACTGAACGTTTGAAGATCACGAGGAATTTCAATGATTTTGGCAAGCTCACTCTTATTGCGGCGGTTTAATAGTTTGGTAGCCATTCTGGCTACCATATCCTTGGGTTCCATTCTCTAATTGATCTACTGCATCTTCTTTTTTTCTTCTCTCTTTTTTTCGCGGAGAGCTATAGGGAGGCTCAAACTTGGCATATTATCATAATGATCAGATGCACACGTTGTTACAGTTAATCTCTTGATAAACATATCTATTTTCCCTGCAATTAATTCAATTGGTGCACCGCATAAAATTTTCCAGTGCATTTCGTTGATTACCAAAGTACAGTCAGTACTCATAGTTTTCACTGCCTACGCTGTTATTTTTTTATTGAAATGAGATTAAATCGCCTGCTTCCATCCCTAAAGGATACGGTCTGCTCCCTAGGGAAATTTAAAGTAGTTTTTGTACGCGTATCTGCAGCTCTGCATCATGCGGCACTAAAACGTTAGCGTAACGTTTACCGTGAAGGCCACACCACCTCTCCTCTGGGATCTCTTTGCTGTATAGGTCCTACATTCTAGAAATTCCGTGTGCTGTTGAAACGCGTGTTTGTGCGCTAGTGTGTACCGAAGCGTCCCCTCTATGCTACGTGGGAACCGCTCTCGCAGGGCCCATCATTTCTCGGTTAGGCCTGATTCACACGTGCGGCTTTTGCCTCACGGTAACGAAATGAATATGCTAGTAGTCTCGTAAAAATTATTTTGTTGCTGCAATTGCAAAGACATCGAATTGAAGGTAAAGGTAACAGTTAAAACTGCTAGCTATAGCGTTTCTTAAACTAATGGAGCTGGTCTTCGAAGCCTTTTCGTAATATGCTATAATTTATACTATTGTCTGTCTTTTTCTTCTTTAATTCCTAATACAAACTATGAGGTGCGTCATCGATCACACAACCAGCGCATCTGAATGTTCCGATCCACTTATGGTGCCGCATGTCAAGGCATTCTTCATCATTGTGTTAAAGAATAACCGTGTATAGTTTTTGTATTTAAAACTAAAACAAAATACCAAACGCTATAAATCCATGACACACCCACAGTGAAACAGATTAACTGAGCAAAAGTCAATGAACATTGCCAACAAGCATGATACATCAGCCTTGTAGGCTTATATTTTACCGAAAGTTTCGATAAACACAAAACTCGTCAGCCATCAATATTGAATTATAAAGCTTCAAGTAACTGCTCTAGCAATAATTGAAATCTGGTATACGTTTCGTTCACTAGCGTAAGCTTCTCTGATGCTGGTGTGAAACTTTTTGGTTGGCATTGTAGCAGCATGCCTACGTTCGCAGCTTTATACACCCTAATTGTGTCGCTCGTTCGAGCCAATCCAGGCACGCGAGCTTTTTACTGATCTAGGTGTGCTGACTCGACAGTTGTGTGTATGCACTGCGCCGTGGCGGAACTTGCCTTCCTCAGAGATGAGAGGAGGGTCATTTGAACCTTCCGTCAAATTGGCGCCATAGTTCTTGGTGACCCGTGGTCGGCTGCAGCCGCACTTACTCCACTGGGGCCTGTCAGCCTATATCCAGTGCATGTGGGTTTCCCAGTTGAGAGTGCGGTCTAAGTTGACTTTACCTTTACTCGAGTATCATTAGAAAATGACTGTCGTAAGAGCTCGGCTGTTGCCTCAGTTCGGCCGTTCGCGTTCTTTTCTTTCATCTCTTTGCTGCAATCCTTCTACTCGCCCTTTCTTTTCTTGACTTGCCGTGGCCGTGTACTGTTACCTATGCAGGTCTTTGTAGTTTTTGACGTCCTGCTTATTGCCTGCTCTCTTTCCTCTCTTTTGATGTCCTTGATAGTTGAATGTGGACGCGTACACTTTTGAGCGTAACTAACTGACGAACAATGTAACACTCAGGACGTTGACATGGCCTTTTCTGAACTTTTTGTAGGATGGGCCATTTTAGCAGACGATCTACACCGACGAGGGACACTGTGAACTAACTTAGTTTGGCTTTCTTGCCCACTGTTTTCTGCATCCACTTCGCTTTCTTACTGATTTTCACATACCCTTGCATTTGTCTTCATTGCATTCGGTGAGGCTGCTTTACATCATGTTAAGTTCCTCATGCATCACTTTCCAATTTTTGCCTTTCTGTGAATCTGTTCCGTTTCCGCTTTTGAAATGAGTGCTTTAAGCAATGTACAATAGGTAAAAAGTAAGTGCATTCTAAACGCCTTGTGTTTTTACATAATCTTCCTCCTGTTGTCTCGTGTCTATAAACGAGACTTGGCTTCTTGACGTAGTTTGCAGTAGTGCCAAAGTGGCCTCTTCCAAATTTTGAAACCGAAAAAAAATTTAAAATTTGTTCAGCACCAACATAATTTTACCATGATTTGAGCATGTTCAATGAGATTTTTAAATTTAAATGATTGTATAAAGTATCCATACCATGCTTAGAAGTGAAATGTTGAGTATCACATTAGTAAAATAAAGGCTATTTTTTACACCCGCTGCATTTATTATAAACGTACGTGATGCATGTATTCATTCCGTATAAAGAAGAAGAAAATAACTATGCAGTGTGTTCCTGATGGATCTTTCTTCATACTGAATGCTAACAAAATCAACTTTGTAAGAAGTCGCCTACCTATTTACTCAAGACATCCATAACGATAGTCGATTTAATTTCAAAATTTACGAAATTCTTTGTCGCACATACGAATGGCAACACTAATGTTCAGCTTGCGCTGACGGAGGTCGAAGGTTTATGCTTGAAGACTGCATTTTTCTTCGCTTGTATAAAGCAGCGCGTCTCACCATCTTCTGATAATCCGTTTTGTGCAAACGGTTGTGGTTTGTTTTCTCTTCTTTCCTCCTTGGCTGTACTGTAATGTGACAAATTCTTCAGCTGTAAATGCATGCAAATGTCTCAAAAATAACTTCTGAATTTTTTTCATATTATCGTTGCTATGAGTTTTCTGCCGCCCCCTGGAGAGAAACGCCAATTATAAATGCAAAGTTTTGTGTGGAATACTCGCGTTCTTTTCGCTCAACAAAAGTGTAAACCACCTCCGCATATGCTAAGCTTCTTTTGAAATTCCAAATGCATGCATGTTTATGCATCATACTCGTTATAAAAACATTAGGTTTGCTCAGCCGCAACAAACACTCCTTCCCTCTCCCTCTCTTCCAAAAACGAAAAATTCTCGAAATGTAGTTAAAGCGAAAATACAACTCTTCTTATGTATTAAATACTCAGCGGAAATTTCCAGTTAAAAGTATATAATTACCATCGAGCATACTCTTGTGTGGCGGTAATGATTTTTCCTCGATTACACAGCAGTGGTGAGAGCTTGGTGTTGCATGAATTATTATTCTTCAGATTTGAAAACTTTCAGATCAACTCGCATTGTTGCAAGTAGCTGTATTGCAAACATAAATGAAATGCCTATCATGAACGCCGCTGCAGTTAAACTTGTTCTTAATGCGATCATGAGCTTATCGCTTCATATTGCATTTACGCTCGCTGTGTCTATTGGTCATGTTATTAAATGTGCATCAAGAATAATTATAGAGCGCTAATGAGAATTGATATTGACCTGTCTAGATGTTACAGGAATACAGCAATGTCCATTCCCATGATAGAGGCGTCGTACGAATATTAAACTGTATACTGTGAAGTTTGATGAATAATGTATGTATAATGATGAATAATGTATAATGTAATGTTCAACAGATATTGCCCACAATTAATCGATAGCAATAAAATAAGATAGTAGATTCTCGTAGAAATAACATCATTTTAGTATATTCACCCAGAAGAACGCTATGCACTCTAGGGTTCAGCTTATGTTGAGGTTTGACGCAGGGTAAAACATAAACCCCTCGATAGTTGATTGTCCACGCTTGTCAAAAGGGCTGATAGGAAATTTATAAAACCTCAATCCAATTATTTCTCGTCGACAAAGCGACGTGAAACAGAAGATGTTTTTATTTGGAGACACCAGGAATGCAGCTATTGGAAAGAACACGTATACATGAATACTGGCCAATTAAAAATTACAAATTTAATTCTACCTATTTTACGTCATTTTGGTTACTTAAAATTTAATTGTCCCACAGTTGATATCTAGCTACGAATTTGTGTTTCTTGCTGGTTCTCATTTCTGGATTACCGTGAGCGGTTTACTTTTTGTTTGAAGTCACTGTTGACTGTACTAAATTTTATCTAGGTTTAATCCCTTTACCATTAGGTCTTCTTGGGAATATAAATGGGCAGGTAAGTATAGTGAGATCTTTGGGCAAAATAATTTTTATTATCTGAAAAGTCTACGGATGTTTGGAACATAATTTAAATAACTCGATGGGGCATCGTTAGTATTCTTCAAGATGTTTGTGCGCAGAAGAGTTTTGTTGACTTCTTTTATAAGCTTTATAATTTTGTGATTCCAATCTACATTTGAGCGCTAAAAGCAGTCTCGACCCTGGCAGGCCATTCTCTGTTCAGTTATAATTATATGTACTCTTATAAGGTATAGTAACTGTGCAATGATAGTAATCATTCACATTTATATTTTAATGCAAATCTACCTTTTAAGTTTTGACACCAATGTTCAATTTTCTACGGTTCAATAAAAAATAATGATTATGGTAATATCGTACTATATCTGCACTAATACCGAAGTTCGTAGTAGTACAGTAAAATTATTGAATCTATAACATATCTATAATTTTATTAAAAAGTTGCTATTTAACTTGAATCAACAGTACTAGTACTTGTATGAGATGCTTTGGATTAATCCTTTACGCGACGGAAAGCTAATCTTACGCTTAGCATCAAGACAATTTATTGCCCCTGCGAAAGCTAAACTGGCAGAAAACTCACTCGCTTCATGACGGCACTCGCGGAAGCTGCCGTATAATGGCTGTTGTCTCTCCTTGGTCTCTTTCCAAAAAGTGACTCCATTCTTCAGCTGAACAGTTCCTATAATTTTAACTGTCGGCAATGGCAGCGCTTTCGTGGACAGCAGATACACTGGCATTGCCGTCCGCAGCCTCCATAAATTCTCCTGCTGGACTCGCTTTATGGCCAAGCGCTTGCTTCCAACTGCTTCTTGTTGGTGCAGCTTATGAGCTAGTTTGGGGCCTTAGACTTACAGCTGTTACGACGCTTCATATCTCACTTTGGCACCGACCTGCTTGCTTCTTGTCTTTTTGCGGGGGCAGTTGGGAGAAATGTGTGGGGGGGGGGGGTTCTTCTGTGATGGACAGTGGGCGGCTGAAGTAATTATTTTGACGCTTAATAACTCACACTGCACAGACCCTGCTTTTTTTTTTTTTCTGTAGGTTTTTGGATAAATGTGTTGAGTCTCCTGCTTAGCCCAGAGCTACATTTCATAATGCTATTTTCTGTTCGAAGCCCTCGATGTTGCTCGTCTACGTCAGTGCCAGGCAACCGAGACTCGAGGGTTTTTATTAGGTCCGAGATCTCTGGGGTGACCTGCCTTGGTAGAGTCACTACTGGCCTGATTTTGTGGCGTCACCACAGGCTTACCATACTGACGCTGCTGCCTGCCTTATGGCGGAGGATTCACACTATAGCCTTATGACACCGTCAGACCCTGTCAGGTGTCGGTAAGCTTTGTTGCTACCTTGTAGGTTGCAAAAAAGCGCATACGCTTTAGAGTTCTAATTCGTTCTATGTTTGAAGAGACTTCGAATACTTCGCTGGTGACACGTGCTAGAAGCCAACTGATATGGCGACTACCGTTTTAGCTGATCTCTTGGTAGACACACACTTATGTTTGTAAGGAAACAACAAAACGCGCGAGCGCTTTGTACGGAGAACAAAAGATAATAGTATGAATCCAATCGGCTTTGTGATGCTGCTGACGCTACATAGCTGACGCTACCACAGAGCGTAGAACACCTGGTGATTAACTTGCTCATGAATAAAGTTACGTCTGGTCCCTTTCGGTAGCGTCTGCCAATGGCTGGAGTCGTCCAAGCTTGTGCAGTCAAGGATGGACTTGCGTGCTAAAATTTAAAAATGACTACAAACAGGGTTTGCAAAACCATGGTTTTTTGGTTTAACCCTGACACCATGTTTTTTTTTGTTTAAACCAAACACCATGGTTTGTTGGTTTATTTTTTTAATATTTGTTGCTTTTCCAGAGTTCTAGGACTTTTATCCAACATTAAAATGCTTTTCTGCTGTGTAGACACATGAAGCTAGCTTATCATCAACAATCTTAGTCACTTCATTTCAACTTCTTATTGTAGAAGTATGATTTTAAGATAAAAGGATTATGATGAAGCAGTTAGCAGAGTACAAGTATCTTCTATGGCTACATTCATTATGCAAACTGCAAAGATGGTATAATTTATAACTGCAATATAAAATCCTTCGAAAAATGTGAAAACACTTCGAATTACAAGTACAACTTGACAGAAATAGCAAGCTACTAGCTAACTGATAACAGAGTATTGAACTAAAGAAAGTGAAATAGCTATAAAATCCTCAGAAAATCTTAGAAGCACTCAAAAATGCAAAAACATCTCGATAGAAATAGCTAGCTACTGGTTAATTAAAAGCAGAGTAATGAAGTGAAGAAAGTGAAATAGCTATATGCCTACATCCTTCTCATGAGCTCAATAGCTATCTAATAGCGAGTATATAGAACTACTACTTCTAATTTTCAATAGCTTCTAACCTAGCAGAATATAATTTGACATGCATCTTTGATATGAAATAGAACAAAATGCAAGAAGTTATAGGTTTTTAATAAATATAAGCAATAGTTGACCCTAACTGTCCTAACAGTTAAATGGATTCCTGAAAAGAAACATGTTAACTCATCCTTTCAGTTCTGTGACTAAAATTTGATACTTTCTGGACGTAAAACTGTTTATTTCGCAATGTTTATGAATAAACACCAAAAAAAGTTGAATAAACCCAGAAAAATACCATGTTTTTTATTTGGTTTAAACGATTATAAATGACGTTAATCAATGAGTTGGTCGGTCCGTTGGCCACTGTATGGTCCCTGTGTCTTCTCGGTCAATGTTATGAATGGTCCAGAGTCTAGCGACGTCACCCAGTGCAGACTTCACCGTCGGTCTCCACCGCGCGAACAGACCATCTGTTTCGGGGCCTCAGCCAGACTCAGGCCTGGTCTGCAGTTGTTTTTGCCTTGCAGCTTTTTGTAGGCCCACCAATTCCAGTAAACCTTAGCGATTCTTGCCGAAGAGCGCAAGAAACTTTTAGGGCTAATACTCCTGCGGTTCCCTATAGATTTTATTTCTCAATGCACTTTTAGTAGTTTGGCCTAACGGCACATTGACCTCTTGCATAAATGATGCTATAAACTCGGTGTGTATTGTCGGTTCTCTTCCTCGACTCTTGTTGTTACGGGAGGTGTTGTAAAAAGTTTTTGGTTCGATGTTATTAGTTGCGTTTCTGTTGTACTTGTAGATGTCGTTACTAGACGGTGGTGTAGAAAGTGCTTGGCTTAATAGTATTGTGAAGGGCAAAACTGTTAAATGTGTAGAGATGTAAAGAACAACGGTGAACTGGAAAAAATGGAAAAAACATCGTGGATGGCCGACTTGTCATCTTCTTTTTCTAAATTTTACACTTGACCAGCATTTTTTTTATTTTGTTTTTACCGAAAATGAGATACTTGTGAGCCGCGCCCCCTTGCCCTCTTCCCTTAGCCCTCCTCCGGACTTGTCAAGAAAGGGCAGTCCTGTCTTGCTGCTTAACTTGACTCGTTTTTTTTCCTAATTCGGTCAAGTTCATTTGCTGCAAATACCGAGCTATCTAATTTATATAATACAAATATTTTAAGGGTGAATCCGTAGAAACTAAACCAAACGAACTTTATCAACAGCTAACTACTGCTCAGCATTATGCTACCACTATCTGCAGGTTAACCACAGGTCTTTGGTGCATTTTATTATTACTGTTGATTTAATCGTGTTATAGAAAACTTTACATTCTCACATTCATCCCGTATTTCTAATTCACCAAGCTCATTGGCTAATGCATACGCCTCAGTGGGCATACGATAGGCCATAGTCTAGGATTAAGTTAGTGAGGGTTACCCATCCTACGTAAAGGGGAACAGCGACCCCCGGGGTACCCCATTGATTACTTTTACCGCTGCTAGGCCTTCGGGACATCTTTCTTCTGTGCCCACTTTGCTTCCGTCTAGTTTTGTTCTCCCATTGTTGCTTCCCTCTGTAGTTCTCCTTCATTCCTGACTTGCTGTGCCGAGGCGCGTTCATAATGTATAGGAACACACTCGTGCATGGGATCCTCTTTTGTCTTTGCCTATTGTATGTCTCTTCCTTTTCCTCTCTTAGAAAGATCGTTTAAGGTGTAGTAGATGAAGGAAGCTTAAATTAACTTATTTAGTAATATTAATAGTTTAATAAAAATAACGGTAATTATAGTTATAACAATGCTTATGCATACTTTTTTACTCATATAGCTCATGCAAACCCTACTAAATGTGTCTAGTTGTTTGAAAATTTCTGTGCAAAGGCTATCAATTTCATTTTGTAACCTATGCTGTAAAATTTAGTACATGTACTATTACGTGGCTCACAATGCCATGGCGGCGTCCTATGGCCATTTCTCATTTTCAACGCTCCTCGGCTTACTTTATGACTCAGCTTCGCGACTGGCTTGAGAGCGACGGGGGAACGGATGCCATTTCATCCCTCATTTTCTTGCCCCGTGACGAATGCTTTTCTGCTTACAAATGCTGCAAAAACACGCAAAGCTTCCATTGTGGCTCCTTCTTGCTGCACCAGTCGTGCCGGCGTCCCTGTAGCTTATGAGTTACTTCTGTGACGGATGGACTTGTTGCGCAGCCTCTACAGATGCTCCCTATCTCTCGGAAACTATCACCAGACTGTAAAGATGCTGCATAGTCGCATCTCCAAGATGCTATCTTGGGGATTTACGAATATATTGATTTCCTGTCTGATACAGTCTTCAGATTGCAGAGATGCTACATTTAGCTGAGATGCTTCACTAACGGGCCCAAACAATTCGACCACGCCATTTTTACTTAGTCTTTATTTCGCATTATATTATTTTAGAGTTAATATTTTTCAGTACAGCTGTATAGGTACATGGCAACGTTCTAGAAATGTTTATCAATTATTAATGACCTGCTTTGAGTGCATATACAAGTCTAAAATATGAATTAAGAAATGAAGACCCGTGGAAAGGACGTTTCAAGATAAATCCATAGCTTCACGTGGCTGTCGCCATACCCTAACACACTCATTGTTCTGAAAGAGGGCGAATCTGGACTACCTGGACCGCAATACATGCTTTTTTTTTCTTCAGATGTCCGATCTCGTCGGCGTTCTCGAGCAAATAGCGAAGGTTTTTTTTTCTGATTTATTACTAATTCTGATTTTTTTCCTCATGGATTGGTATGTGCTTAAACAAGTAAGTACGTTTTCTTCATCTCTTTAACTGTCGACATTCGACACCCATTACATCAATAAAACTCCTAAGTATTGAATCAAAACTCAAAAGTGCATTGTGAAATGGGGAACAGCAATGTCATCAGCGTTTGGAATGACTAATGGCATCAGGTAGGGAGGGTTACCTCTCCGAAGTTTCTTTAATATCTTCATTGACACTATTCACACCCAACTGAATGTAGCCGGAGTCGGGTGCCGTATAAGTGGTAAAGGAGTAAATGCGCTAAGCTATGCAGATGACATGGTCTTTGCTGCTCCCCGTTCCAACGGGTTCCAGAAATTTCTTTCCATTTGCACGAACGAAGCTAGCAAACCCTGTATTGAAGATAATACTGACAAAACTGTTTGTATGTACATTAAACCTAGGAAAAAAAATCTGCCCACCGATAACGTCTCATATCTCAATGGTGTAGAGCTCACTATCGTGAACAATTTCTATTTATATGGGCCACAAAATCACTGATGATTTTCGTGATAACATATTTCGCCGGGAGAAAGAAACGCGGAAGCTTTACGCGTTGGGTCACATGCTTGTGAGGAAGTTTGGTCACTGTTCTGAAGAGGTTAAGTGTCAGATGTTTCGTATCTACTGCTACCCTTTTTCTAACTCCCTTTGGTTGAACTTTAAGCAGAACAACGTTAACTAATTGGTAGCCTACGTGTGGCTTATCATGACATATTTCGCCGGCATCTATACCTAGGTTGTATAGTGAAAGTTTGATATTTGCTCAAAACCATACTGACTGCTTGAAAGTCAGAATAAGGAAATGCGTTTTCAGTCTCGAAAGCAAGATGGAAATATCAACTAATTCACTGTTAAATGTGATGTGTAGAAGCCCTAGTTATAAGCTATCCAATATGTATAGCCGATGGCAGCGCATACTGTTTCCAAACAGAGGCCAAACAACGAGCTGGAATGCAGTGTAGCGTGAACTGATACGGTACTATCAGTCGCTTCCTCGATCTAGTTTAATTTATCTTTAATATATTTATTGTACCAACCAACCCCCCTGTCTGTACTTCATAGAGTTAATTGATTGCATATGAAAATTCAAAACAGGGCTTTACTTCTTGAAAAACACTTCTATAATGTTGCCATTTCCTGTTGTATTGTAAACATATGAACTTTGAAATAATATAATGCAAAATATATGAAGTTTCCATACGTTATAAAGAAATTTACGATTCCAAATTTAGAACGTTTTAGGACTTTTGACGGTTCTATGTGGAGTTTTTGCCTTAAGAGTGCACCGTGAGTATTGCAAGAAGCCATGGCCTCTTTGGGAAAGTGCACGCCAGTTCACTGCCACCTCGCACTTGCAAAGTTGGTTGTGCCCCCGGTGGGCCTCATAAAGAAGCTTTAGGCCTGACAATTTCATCCCTTTCTCTTGGAACTTGTCAAACTTGCTGCTCTCCTTATTTCTAAACTTATTTTCCTTTGGAAGTTATTGAAGTTATGGTTCTTAAAGGTACCTTACGAGCAAAATACCCTCCGCCAGCAGAACCAAGACTTACAGATTTGTTGGAAAAAAAACTTTTCGTCGCCGCTCGAGAGTTACTTACGGCCTGGGAGATTGCAGGAGCTGCCGATGCCTTTGCTCCAGTCGAGGCATCTTTGCAATTCCTGTGTCAAATTCCTAAACATAAATGGAACTCGCTGTGTGCCAACGCTTTGAAACTCTGTCGCGGAAGCCGAAAAGGAATTCAATTCTTCCAACGAGTTGCAATGCGTATTCCATTTTTTGCATGTTTCGATGAATCAGAAATGTTCTTTGCATCTGCGCCGAAGCGCGCGATGAGTTTACCACGGGTGTTTGCACGAAGCCTTGCAGCTCCAGTCGACCCGCAGATTTACTTTTAAGCTTCACTGAAGACTAGAGCTTTGCTTTGGCTTCAGTTTAGATTTTTGTATGTCCTACATTCGATCTGACTGCACTGTTTGATTTTTCTGAGCCGTGCTTGTCACTTGATCTGACTGTACTGTTAAAGTTTTGTATGCTCTACCATTTGGTCTGACTGTACTTTCAGTTTTTTTAAGTTGTTCTGCGCGTATCTTAAAACTTTGCATTTGCTGGATGCACGATTCGATTTTGTATTTTCTCTAGCTGTACTCTCACCTTAAGACTTGAGATTTTTGTGTTTGCTTTGGCTACGTTGTTTCATCTCTAAATTTGTTCCAGATGTACGATTAGCTATAACGCATCTCGCAAATGTATGTTTACGTCTGTGCATTTGCCCTTGCTTTACATTTTATTTGCTGTGGTTTGGCTGCACTTTTATAATGATTGGGTTAGAAACTAAGTTCTTGCCGGTTTTGTTGCATTCTAGAATGTTCAGTATTTTTCAATAATGCAATCTATTTTTACAAAATTTATGTTTTCAAAACATTTGCAGTCTATTTTTTTGTTTTCGAGTGTTCGTAAGTAATTTCTTGTTTATTTTCATCCCGTTCGAATGGAATGTCAAGTGGAGAAAAATTGGCGTTTTTGCAATCTTCTTTTTGCTTTCAACTGAGATTCTAAGACCACAAAAAAGCTGCTCACGATGTTTGCGCTGTGTATGGATAAGGTGTTATATGTAGCTGTAAAGACCGCTCGTTATTAGTATGCCAAGTTTTAAAATGGAAGTTTTGATCTCAGAGACTCACCTCGTCCTGTAGTAGTTGTGATCGATGAGTAATAATCAGACCATCTTTTATATGACAATAATCGTCAAACGACATGGGAACTGGCAGAGAACATTGAATGCTCCCACACTGCCATACAGAAGCATCTTCACTCGATAAGAAAGGTCAGAAGTATGGATCGTGGGCTCTGCATGCTCTAGGTGACTGAAACAAAAATTGATGTGCCACAATCTCTGCCGGCTTGCTTGTTCGTCACCGCTGAACTCATGGATCCGATTTCTTTACAGTATCATTACTGGCGACAAAAACTGGTGGCTGGTGGCTTAGACCAGCGACACCGCGCGGGACGAGAGATCTTTATCCTCGGAAAACGATGTTGTGTGTATGGTGGGACTGGAGGGGATTATTCGTTACGAGTTGCGAGAAGGAAGTCAAGCTGTTAATGCGGAACTCTATGTTTAACAGATAGAACGACTAAACACCGCTCTTCTAGAAAAAAGACTTAATCGGCAGCATGGAGCCACGACAGTGCAAGCCCTCATATTTCCAATATGACCAAGGCAGCCATTCACACTCATGGCTGGAAGCAGAAAATTCCTGCCAGACTCGCCCTATTCACCCAATGTTTCTCCAACTGATTTCCATCTCTTTCGATCTCCTTCAAAGTCTATTCGCGGAGTTGTGTTTAATACCGACGGAGAATTGAAGTCTGGTTTGATGAGTTTTTCGAAACAAAACTTGGTAGTTTTCTCCAAAGAAGTCTTGAAAGCCTGTTGAAGTTGGAAAAATGTCGTAAACAGCAACGGAGAATATACTGTATTACAGATTAGTTTGTCATATTTTATTAAACCTTTCAGAAGCATCTAGTTATAAAAATGGCGAGGAATTAATTTTCACTCCAATATTTTCGATTTTGACCTGGAAATATCCTAATCTGTCCACTCTAACTTAACGTATAGGTTTTTCACTTATTACTCCTTATTGATTTTGCATCTGCACCATATATATGCTCTTATTTTTTTCTAGTGTTCCTAATGTAAACTATGCCTGTTTTTTTGTCTAACCTGCTATTAAGAACTAACTTTCGATTGTATGAAAGTGCCTACGAATAACGAATATCAATATAGTGATCACAGCTAAACTTATTATTTATCCCATACGTAGAAAATTGTTGAAGCAACTGAAAGCCACCGTTCGTATCTGATCGCACTAGCTTATCCCGCCTTCGGAAATTATTCAACGAATTTGTATTGTACCTCTCCTTCCTCCATGAGTGTAAGGCTACGTTGTTCAATTGCCGCTTTGTGGGTTATCGGCCCCCATCCTCCTCTGCTCATTGCCGAGCATAATCCTATTAGCTGAAGAGCCAGGGTTAGATGTCGCCAGAGAGGAGGGCGGGCGGGCGTTAGGGTCTCTTGCTGCCCCCCCCCCATGCTAATGCACAGCCCATGGTGATGGTGACCCCTTGGGGGCCGTACATTTACTGCCGGAGATACCGGTGACAGCGGCAGATAGTGCTGACGTACGGTGGTGCCTATTGCTGTGGGCGTGAGCTTATTTGTTTGCTACAAGAGTCTTTTGCGACAGAACAAGTGACTGCTTCATCGTAACAAGCTGAAGGATCGGTTTTTGTTAGTTTAATGTTTGTAATGTTTGATAACTGAACGTTTATTAGTCGACTGGATCGGCTATTTGTAATTCAGTTAGAGGCTACTTAGTTATTAATTGATTTTATGATTTATTTACCCGAATTTCGCTATAAGTTTGGGTGAAGGCTTTGTTATTTAGTTAATGGAATGTATTTCTTAGGTGAATAATTTAATGTTTGGTATAAGCTGGCTGAATGCTCTGTAATAGTTGGTTGATTGTTTAGTATTAGTTGAGTGCATGTTTGGTGTTAGGTCACTCTATATTGTGCAATAATTTGCTGACTGTTTTGATTAAACTGACTGGATGATTGGTATCGTTTGGTAGCAATACGTTTCATTCATTTCCTGATTGTTTGTTGGAATGTTGCCTAAGTGTTTAGTATTAGCTGTATATTTGGTATCAGTTGGCTGAGTGTTTGGTATTAGTTGGCTTAATGTGGTATTAGCTAGCTCAATGTTTGGTATTAGCTAGCTCAATGTTTGGTATCAGTTGGCTGAGTGTTTGGTATTAGTTCGCTGAATGTTTTGATGTTAGTCGGTTGAATATTTGGTAAAAGCAGGATGAATGTTACATACAACTTTTTTGGGCAAGCTGCCTGTAAAGGAAACAAACTTGCTGTACTGGCTGCTACCTATAAGTTTGTTGCTGCCCATTTAGCTAAAGCGCCCCCCCTCCCGTGTTCGGCAGTAGAAGTTGCAACAGATAATTGCCAGTTTGTCACAAGCAATGGAACGCTGGCAAGATTTCGGGAATTGTTTGCTGGAACGTATTTAAAATGTTTTCACCAAAGCCGCAGTTCATCCTGCTCGACGCTGTGGTGACAGCTGTTACGGTACTTACCCTAAAACACCAAGTTGCTAATGCGTTATATGCGTTACAGAAGTACGAAAGAGTGAGTCTTCGATGTTATAATCGTAGTGACTGTTGGGAGAGCTATGATGCGCTGTACAGCTTCTCACCGATGTTATGTAGCACAGCTTATTCCTGTTCTCGTCATTATCACTTGTTGATCGCTTTCTTCGTTGCGTGACATGGTCGTTATCCTACATTCTCACTATGTTTTTTTTTTCATTCGAATGACTAGTAACATTAACTGCTCTCTTTCCTTGTTGAGCAACAATATCGTTACCCTCTATTGTGATTTTCCTTGCATCTTTCCACTATGCAAAATGCTGAAAACTTTTTTCTGTTAAAGGTAAAGTCAACTTTGACGGCACCGTCCATTGGGAAACTCACATTCTCTGGTTCGTAGGTACGACAGATACAGACCAACTGGCCCCAGATGAGTAAGTACAGCTGCGCCCGACCACGCACTGAAAGAAATTTGGTCCCAAAACCGAAACACCCAAGTGCATCATAAAATATAAAATGCATCATGATGATGCATGCTAGGGTCGTCTGATGCACTTGGCACGAATTGAAGTACTTATGTGTTTCGGTCTTGTGACAAAGCCGATGATGCACCAAGATGCATCGAAAACAGGTAAAATTGATGCACCTGAAGAGACGAAACTTTGGAAAACAATAGCGATCTGCACGTTAGTATGTAACCGCGTCTCGCTTCGCACATGTAATATAAGTACAAAGCTTTTGTTCACTTTGTTTTTGCGGAAATATGCTCTTCTGACTGAAACATGTTTTTCTGTCTGCTGCAATGACACACCAAACTACGCCATGAAACACCTACGTGCATCCTGATGCTTCTCTGTGAAATACCGACGTTGAAACCCCGACGTGCATCGAAATTTTTCTCAGGGCGGGTCACCAAGTACTATGGCGCATTTAGCGGAAGACTCAACGACCCGCGCCTCCCCTGCCCTAAGGTAAGTACCACCACGGTAGTTATATACTCCAAGCAAGCTTACTGATTCAGTGCACCGAGCCCCATGCACAAAGATCGCACACCTGGCTTGGGGATTGTTCCAGGCGCCGTCAGCACAGCACGCTAGGTCCTCTACATACTCATACAAGTAGCTATTCTGCTTTGCCTCTTAGTTATGTAACATGATTGTTACTCAGTAAATCTTTTCATCGTTCTTTTGTTAATAATTTAATATTTTAACCGATATCACTTATTCTTTCTTTTTTTTATCAATGCGGTGTTTTTTTTCATTGTGGTCTGTTATTTTTCTATTTACTATTATATTTCCTTTATAGAACTCTTGCTATTTCGAACAGGTAAAGTTCGTCGATCGTTGCTTCTGAGTTGTGGCAAATCTTTTGAGAATTCGACTTCATTTATTCAAATATTGTCAAGTCTAAAAAGTTGATTTATTTGCCTTGACGGACATCCCAAACAAAATTTACGGCCGCAGCGGCACCGCCCAGCACCTAAATTGGTGTTTTAACTTCTGAGGAGGCTCTCATTTATGATGGAGATGTTACGTTTCATGTAATAACATACACCGTTGTAAAAATAATTTAACATTTTCTAGCGCATTTTCGCGTTAAGGAAAAAAAAAGGAGGTCGATTCTTTGACGCTTATTGTTGCGTCGAAAAAACCTATAACTACTGTATATGACTCCTATTGCGTCGCCTTAACATTCTATGTCCTTTTTTCTCCTAATTGAATGCCCTTTTATTCTTTACGCAGTAGTTGTTTTGCTTCTCTGCTACCATGGTTACTTTCTTTTGCGGCTTGATGTTTGTTCCGTTGATTAATGGCGTTCTTTTCTATTTCCGGTTGTGGATTTTTTCTGAAGCGTTCGCTGTTTACACTGGCAGGCTGCGCTCCACATCGAGTGTTGGCGTTGCTCTGACAAGAAAACTTCAATGGTGCTTCTGTTATGAAATATTCCGGCGTTTGTTTTGGCAGAGCCAGCTGCCAATGGAATGCATGATGCAGGAGTACCCCACTTCTAAATGGACGCTATTTCTTTAGGGCAGCATAGTCCGTGTACAGTGGTGGCTGCTGCAAAGTGGCGCTGTTGGACGGTTCCAAATCAGCATTGATATAATTCTTTCGTATACATGAGAACGAATTTTGACATTACCCTATTTACGCCGCACGTCGTTGGACTTTGGTTTTTTCCACGAATATCACTGCAATAATGTAATTAAATCGGTACAGGGAGCGTCTGAGGGATAACAGGCAGTATATAAACCAGTAGTTCCCAAACTTTGCTTATGCCTGGCTTCCTGGAGAACTTCTTACATGTCCTCGCACCCCTACAAAATTAAGTACCCATATGACGATGATGACAAATGAAATTTATACTAATTTCTGTGCCACAAATTTAAGTTAATTTGTTAATGATTGAGAAACAAAACAGTATTTCGCACCTTTGAAAAGGTCATCTCGCACCCCTAGGGGGTACATGCAGCCCAGTTAGGGAACCTCTAAAACAGACTGACATTAGTAATGTCACTATTCACGCGCTGAAGACAAAATTACAAATATTCCGAAATGGAACAGTACTGCACCTCCTCCTCCTCCCCCACACACACTTTAGTAGACCCACGTTACGCCTCCTCTCTCGTAGCTGTTCTATAGTAGTTTTTAGTGATATATTTTCAGTTCACTACAACTGGACTTCGTCACAGAATTCTGCCATTTGTGAGAATGATACAACACTGATGAAGAATCGTTTCAATGGTGTCGTTAATTGTGAAGCTAGTTTCTTTGTTTTTAATAGGTTTTTAACTTTATTGCAGAGCTTTACTGCAAGGCTGCGTTTCATGCAGAATCCTGTCACTGTAGAGAATGATTGGGAATACGTTGTTGTTTCCAAATCAGTGCTCTTTATCACTTGGTTCAATACGGAACACTAAATCGCTGCAATTTTACACAACACTTATAGCTTGATAATCAAAGGAATTGAAAATGTCGAGGTTTTGTAGAAGTTCTGTTGCTCTTTAATATAATTTCAAAGTCTCCCAAAGATGGGGTTATCAGAGTATGAAAACGAATGTCGCTGTTTATATAGTTAATAGGACTGTCACAATACTCTAGGTCAATATGACATCTTTCAGCACCAATGACACGGCTCAGACGTGGTCTGAAAGCCTTTCACATTTTGCGTATGTAATTTTTGTTCATCTAGGCCCATGTACGATTAATGGACCACTTCAACTCCTCTACGTTGCTGTGACGAACTTTACAAGTCTTGATCTCGTTATGCGTTCAAACGTGGATGTCATGGGGGTTCAGGTCAGGCGACTGTGGCGGCCAGAAGTGTTTGGGCCAAAAATTCATGTTTGACCCCAGCCACTCTTGAACGTTTTTTGGGGTGTGGGCAGGTGCACCGTCTTGCTAGAGCACGTAGTTAGCATTTCTAGTTATTTTCCTCAGCCAAGGCTGGACTTTCGTGGACAAAACATCTTTGTAGTTGGCACCGGTCAGCCTTTCAGCCACCTGGGAACCACACTGCAGGTATCTTTCCTCCATTGGAGGCCAAGATACCAATCACCATCATAGAGGCCGGGTGTTTGGTCTTAGACACATTGCATAACTCAGAGATGTCCTGACCGAAGCTAGCAACGGAATCATTCTGATTGTTCAACACAGGGTCGACCGTGAACGTTTTCTCATCCGGAAAAATGGCAATCTGATTCCCATAATTTTTCAGGTTGTTGAGCTGACTGCTACATCGCTCCAGACGCTTCTGTTTCATTGCAGGAGCTAACAGAGGGTTCTTGACACGTCTCAAACTCCCCCCCCCCTTTCAATCTTAACAACCCTACTCACTGTTGGCAAAGAGAATTATTTTTTATCTATTTTTCCTTACAAGATGCGTCATTTTAAGCGTTAGCGTATTTTCAGAGGCGTTTCTAATGGTCTCTGTCTTCACAACTCGGTGTTTGCCTGTGCAAAGTCGATTCTTAAAGGTTTCACCCTTTCTCAAGCGGCTTAGAACTCTGTTCACGGTCATCTGAATGACGTTAAGGCGCCTGGCAATGTCCGACTTTGATGACACGCAAGTAAAAGAGCAGCCATCTCAATTCTCTTTGATTCCATTTTTAAAGCTAATAATTATTTGAACAGTACTGACTCACATAATATAGATTGAAACATTGCTTTTCAGCTATTGACAAGATTATATAAGTCGGCAAATTATCGCACAATTTTTGAAAATGAAAGTGTAACAGATCTTTTGAAAAGCACGATACGTGCACTGTCGTGCAGTGCACGCGTAAAAGGGAACTTGAGTGTTTGCATCCCTTTGAAGCTCGATATTGGGTATGCGGTACACATATTTTCAAAACCTTTGATAATACAGCAATAGGTACCTTTTGTAATATTCTGGTAACTAGGATATAGGGAACAGAGAGTTAGAGCTGCTTTTTATTACGCAGTTTTTTAGCTTTTCCTCTACTGCACAACGGTGCCAGGTCGCAAAGTCTTGGCCGCTGTTAACCTGCTCTCATATTTTTTGTTGTGTTTGAGTCACGGCCGAGTTCTTCTGCTCGATATTCTGTGCTTCATTCGAGGCGCGCTCTAATTGCCGGCTTTTGCTCGCTACTCGGGAATTGAATGACTAGGAAAAAACGCGCACATGGTTTTCGTTTGACTCTTTCGGCCCCTTTCTCTGTTTTTTTTTTTTTTTTTTGCGCCCACCGAATGCTCTAAAGAAACCTCATTGCTGTACTGTTCTCGGTAATTTCTTCTTCGTCTTAGCTGACTGACTTAAAAGAAGGATCAGTTGCTGTTTACTATTCTTGCACTTTTGTCAGTCAAATTTATTTATTTACGTTTCTGCTTGAGGTACTCGACAATTCGAATCACTGTATACGTGGTATTCCATTGTTTTTGTGGAGCCTTTTTTCCATTGGTACGGTATTACTTCTGCATGTATACTGGCCGATCGACCTACAGTCCAGTCAGATATGTTCGAGAAAATTCTTGAAGGAATGCTCTAAATATTATAAACAATGGAAATGTTGAGAGCTCATCGGAAGATACTTGCGAAATAAAAGTTAGGCCACGCATTGCTAAGGAAATAGTGGATTGGCTCCAGCGCTCACACGAGTGCTTCTGGAACAAAATGCTCCATCTTATTCGAACCTTCACTTACAGTTTCGCTGTAAAGTTAAAGAATTAGCTAGGCTCAGACATACTAACGAGCTGCTAGCGGTTACGTGCACTGTAGAGACAATGTGCTGCTGATTCTCCCTCTGGTCACGAAGTGCAGCAACGACAGCTCCGCACCGACGAGTTGCTTGCATCACAGCGCCTGGAACTCGTCCCAAATTGTGACTATAAGTTGGTCTGTTGTGGTGATCTGTAACTATGAATTGGTCTGTTGTGGTGCAGCTGTAAGTATGAATTAGTCTATTATGGTGCAGCTGTAACTATGAATTGGTCTGTTGTGGTGCAGCTGTAACTATGAATTGGTCTGTTATGTCGCAACTGTAACTATGAATTGGTCTCTTATGTTGCGACTGTAACTATGAATTGGTCTGTTATGGTGCAACTGCAATTATGAATTGGGAGGTTGTGCTTCTACTTTAATTATGAATTTAGCTGTCGCGAAACCATTTCCCTCATTAGAAGCGAGACACGAATAAGTATCCGTCTAGGCAGTTTACTGAATGCTAGGTAGACATCAGCATTTAAAAACGAACGTTTCGGGATGTCTGTCTATCTTCAGCGGAAACATCTACGTGACTAACCATTTGAAAAAGGTAATTCCCACATTATACAAACATGTATATCGAATTATCTAAAAAATAAACCAAATTACACTACCGTAGCCAGCTTCACACTATCTTATGGAACCTACAGTATGTGCTGTTGAAAAGAAATATTAGAAGGTTAGCGGGAAAGGAAAATTTAAATGAGCTATGCGTTGGTAACCCCTAAAAGAATGACACTTTTGAGTATCATTTAAAGAAGGTTGCAGTTTAAACATATGTTTGAAATCCAAGATATAGTAGATCAGGCTTACATGATGTGGTTGCTAGAATTTCAAATTTCCTAGTGAAACCGGAACGCTGCACCGTTCAGCATACGCCCGGACAGAAGAGCGTGTAAAATTCGAATACAAAATGCGTGTGTGTATAGGTTTCATATTTTATTTTTGCTAAAATAGAACAGTGTAGTTCTGTTTATCTCCAGCACAATTGGACATGCAACATAATAATTTCCATTTTTGAATGAAATTGGTTTGCTGCGCACATTTTTTCGCTGAAGATAGATGTATCAATCCATTCCTTGTCAAGTATTACAGATTACATAGTTTTTAATGCATCGCCTATACCGTTTCCTAGTTATGTCTTTTTTCCCGAAGCTTCGCAACGTTAAGGCTGAAAATCTTTTAGATAACTTCAATTTTGTATTAGGCTGTGGTGGTGCAAGTTTAATTATGTATATGCTGTTGAGGTACAATCTTAATTAGGTACTTAAAGGCTTTGGCAGCATAACTTTATTTTGTAGCAGCTGTGATGTTGCTACTTGATTTATGAACTAGGCAGTGGCGGTGCATCCTTTATAATTGTTTTTTATTCCACCAACGTCCATCGCTCCACTAGGGGATCCTCACATTTTGGGTTTTTGCTGCTTTACCACAACCACTCACTCCACCAGTACCGATCGCTCCACCAGCGCCGATTAGCACAGGTATCAATCACAATCATCACCGATCACTCAACCATATACTGATCACTAACGTCATCGATATCTACACCTGCAGCAACCATCGATTACTCCACCAGCAAAGATCACGCTACTATCATACCAATCACTACCAGCTCTGTTTACGATTACAACCTCAGGCAGGCACCAATCATTCCAGTATACTGGTACTGATCACTACCAGCGCAGATCACTACTAGTACAGATCACTCCATCAGCCCCAATCACGCCTCCAGCGTTTTACATGGCTGCCCCAAAGAGCCCTCAAAGTTCACGCTTCAAAGTCCAC
>LQNS02278091.1:58349433-58370248 GCA_001587735.2 Parhyale hawaiensis | reverse complement strand
TTCTTTTTTTTCTCCACCCGCTGGGCTGGTTGCGTGGGGGTTTGTTAACCTCATGGAGTTTCTCCGTTCCTGCGTCGCCAGTCTGGTGTGATTTAATAATAATAATAATAATAATAAATGAACGACAACAGCTATATTCGATACACAATGACGAGACTTCTATCAGTTTGAAAGTGGTAAGGGAATTTCTTTAAGGTGGTAATTTTCTTCTGACTTTCCTCACACTATGACACACTAACGAACCAAATAGCATAATTGGTAGACTGAGACGTGCATAATCACTAAAATAGTTGTAGTTTTTGAACTGTGGTTGCTGTTATTTTACAATTTAATTTGGTTCTTCTAAACTGGTTGTAACCCCATTTAGGGTAAGTATAGTCACCCCAAGCGCAACAGCAGTAGATGATGGTGCAATACCGGTTCTGTGCCTCGTAATTAGGTACCGTTACTCCTTTTTAACTGTTGACAATGTACTGGACTAAGGTCAAATGCTTCATCTTTTAAAATTTTGATGATTTTTTTCAATCTCTCCACTTCTCATTTTTACCTGCAAAATATTTTCATAAGTAAAACCTCATTTAAATTCTTACTCTGAATCTCCGACAATTTCGTAAATTATAGTTTGGTGCACGAATCGCTCCGATAACTTCCCCTGTGCAAACGCTTCGACAGCTACTCCAAACGCTCCAATAAGTGCTCTAAATGCTCCGATAACTACTCCAAACGCTCCTAGAAGTGCTATAAATGCTCCGGTAACTGCTCCAAACGCTCCCATAAGTGCTCCTGATGCCCTATTTTATCGCTACTATTGCACACTTATAGCGCTACAAGTGCTCATTTTTACCGATACTACGGTTTTTTTAACAGCTCCAATATCCTAGCTCTAGACATGAGAGACTCTACTTGCTTTCGTGAGCTTACAAAACTTTGTATTCTTCAAAATAATGGACTCTCGCATCTACACTCGTCTGCATGTGTCTCTCTCAATCCTGGAAGACCTTCTCAAAGTCATTTTTCTGTAGTCCCTCCATGTAACTTTCCGATACCCCTTTCAGCTCGTCTATTGACGGGAATAGAGTTCCCATGAGCTGTCTCTCACTGTAGACCGACCGGGGCGAAGATTCATTGTAGACCGACTGGGGCGAAGATTTTAGGAAGACCGGGGCCGTGACGACCAAAAATCAAGTAGCCTTGGCCAGGGAGACCAAAACCAAATAACCGGGCCGGGATGACCAGAAATCAAGTACCTGGGGCGACCAATACCAAATAGCCGTGGCTGGGGGTCAGAATTTCTGTTTTGACTAGAGTAGACCATTCACTATAAACACTTACATTGTGATGACTTATTTTATCCATAATTTAAGCGAGAATTTGTTAAGGAATGGATTGATGCAAGAGTAGTGGAAAATGGATCAAGTGTACATTATAATTCTCGCAGACTCAATGCCTTCCAGAATTGCTGCTTGATAAGTGCTTGAGGTCATACACCTATTAATAACAGGTGACTAGCTTCTAGTCTGAAAGCATAAGAAGCAATCTTAAAGTCAATTTAATCTTGCATTTTCAAATTTTCCTGTTGAGCATTTGAGTCATTAAGGATGCACTGTAGAAACCAGCAGATATTTAATCAGTCGTGATAACTTTTATCTTCATTGTAGCTGATTCATTGACATGCATTCTTCACTAACCATGATATGCTGTTGCACATTGACAAGGAAGATATATGCACCCTGCATTATTATCAATATAAGAAGTTACGGCTCACAAAGGTTTCGGTAAAAATTTATTTTAATCGGATCCAGTTTTTAAAAAGGTAGAAGTCACAAAGGGCTAGGTCAGGGCTGTAGGGTGAGTGCTGTACCACTTTCATTCTCCTACTGGCCATCCAGGTGGTCACCATTGTTGGCTTGTGGCATGGGGCATTGTCGTGGTGGATCCACCTCTGCACTGAGAAAAATTTTGATGCGCGTATAGGTGTTTCACACAGAAGCATCAGGCTGCACGTTGGTGTTTTATGGCGTAGTTTGGTGTGTCATCGAAGCAGATAGAAAAACATATTTCAGCCAGAAAAACACTTTTCTGCAAAAATAAAGTGAACAAAAGCTTTGTCGTTTTGTTACACGTGCGAAGCGAGACGCGGTTACATACGCTAGTGTTCTTCAATGTGTCGTCTCTTCAGGTGCATCAATTTTACCAGGTTTTGATGCATCTTGGTGCATCATCGGCTTTGTCACAAACCGAAACACATAAGTGCATCATAAGACCCTATATGCATCTTCCTGATGCACTTTATTTTTGTGATAGACTTGCGTGTTTCGGTTTTGAGACAAAAATGCGTGTAATTTTGATGCATCTAATTCTAAGTTCATCAAAATTTCTCTCTGTGTGAGCACTTCTCTATAGGTGAGGCCTCTTCTTTTTTTCTCCCTCATCTTCTTCGGTCAGAATGGTCTCTACTGAGCCTATACTAATACCAACAGCTCCAGATATTATCCTCACAGATATTCCATGGCTTTGGATCCCTAAATTTTGCACTTCCTCAACTTTTTCCTCCTTGCGTGCTCGTTTCGGTGATCCAGGCCTGGTTTCATCCTCAACCTGTTCATTTCCTTTAGTGAAATCCGTCAAACCCCCAATAGAAACTACCTGGCTCATCCCCATAGGCCTCCATTAACTCTCAATAAACTTTTTGTTTGGTTTTCTTAAATTATCCGACTACAACGAAATTTGCAAACAATATGTAAAATCGAAAAAAACAAAACGTTTTTACTCCTGTATATTATCCCGTTTTATCTTAGTTTTCTTTCTATCGGTAAAGTTCATGGTAAACTCAGGTATTTCTATTATTTTACTATAAACGCTTCATCTCATTCGATATTCATTCCACAAGAAAAACAAAGACAGTTTTGAAAAGAGGAATACCAGTGCTGTAAAAGTCCCTTTATTAGTTTCTTAGTTTTCTTTTCATTTTCTCCTCTGATTTTTTTAAGTATCTAAGTTTTATAATTATTATTTACCTCAATTTTTCAAATTCATCTCTCCGTAACAGCAAAATCTAGTCGAAAAGTGAAAAACTAAGAAATGATTTTATAGCTATTGAATTCTTCTTTCTAAAACTGTTTTTCTCGTAACATGAGCATTGAATGATATGAAGCGTTTTGAATGTTGAAAAATGAAGTTTTACAGGAGAAGCGAAAAACTAAAAAAGTTGTTACATGTATCTGTTGTTATTTATATTTGTCCTATCATACTGAAAATGTCTCTAACTATCAACTAAGGTGTTACCATAAACAAAAACAATCGGAAATTATGAATATAAAAAATTAGGACGTCATACATTTGTATATGTGACGTTACACATAAATATGACGTTATGCATTTTATTATCCGTCTGCGATGAAGCGTGCACATTAGATTTAGAATCAAAAGTGAAAACGTTTTTCTCATGAGAATGTCCCATTTCCCTTTTGTGAATGCATGTTTTACATTCAAAAACTATCAATTTCTTTAGCGAAATCGGATAAACTGAAAATTTCATGAAAATTCATGAGCCACCCCTGAAAAAATGAAAATAAACAGACAAAGAAGAAGAAGAAAACAGGAACTTTCATAGAAGTAGATAGATTTTCTTTTCGATTTTACATATAATTATAAAGTTTCAGCCAAATCGGTCGACTTGCTAAATTTACATCCCCCGGAGGGGGACTACGCCCCCCAATTAGAGGTGTTCCAATTCGCCCAGGGCCAAAATGTTTTGGCCACAGGTCTGTCCTCTTCCAAGGTTCAAATTTCACTAAAAAAAGGGAAAATTCCAAATTTTGACCATTTTCGCTGGGGTGGTCCACTTAAGATTAACACAAAATGCGATGGTGTAACGTTGTTCCACGTTTCCTTGCATCTTGATACGCTTTCACACATCGGCAAACTAAATCAGATTGGTTCCAGTACGTTCATCGCTGCACTCAAATCTACAATTATTGAAAGTTGCCAGTTCGCCGTTTCAAAGAAAACATGTATGTGCACTTCACTATCTAGTAGTATATCGATCAAATCACATTTAGTATCCCTCTTGACATTTTCTCTTCTTATTGAGCATGTCCTGGAAGTACCTAAAACTAGCTTTTTCAATACTGACTACTGAACTGTCTCTTGTTAAAAAGTTTTATTTTATTCACTATACAGCATTTCTTGTGTGTATAGTCGTATGGATTATTATCAAAATTATTATTACGCGTGTTAGTTTAAGTCTTCCTAGGTACTGCACAAGTATTTCAAGAGAGGATAATTTATTTTTATGGTACTTGTATACTGCCAGCTCAACAAAGTGTGACACATCATTCATTACAGTCTTGATGTTTCGTGAATGAAGTTGACATTTTAGCTTTTGGCTCATGTCCTGTCGCAGTCAAATGCACGTCACTGTGCCGAGTCCGAGGTTGTTAGCAATTTCTATGCCAGTCGTTGTCTTGTGCTGCGTTTTGCAAATGTCGCTTTTTGAAATTCACGGGATTTTGTACGCAGTTTAGTGCGCAGTTCCATTAGGATGGCGGTGTCTGTAGTGCCGTTCAGATCCTTTCATTGCGCCTCAGGACTTCAAACTCATTCCATTTGCGTGATCAGCGCCATTTGCTGTGCGTAAAAAGACCGTGCGTCTTGATGAAACGTAGTGAATATATACAGTACCTTTACGTTGTACTTGGGATATTGTGTGGAGCGGGTCCAGCGGGGGAATGTTGTCTGTTTATGATACCTGGTGAAAATATACCTCTACTTGTACTGCGTACCTATATTATATGGAGCAGGGGAGTGTTGTCTCCGTATGATACCTCGTGAAAATATACCTGCGGATTGTGTACTATGGCACTTACTTTTCCCGTATGCTTACACTGCTTAGTGGTAGAATTTTAATTATAGTAAACCCTTGATATGCCGCATTTCATATAAATCAACACCTCTGTGGCAACCAAACTTCGTTCGATAAACTGACCACTCGTTCTTTGTATCCGACGAATTTGAAAGCCGATCTAACAAGCTAACAAGCCCTCGGTCAGTTATTAACTTCTGTTCCGTCCATCATAATACAAATTTTGTAATAAACCGCCAAGCATCATCCCCAATCAGTTTGGATTTTCGAGGGCGCACTGTGTTATTATCCCTCGATTCCGTTCGTTCAAACGCCAATTTCGTTGTTTTCGCATAATCTCGGTGCACGCAAAGTTCCATTGATCTTTCTTTTGGTGCACCTCTTCGAAAAAAAAAAAAACATTTTGATGAGCAGCTCTGCAAAAGATGTCGTTTCTCCATGATGCTTTCCCCCGCTGACATTTCCTCAATAATGGTCCTAACCTCTTAATCTTGGTGCATACAAGTTCCAATGATCTCTCTCTTCCCAAATTTGTTGCAGGAGAGAACATTTTTATGATGAGTTCTGGAAAAGATGTCAGTATTGCGTGATGCGTGTCTTCGTCGCTACTTCCACGGTGCAATAAGTTGGCCTTTCTTCATTACTTAGGAAATATGACTGGAAAGAGCTGGGAATATTCAGTAGACTCCCAGTGCACCTTCATGATTAAAAATGCGCATTTACTGTGTTCAGTGCCCCTGAATAAGTACGGTACTACTTAAACACTCTACATGAAATATTTAAACATTTGATATTTATTTAAACATTTGATAAATATCTATTTAAACATTTGATACCAAGTGTTAATTGGAGCTGCTTAGATGTGTCTCCAATGAGACTTTGTTTCTGTGCTCTGACATTATTTTATTTTGCTTGGAAGTTGGCTAATATGGAGCCACACAAATGCATTTACTGTTAACTGTACGTTTCTGACTGCGTTATATAATCCTCCTCGTTCGTTGATGTACATAACCTATGTAGTCAAGTTTGTCTGCAACAGCTTATGTTACGCATATAATGCATCTTCATAGTGTTGGGCTTCAGTTTAAATCTTTACCATGTAGTAGCAGCCTCCTCGTAAGCTCTTGAAGTCCAGGCGGCAGCAGTCCCGCGTGCCCCATCTTGTAATTTGGAACTAAGCCGACTTTCAGCCTCATCCGGGACTAGACCCAAACGGGCCTCATAACATCACCTCACAGTAACACTGGCTCTTCATAAACTCATGGAAGGTCGGGCAGAAGCAGTACCATAGCTCGCTACATTTGAAATATTCGAATATGGGCGGCTGCCAAGCACCTTACAGAACTGCCCCCAAACGTCATATTTTCATCATGAGGTAACGCGGGCTCACTGTAAACTCCGGAAACAGCTGCAGTGCGCCAAGTGTTGCAATATTTGAATTACGATGGCTTGCCAGCCTCCTCGTCTCACTTTAATGGCGACATTTTGCATGTGATGAGCTCATAATGGCGGTGTTTTTCTCGTTTGTGGCGCCCTTGGTGCTGCCACCAGCGCCTCTTGCCTTCATAATCTGGCGCACAATGTTCGGTGCCGCGCCTCGCATTCATAAAAGCTGCGACGCGCGCTTATTATAGCGGCGGCAGGCTGCGGAATGCCATCACGGCTTTGTTATGCCCATTCCTGACATAATTAAGATCGAGCTGTTGGCTTATGTTGAACTTCGCCATTAGCTGTTGATGCTTTGACTGGCGGATGGACTCGCTGTGCAAAATAATTCACTTTGGCATGCAGGTACAATTTTTTTTACGAGGAGAAAAGCTATTAGGCTGACAGCGGGACTGTTGGCAAGAGAGAGAGAGAGAGAGAGAGAGAGTGAGAAAAAATTTGCTTTGACTTATAACTTGACCTTGTGTACATAGTACATTAACTTATCAGCTGAACTGTTTTTACTGAATATAAAATTACTTTTGCCGCGGCTGGTGTGTTTGTGCAAAAAAAAATGATTAGACCTTTAAACCTTTATTGTTTCCAAAAGTATCACAACACAATTTAAAATATTACAATGGGATAAAACTGTCATGGTGAAGACAAGCCCTACAAAAGTACAAGTACTTATTGGGCACATGTCAACTATAAATCAGTACACTGTCCTAAACAATGTTCTCTTGATTGAACCTTTCGATAGGATAAATACTTTGATAATCAGCCGGACTGATGTTGCTGAATGAAAAGTGTTGATAAAAGCTATTCTGCTTGCGGCTCGATTCCTTGTTGAAAAACTGTAGGTTATGATTTATTTAGAGCTGTTGTGCGAAAAACAAACAGAAGAAAATAAACCTGCAGATTGACGTTCATAAAATCAATGGTTACGGCTAGAGTCTGTTCATACATTATACTGTGGCTTGCCGTTGTCATCCTGTGCAACATTTTCATGCTCATGATGATGGTTGTTACTTGTGTTCTTCGTCTCTCTTATAAGTTCCTCATTCACCCACCGATCCACCATGCATGGATGCTCGATTTTCTCCGCATGATTTCTGTCCCTTGCTTTTTTCTCCCTCGTGTCCCCTCGTGGTCGCGAGGGAAGCTCAAAGTCACGTAAGATCTAATCTAATCTTCGTCCAGTGAAGTTACTCTCGACTCTCAGCCGCAGCAATGCGGGACTCACTTGAAAGTGAGCTATTTAAAAATTACATACGCTAGAAATTTTCCTTTGCCTGTTTTGTCTTTATGATGGAGCTGTGACGAAAGAGTTAGACATTTAATAAATGGACGTACTGTTTTTACAATTAGCAGTAATGGAATTTATCGATAACGGCTGGCGACTATTCCCTTAGAAGTACAGGAATTCCAATAACAGTGCGTGGTTTTTATTGTTCACTAACGTTTGTTTTCTTATTTGCAGATTGTTGTAGCGGAGGCTTCAGCATGGAGAATCTCTCCGTGATTCTGATGAACATACTGCACTGCTGATACGTGGAAATTTATACCAGCGAAAACAGAGATCAGTCTCCTCTGTTTAGAAAATAGTAATGGGATAATGAGCCCAAACGCGCTTTTTCGTGTAGGATAGTCTTGTCATCTTCCAAAGGCAATACTAGTGAATTTTTTACGTACCCTGCATTTCTACGGCTTTATATCCTACCTTTTCACTTGAAACTAAGTGTTATGACTTTCTAGCTCGTTGATCAATATGGAGCTGAGACTTGTAGAATAGTAAAGAGCAAGAGTTTGCTTTTGGCATGGATAAACTGGACCAGTCATCTGAGCATGTTGTGCCGAAGTGATAAATCTCAGTTATTCGTGTATGATTTTCTTACTGTGACTCGAAAAAATTTATAATGGGGAAGCAGAGAATCGCATTGAAAAATGTTTTCTAGTGTGCTGTGACGAAAACTAATGGAAAAAAGGCTCAAGACATAAACATTATAGTGATTGTTTAAATTGGTGAACGGTTTACGACGTTAACTTGAGTAAAGTGGCTGCTGTTTGCCACGACTGTGTTCTTTAGAAGTGTTGTGTGATCATATTGAGGTTTTTCTACCAATGTATTCGAGTTTTTGTACAGTTATCGTTAATATTCGTTATGTGCTACCGAATGTAACTTTGGCCACTCCAGAGCAGCGTCTCGTTTATTGAAACAATTGGTAAAAAAGAAGCAGTTTAAATAGCATACATTTGAAGAGGAATTTCTTCAATCAGTGACGTTTTAAATCTAAAAGATATGCAAGAGAACTTATAAAAAAATGCATTGAAATATTGTCGAACATCGGATGGATTCATAGCTATTCATTACCGTACAGTCAAGAAAAGATTAAGGCAGTACATTTTCTTGGCACCTCCCGTAAAATACTGAACATGTTCCACTACACATCTCGTCTACCATTGGATCGCGAACTGCTGAAGTGTTCTGGTTGAACCTTGAGTGGATATCCCATTCGACTGTTGAAAATTTCGATTCCGTTCCACAGAACTTGCCTTCCTAGGACAGTCATTTCTCCCATGATGAACTACTGACGCGGTAAAGAAACAATACCAACCTCCAGTAAAAAGAATATATATATATCCGAAGTCGTGTTGTCTCGCCCAAACTAATTGGAAGAGGACCTCAGGGAGGGTGCCCCCATGGCGCCCTTCGGGGTGGGGGCCACGGGTTCCCTGTGGCGGTTGGTGGGGCATTGCACCCACGCTGGACGCCGGTCCCTCCAACACAAAATGACACTTCTTCTCTCCTTCCTCGTGCTCATCTCTGCTGTAGAAAGGTAAGTTGTACAATTTTGCTGCCATCAGACTTGAAAAAATATAACAGTGAGAGAAGCTTTCTTGTTTAAAGGTAACGAGTACAGTACAACGAGCTCAACGTTTAATTAGATTTTGCAAAACATTTCGACACTTTTTCCAAAGACCTAAAAGCACGTTTTTGTTCATCACCGATTTTTCTCGATACAATTCGAGAATAAGAAACAGATACAGGCTACATAAAAATGCTACGTATCGGTCAGCAACTGTGACCATCTTCATGTAAATTAAATCTGAAAAATGCAAAAGTTGATATAAGAACGTTATTTAAACAAAGGCAGGAAATTTAGGTTTGAATGACTACTATCTAAGTTTCGTCACTAGAGTTTCCTATCTAAGATATGAACAGGGCTGAAGTCGAAGAGGAACTGTTCCGTTTTCGTGTTGTAGACTCCTTTGCAGCCGCATGAATTGGGGCGGAGCAACATCAGTTGAAGACCTTTAGAAAATTTGAGAATTCGTTGTATTTGACGTTGATTGATCTTGACGTTGATCTTATGCACTTCTTCTTCCAATACCAGCAATGTTCCTGCATATCCTTTGAATTTTAGTAACCGAACAATTGCTTCGGAAGTAAAGTTCCACGATTCTTGCTCGTTGTTGCACTGAGTAAATATTCATTTTGAAAGAAGAATATTTTATGGATTTTAACAGCAATATTTTGCATTATCGGTAGAATAGATACAATAATAAAAAAAGAATAACCTTTAAAATATCCTCATTCATTTGCAAAAAACAAAAACCCAAATCGCATTACCATTTTAGTTTTATTATATATATATATATATATATATATTTTTAACTGGTAGCTACTTTACTTATGGCCCACCCATCACAACTTGTATGCTGGCGCCAACTTTGCCCGATTTTCCGACGCCGTATCATTACGATACATACGTTTTTTCCAACAAGATGGAGCTACAGCGCTTACAGCAGGAGCAACAATTCAAATGTTGAAGACAATTTTCCCAAACATATTGATTTCTCGCTTTGGCGACATATTGTGGCCTCCCCGATCTGCAGATTTAAGCGCTCCTGATTTATTTCTCTGGGAATACTTAAAAGCAAGAGTCTACATTGATATGTCTGAAACCTTGCAGCTGCTGAAAAGAAACGTCAGCCAGTAGATCAACAATATTTCAAGAGCCACGTTAGAGAAAGTAATGAACAACATCGTTGCTAGAGTTCGCGATTGCTTGGCCAATAATAGAAGTCATTTATAGGATATTGTTTTCTAAAGTTTAATGTGTTGTATTATCCTAATATAATAAAACACTTGCTGTATATATTTATTTCGTGTCCGCTTTGAAGGAAATAGGCGAATATAAGTCAGGTTGCAGATTTTGTAATTTAGTTACGTTTCCGTTATCTCTTCATCTGAATGCATTTCTTGCTTGAAACACTTCTTGAAATCGGAACAATATGTACGCAGCTTCTGGAGTCCGGTTTTATGAGTTTTTTCTCTTAGGTCACGACGTATAAATTCGGCAGATAATCAACTCAGCACTCAGAGGTGATTTTTTTCATGGTCAATAGACAATTATTTCTTCTATCGTACTGTCTTTCTTATTAAACTAGTGGACCCGCGCCTAAAAAAATTCACGCAATAATCGATATTTTTTTTAATATAGGCCTCTGACTTGCTTCATTTTCTTCATTGATCCTTTGTCGTGCTTTCAACCTTAGGGCTTTTTTTCTCCGACTTGTCGTATCCTCATTTTCCCGCTCACGCTTATCAGCAACTCTCATTCAATTCTGTAACCTTTCTGCTTCAAGTCTTTCGTGACTGTATCGCATAGACGAATCATCTCTCTCCATGCATTCATAGCACGTCTTCGATCGTGAGACTGTAGTAGTCTCGTACTACTTATACGATCTCCATCTTCCTTCTTGATTAGGCGCGCGTCTTCAATAGAGAGAGGCAGAAATAAATATTGGGTAAAGCGCTGCAATAAACTTGAATGTAACTCCAGCAAGCTTGTATGCATGACAGCGCTCCGTAGCCAAGATACGGTCTTGCGAACTTAAATATCTGATTCACTGAAATGCCGAAAATTTTGGGCTATGAAACAAAAAATAAAATAAATTCGCACTTTCAGAGAACGACAGTGTGAATGATGATATGCGTGGTATGGAGCTGGAGGAGCACATGCTCGTGAATGCTCCGTTAGTTAACTGCCGAATTTATACGTCGTGATTTGAGAGAAGAAAGTTATATAAGATCGGACTCCAGAAGCTGCTTAGACATTATCCCGATTTCAAGAAGTGTTTCAACCAAGAAGTGTTCTTCAGTTAAAGGAATAAGGATCAGCCTTCGTCATCTTCTGCAACCTGGTCATCGATTTACAAAATCTGCAACCTGGCTTATTTTTCGAATATTCCTTTCAAAGCGGACACGAAATAAATACACTAAGCGTTTCAATATAATTATAAGGATTTGACGATGTAGCTTTTTCTTCAAGTATTTCACGGGCAGTAGACAACTATTTCTTCTGGCTTATTGTCTTCCTCTGAGAGTGCATATTTCACTTCAGAAGCCGAACTTTGAGCACTTCCATAGTTATGTATTGAAGACAGTATAATGGATACGGCGCACCTACATTGCGTATAAGCTGACTGGAGGGGCATCCAATTTTATTGCTGTGTTTTACTTAAGATTTCACTAAGGAAGACGCTCGTTTAATTGGGAAAGAGGATATGGAACGTAAAAGAAGAACGAGACTACTACAGTCTCAAGAAAGAAGACGTGTTATCAATGGAGATATGAAGCGCCTATGGGGCACAGTGACAAGAAAGACTTTAATCAGAATGGTTACAGAAAACAATAAGAGTTGCTAATAAGCGTGAGCGGAAAAATGTTGCAACGGCAAGTCAAAGAAGAAAGCAAACGTATCGATTATTGCGGGAATTTTTTCACGCACGGCTCCATTGAATGCAGTTCTTGCTCTTCCAGCTTTTCTTGCCGTTCCCGTGGAGTCTGATAATCATTACTTTTTATCTCCATCGAAATTATATTGTCTTTTGGTTTACGATGTACACATTTTGTAGAAAATCAGCGATGAGTAGAGGAACAGTTTTTTTCGGCGTAGTTGACTTAAATAGTAATTCTTTATTCCAACTTCTTGGGAGCGAAAATTTTGTTCTGCCGAAACCATCTCACTGTGTATTCTGGATACGGAGCAGAAATGAAATTCAATGATGTTTCAGCGCTTACTAATACAGTAAGCATTTGTCGTGGGCTGCGAGTTGGTCTAGCACTGAATAGGATAAAGACTATTATAACACGTCAATCACCACACGGTTATCTTAAATATACAAAATATTTGCATGTCATCGACTATAAGGGAGGAAGGGAAGGAGTGTGCTGCAGATGAGTTGCAGTTTAATGCTCAGAAGAAAGCGCGCATCGCTTACGATAATTTGAGTTGACCGTCGTAGCGTTTTCTTCTATATGTAGTTTAGTAAGGAAAGTACTATCAATTAAGAAGTGTCATTACAACAAATTCTTGTGATGAACAAGAAGGAAGTCAAGGCAGAGAAGATTCCGCACTGGCCTATATTATGTAAATTTATTGATTATTGCGTGAATTTTTTTCACGGGCTGGTCCACTAGTTCTAATAAAAATTGTAAAACCTCCTCTTTCATTTGCAAAAATCCAAATGGCTTTACCATTTTTCTTTTTAATGTTTTATATATATATTTTCTAAAGGTACCCTACTTTTGGCCCACCCTTTATAAACAAATACGCACCCGACGGTGTTTATCACCCTCTAGCGAAGCGAAGACCGGTGATAATTTTTTCGTTGAAGATAAAGTATATATATATATTCCAGTCACGTGGGTAACAAAATTTCTTCAACTACTTCTTTTCAAGTTCTATATTTAAATTTCTAAAGGAATTTTTATTTAAAGTCTTCTGTTTTTTTTTCATCATGATCAATGATGACGAATACTAACTGCTGTGAAATCTGTGGTGGACGTGCTGTCTGTGCAGCGAGGTTTGGAAAGTATCTGCCAATGGTCGGTAAAAAGTAATATGACCTTTAATGAAACAAAATTTGAACTGCTAAGATACGGAAAAATGAACCACTCTTTGAAACCACCACCGCAGCGACGGGCATGAAGTTGAGAGAAAAACAGTTTTAAGAGGCCTTGGAGTGAAAATGCAAGATGATGCTACGTTTGAAGAACCTATTGCTAGAGTTATCGCTGTGGGAAAAAGATGGAGTGGATGGGTTTTACGAACTTACTCGTCACGCGAAGAAGATGTGATGCTCACACTATGGAAGCAGTTAATTTTTCCGAGAATAGAATACTGTTCTCCACTTTGGATGCCGAGTACAAGAAAAAAGTTAGAACAACAACGATCGTTCACGGCCAGAATTCGTGGCATTCAGGAGTGCGATAACCACAAAAGACTTAGCTGTCTCCACTTGTATTCAATACAACAAAGATTTGAACGATTTATGATCATATATGTTTGGAAAATTCTGGAACGTATCACTGTGAATGTGAATGAGCGGATTGTCGCCAGACACTCAGTTAGAACTGGAAGTACTTGTGATAGCATATGCATCCCAAGCAGAGATGGTGGAAAAACCGTGGCTACAAAATATTCTAATAGCTTCGCTGTACGGGGAGCAAGATTGTTTAACAAAATGCCTCGGCATATTCGACACGCCACTGATATCAAAATTGTAGAGTTCAAAAATTTGCTGGATTCTCATTTAACAAGAATACCAGATAGACTAGCGGTCAGCAGTTACGTGCACTGTGGAGATAATTCGCTGCTGGCTCTCTCTTTGGTCGCTAACTGCGACACCACAGAAGACACCCAGCAGAGTGACTCCTCACACGTGGGGTTACGTGAACAACGTCACCTGGACTTCTTCCGATGACCCTCAAGGTACTCAAGGCAACCCCCAGCTTTCGAGCTGCATAGCCCGTCTTCAAGGGAACCAACGAGCTTTAATATTCAATCTCCTTGAGGAGAACGGAACTTAAAATTCTATCAGCAGAACTAAGTTGCAAAGTATACAGACGTTGTATCTTAGCTACCAATAAAGCAAAAAATAATTAAATGTATAGCAGAACATTGAAATTTAAAGCGTAAAAAAGAAGAACGTGAGTATGTAGAACACGGCAGCAGGCTAAGCTTCAGAAAATTGAACCTGTCTATTGAATGAATTTGGATTGCAATGTGAATGAAATGCTTCTAAAAATCTTCTCGATTTTCAATTTGATTCACTTCTTGGGGACTCGATTGCCATTTCGTGGTTATACGATTTTACATGATTATTAAGTAAAGCAGTAGATGCCTTCATTGCTGTGACTTCGACGTTGGCAACGCAAGAATTAAGTGCATTCAAGTAGCTATGAAATTGTTTCCGTGATTCTTCTGTTATCACCTGCAACGGGGTCAATTTTTTTCCTGTTTTTATAATAAAGCGTGACATAATCTCCACAGTTTCCAACCTAGCCTAATTTTTACTTGTTTTCTTGAAGCGTGAGAGAAAAAAAAACAGATTAACAAATAAACAAATAAATACACCTTGGTTTTATTGTATTGTAAACAATAGAAATTTCCTGTAACTGTCGCGTTCCAGCCACCCAAAAATTTGCCTATTTCACATTGGGCCCAAGAAATAGCGGCAGCTAGCGCCCTCAAGCTCGACCATTAGGGCGGTTCCCAAAAGTTACGCCGTAATGCGGCTTATGACCGCCGGTGTTTTAAAGCCGCAGCGTAAACAGCCACCCAGGCTGTCAGGAATTTTTAAATGCCTAACGGACGGCCCGTGCTGAAGATTGATAAATGAGGCAGGCTTCTGACGACCAACCGTGCACGCTGTTGGTGGTGCGACTTAAGCCTCTACATGGCTGCTCAGAAATAAATTCGTAGCAATAGCATTATGGAAGTAGTCATATATACTGTACTTGCCAGGTAAGGGATTAATCCTATTTTACTCAAAGTGTACTATCTCACCACAAGAACTTTTTCTCCCTTCGGTCTACACTAGGAGATAGATCCCTTAATATAGTGCCATAGCTCGGCCTGAGTAGAATAGGGCTAAGGCTTGTGCACACAACAGTCCGTTCTTTTGATCCTCATACATACCTGCTTCAGGAGCGTCCCATTGTTTTCTTGGGTCCCCTATTAAACAAACGCAAGTGCGTGTGTCTACCGTAAGAGGTAGCTACTAAAAATGGTAGCCACTACGTCTGCTGGGTCTGCTAGCGTCATTATAGTCAATAACTTCAGGTGATTTTTTAAAATTTGAAGTTACATTGAACTGGAAAGCTGTGCACGTTTCTGTTGCTTAAACTGACGCAACAAGGTCTTCGGACGCTGGGCTTCTATTGGCATGTTGGTTTGGGCGCGTAAATGAAGTCTTCGAGGCTCGACTTGTTCGGAACATTAGGCAGGTGCGTTGGCTTCGACCTGTTGAATTGAGTTTCAGGTTGACGCGCTATCAGTTACCCTTGAGACTTCAAGAAACTCAATCTTGCTCCGAAAGATGGAGTTTTTCAACCGGTTCAACGTAGTCGCGTTACTTCTACTACTTGCATCGCAATGTAAATTGGCACAACCGTAGCTTCTGTCTGCAGTTTCGGACAAGCCGAGCTTTATAGGTCTAAGTTCAGCGCCCAGTCGAACGTGACCGTTTTGGGAGGACCCTAGGGCCTACAACGGTCGTGTGAACGTGCAGGTAGGAATCAACCGGAAAATTTCTCGCACTGCGAATTGCTTCCGACACTTGGGAGAAAATAACAGTAGCCTTGCTGCTGTAATATTCGCCATATGCTTCTCTTTTAACCCTTTAATGCTTGAATTAAACACCAGATTACGTAACTTTAGCGCTATTTCTAACGTCCACAAATTTCTACAGTAGGCACCAATGGGTTCAGACTCAACCCTCTAGCAAATTAGCAATACTGTACGTTAATTATATGCTCGACAAACGTAGGTATGCTGACAAAAGTGACATTATTTGAGAGCGCTTCCTGATATGTCTCTTTGTTTGTCTGTCGTTTTATCTATGATGAGTACACTACACTATGTATTATACTGAGGGTGTAGGCTCCAGTAAAGAACTAAAAACATAACATGCTCCAGTCATACGCCATAGTTATCGAGTGGTGAAGTCATGTTTTTTGGGGTAAGTGGGGTAAGTTTGAAGCTGAAATTTCCAGTCCTTTACCGGAGCCCCGTTATGTATTCCCACGTGGATGTTGAACTCGTATGTCGTTTCGATTCACCCAGTGAAAATTGGTAGCCTAGATACACATGAAATTATTTTAAGTTGAACGCCATATGAACTAAACCAAGATCTATTAACCCATAGGTTGAGCGCGCGTTAGCATGGTGTGGCTCCGGTATAACACGCGTCTGAACCTGGGTCGCACTCTCTATGTAAGTGACTTCTTGCTATAGATTATCTCTTGGATTATGCTCCCATAATAATTGGACCTGCACGCTCTTACTAAATGAAACTCTCGTCTTTTCGTTGATTCTGTTGATAGCCGTTTTGAGGAGCATAACTTAGCGGGAAAAATAACCGTAGTGACTGGCTATCCCTAGCTGCGCCCTTCTGAAATAATTTTTGTCTCAACACTTCTGAGCTCATTTTCTCTATCCTACCTACTTGCTCGACTCTTAAGTCTTCTTATACTGTTTCCCATTAATTCTTAAATTAACTGCAAAGGAACTGCAAAGTATTAAGCTTTTTGGAGAAGTGTAAAAAGAATTATGCAATGAACATCACTTGCTTGTTGACGAGGAAAAGTATGTTGCTGATAGGTAATGAAAACTGTGTAAAATTATTTGGGAATAAGCTAGTATTCTTCCAGGAAACCACAGCTTACAGCATAGCACAGCCTCAGTAACTACTCTCCTCCTATATAATTATTAATGAGGGCTCCCCAAGACAGACATTACCCACCGGGAAACGGCCTCACACATACAATACTGTCAGCTATACAGCTTCGCTTTCATTGCGCTGCAGCTTGCAGGGAAGTTCAGTAACCTCTCCCTCGTTAGAATTTCTTATCGTCGTATTCTGATTTTCGTGTAAATTCACCCATCCCTTTGGCTTCAAGGTCGGCGAAATCTTTGAGATCTCCTAGAACAAATGACAAGAACGCGTAAGACGATTTTCTTCAGGGTAGGTATTATCCTATTTTGTTCGTGATGCACATTTTAAAGTTTATAATAATTCATTTGGAATTATTGGAATAATTCATTTCTGGAATAATTCATTTCTAAAATATTCTAAGTTAAAAGTTATTTTACAAGAACGATACTCGCATCAAAGCATTTATATGAATTAACTTTGTTGTAGAGAATGTTTCGGCAACAATTTGGAATATTATTTTCTAGAAAATACCCACCTTAACGACTGAAAAATTGGATCTCCTGTACAATTGTCTGCCCAAAATCTCACCTGTACAACTGTCACCCAAAAAAATCCCATCTGTACAACTGTCACCCCAACGTATCCAACCTGTACAGTAATCACCCCAGTGTATCCACTGGTACAATTTGCACCCCAATATCTTATGCTAGGTTAGATTAGGTTAGGTAATGTTAGGTTAAGTAAGGTAGTTCTGGGTTAGGTTTCGTTGGGTTAGGTAAGGCTAGGTGAGGTAATGCATGGCTAGGTTAGGGTGGTTAGGTTAAGTTAGTTAAAGCTAGGTTAGGTAAGTTAAAACTGGGTTAGGTTAGTCTTGGTTAGGTAAGGTTACGTTAGGTGAGGCTAGGTTAGGTTAGATTAGTATACAGTTTGCACTCTCCATGTTACACAAGTATTGGCTAATAATTCTTAAATGAATTGTCGGATCACTGTAGTATTTCAACACAAAGCCTTTTACGCCTTACCTAATTTATGGCCCACATAGCATATTGTGAGGTCTCGGGACAAATCGCAGTTTGATGACCAGTGTCGGTTAGCTTTTTAAGCTAAACAAGCGGCTTATCAGGCTTGGCGGTGTTCATGTGACGCACGTTGTGGCCGACATATGTGGATTGTAGGGCCGAGGCTATGCGTGTGTATGAGAGGGCACAGCATCGTCAGAGGCAGCGTTCCAGGGAGTCTCTACTGAGTATTGGCCATCTACATCGTTGGTGGAGAGAGCTTAAGGGTTGAGTTTTCTGTGCTGAACCTTCGTTGCCGGCCCTTGTTGGTTCCGGTGGAGGTATCGTTGCTGATCCCTTGGCTAGGGCGGAACTCTTGTTGACTCACTTTGATTTGAAGCAGAGCAGAGATGTGTAGCCATTTCCTCATGGGAGTCACCCTGAACCTCGTTTAACCTCTTTGCCATTCAGATCTGGTACTATCAAGGTGGTGCTTGAGGGTCTTGATTCTTATGGAGGTGTGAACCCGGTGGGTATGTTTCCTCTGTTTTATAAGCAGCTTGCTGACGTTGTCGCCCGTAAGCTTGGAGTGATCTTTCGGCGTTTGATACGGTTAGGCTGACGCCCATTTTGTCGAAGGTGTTCGAGAAATTGGTCGCTTCGTATCTTGGATGTTTTGCTGAGGCTACGGGTTTGTAGCCTGCTGGTCAGTTTGCATACAGAGCAGGTTTCGGCTGTTGTGACGTACTGTTATCGGTGTCGCACCATTGACACATTGGCTATATTTGAAGCTTCCCTTACTGCTATTATGAAACCTGATAAATAGTTTTTCTTCGTCGAATCACCTATTATTCTAACTTTATTTCATTCGTCTTCGAAACAGCTCTTCGCTGAGCAAAAAAATTGGGCCTAAATGATATCCTGGCGTATCCATGATACCGAGTCGTAATTAATATATTTTTTCTCCATGTCAAGAGAAAGAAGGGTTTAGCTGCAGCAGGTGTGAAGCCGAAAATGGAGAAATATCAATGGAGAAATGGACAATGGAGAAATGTCATGAATTCTGCACAGTCTTTTTTTAATGATCGGGTAAACTAGTAGTTAAAAAAGTGTTTCGCTAAAGAGTTAGAGAGTTTGGCTATTCTTTGTGTCAAGAATTTATCTGGCGTTATCCTCTCATGTCAGTCAATATACTGATGACGTAATTGCTATTGGAGTTTACCAAACTTCGCCTTCTGGTTTTATAACTTTACTGATAGAATTGAAGATAGATAGCAGCACAGCTGATAGTAGCGGAAATAAGGCAATGCTATCTGGGCGACAGTATTGTGTGTGTTTGCTTACGCACACTGCCCCTCTAGGACAATATCTCAAGGGCGCTGGGCATGCTGGAGTGTTGTTGTCTAGCTTTGCGCGATGTTGCTCTCTGCGAGGACTTTACTTATTCGTAGTTTTCGCCCTCTTAATTTTTGACGGAAAAGGTACGCCATGAGTATGAGATTTTTCGCAACGCCTACGCTTCTCTAATTTTTGAACAACAAACTAAAAGATTGAGACTGATGTCATGATTGCCATTTATAACAATGAAAATGAAAGGCCATTATTGCCCGCCGCTCCTTCGCGCAATAAATTACCTCTACTTTCCGAGGTACTTGCAGAAAATTGAAGACTTTGCTAACTTAATCGCAACTTTTGGAACTCTTTCTAAAGAATCAATTCTGAACCTGAGGCCGTCTGCTGCCGCCTCTGGTCACAGGCTCATGGGATCTCTCCCGCCATTTTTTTTAGTATTGCGTGTCTTTTCTCTTCTTGTTCTCTTTTTGCAATTGCCTCCTTCTCTTTTCTATTCGTTATGTCCATTTCTCTCTCTAGTCCCTAGTCTTTATTAACTGCTTTATATGCCTTTCCACAGTTTTGGCTTCATTTATTGATGTTCACTACTGTTTTCTTCTGTGTCTGATTTTCCTCCTCGATTGCCATCTATGTGTTCTATTTGATTCCCTTTATCACTTCATTGTTTACCAGTGTGCCTCTTTTTTTCCTTATTGTCTTCATTTTCCCTATTTACTTCTTTTTTCTCCCTCTGTATATCTTTTTCTGTCTCATCTACCCCTCAGGGAAATATTCTGCCCACCCCATCCCTGTCAGAGTATCCATGAGTCTCACGCTCGCGACTGTCACCCCGCGTGCCAGGGCAGCCAGATACAAGAACCCTTGCGGTAAACCGCAACGGTTAGTTTGGTTAGTAGGTTGGTGTTCTATGCTTCTTTTTCTGCTCTGTGATGGGGGCCGCTAGTGGTTGCGAGCGTCCTGCCTGTGAGGGGACCACGCTGTGGGCTTCCCGGTGTTGCAAATGCTTCATTTGGGTTGTATTACTTGTCCGTGGGAGCTCAAGCGTGAAGTATTAATAATAATAATAATAATAATAGCTGTCTCTTTCTTACAACTTAGGTTATTTCCTCACCAGAAGTAACGCACTAATCAACTCTGAGATTTCCCGGCAGAAATATTGAAATAACATTCATGGTAAATCACGTTCAGTGGTGATGGAATCGCTGCGCTGGTGATCCTTTCTACTACATATAGGTATTGCTGTTTGTATCCATCTTTTATCTAATACTAAGAATAACCTTCGTGTGTTTATAAATAAATATATGCTCGTTGAGTTCAAGTAGTCGCTGGATGTTGTCTCTTTTAGTTTCTTCTAATTCCGCAGACTTGATTTGGATCTGCCTCTCAATTAGCTGCCTTCTGAAATTCGTTGTTATTACTTCATCCCTTGCTGCCAGGTCATGTAGAC
>LQNS02278091.1:58326582-58347308 GCA_001587735.2 Parhyale hawaiensis | reverse complement strand
ATGACAGCACGACAAAGGATCAATGAAGAAAAGAAGAAAATTAGGAAGTAAATAAAAGAAGAGGAGATTCCGCACCGGCCTAGAGGCATTAGACAAACGTGTAGGTTATTGCGTGAATTTTTCACGCACGGGTCCACTAGTCTCTATATAACTAATATACGATGTCGTGTGGGGAACCACCTGCGTGGGTTCCACGTTTCTTTTCACATGCTATGCACTGTATGTCCCTTTCTGTAGCTGCCAGTGCAGTTACAAAACAGGGCTTAAACTTTTCAATATATAGCAGGGGTATGAGAGATGATGGAACAGAGCAGCCTGTAACTATAGTCAGACTTAAGGAGTTCATGAGTTCTCGAGTATGGGTTCGGAGTTGTGGAAGACGCCGCTCCCAGTATTTGTTTAAACATTTTTGAGGATGTTGAGTGTCTTTGCTCCGACAACTTCCTATGGTAGTCTGTTCCAAAAGTTATCTGTGAAGAACGGAAAAAAGCTATTAACTAAGCGTAGCTGTTCGATACTGGTGTTTGAGATTTTGACCGTTGTCTATATCTGTGGGGCTATTAAAAGTTTTTTCTTTTACCGCGTATCTGCCACTTTCCTTCCTGCCACCCGCTAGCGTTTTTGGGTCTTTCACCTTATCGAAGATTATTTCTTTTATGGTACGGAGGCTTATCGTACGCTTATAGCTTAAAACGCGTTAACTTATAATTATCACCTCATATCGCTTATTGCTCATATTCGTTATAATATCTATACATAATTATGAAACTAATAATCTTGCGTGTTTCCTTGTTTGCTACCGTGCACACAATCTTCGCTATAAGATAGAAAAAATTCGAGCGTTGAAGATTTAAGAAGATTATATAAATTTGGATGCATCTGAACTCGGTGGTCTTTTCACGGTGGCTTTTGGAGGCGGCTTCCTGACGAGCTCAGTTCTCGTAGTCACTTTAGGTATAAGAGACACGTTTGAGTGGCCTGCACTATCACATCAACCACTTATTGAATCACGAGCAAGTTGGCGGAACCTGCTGGCTAATCATAATTGTTTAGTAGTCAGGACGAGACGGATACTAAAGGAGCGTCATAACTTGGATACTGATTGCTATACACGTTCAAGTGCACTAAAGAATTGAAATTTTAGTTGCGTGGCCGGTATCAGTAGCTAAGACGATTGAAGAATACCATCAGTCTACAGTGTTTAACGCTAAATGGAATATCAAGTTGCACCTACGCCTCGGTAGTACATTTATTTTAGAAGAAATATTCGTCTCTCTCTGTATTTTGGTACTTAAAAAAGCCTGACGTAACCTATTCCAAGTCCACGAATCGAGCAGAAGAAAATGGAATACTTAAGATAGTTTTTAGTGATCTAACGGGTCACGGGCAGTCTAGTAGCATATAACAACTTACAGTGGGGGGTTCATGGCCATAATTGTTAACATGTAGCTTACAGCTTATAGGTAACTTTTTTGAAAAATATAACTGCATTCTCGTCGGTTATATTCGAATAGCTTGTTACGCTTACGGCTCACATGGAAGCCAGTTACAGTTGTACTCTCGTATGACTTATAATCACTGATAATTGGAGAGATTATAATAGTTTTTGCTTGCTTATACGTTTCGGTTTGTAAACTTACAGATTCCAAACTTAAAACTTCAAAAATCACTACTCATAACCGCTTTAACTATGTAACGTTTATAGCTTATAAATGCTTATACATAATCAGAGGCCTTTTCAGCTGCTGCAAGGAACGCTTATCGCTAAAAAAAAATCCCGTTTTCCGGTCGATCTCGTCATATTTGAGCGCAAGTGTCGGTGGCGAAGCAAAAGCGCACCAAACGAGGTTAGGGCGACAGCTTCGTGAGCTTGAGAGCTCTTGACTGAAGAGGGGAAACCTTAAGGATCTTGATTTGTGCCTTCCCGTAATTTGGAGGGTTCGACTTCGAGATGGTGTTTTTTGAGTCCCTTCGTATGCAATGGGGCATGACCTGACTGCGTAGGGGACGTGAATGGATTTGTTTTGCACTCTTTGATTTGCCATGTACCCGATGGAACATGACCTGGTTTCCTGTGGGAGATTTGAACAAACTCCTTTTGTGAAATATGATTCGCATAACTTGGCCTTATGTGGACTGGGGATATGAATTTACTTTCGAGCAATTGGATCCGCTTGTACGTAATGGGGCATGACCTGGCTTTCTTTGGGGGACGTGAATAGGTACATTCGCATAATGCCTGAGAGTGATTTTATTTTCTTCCTCTGTTGTTTTTATTGCAATTACTCGTGTAATTGAGCTCATTCTTTTGTATGCATCTATGGTCATTGGAAATTATTATTGTTCGTTGGATTTATATTCTTGGCTATGCAGCGTCAAGCTTCTCTGCTTCACGAGCTATAGCACATTGTATATATTACCATTCTTTTTGTTTACAATAACTAGAGCTGTGACAATATGCTTTTATAGACAGTGAAGTCGATGATAACGCCAAAACAACGAATTGCAATAAGTACAGGCTCGTACAGTGAACTGCTTCTGCAGGTTGTGTTACCGTCATAGCTTTACGTTTGAGCTTTCTGTCGTTGTTTGGGAGCTATCACCGACTTCTCTGTCTATAAGAGCATATTGTCACAACCCTAATATTAACTTGTTGTTCATTTCTTGTTTCTGTATCATTGCATTGCAATAATTGATGCTGATTGGTTTCTATTTTTCACTCAGTGCGTATAGAAACTTGAGAAGACGTGTTGTTTTGGTGCCTAGTTATAAATAGTGTAGCTTTGAAAGAGCGAAATCGAAATGTAATTTCTGAAAAATCTCGCATCAATTGTCTTCGAGTTGACTTTCTTTACTCTTCTTCCCCCTTCTTCGCACTTGCCGTTATTCTGCCGGTAGTTTTCCCCTTTCACTGTGCGATCTACTACCTACATGCATATTCTTTGAATTATCGCTCTTGGAACACCGTGCAGTGCCTTCAACAAGCATATCATCGAATCTTCTGTCTAACTAGAACACTCTGAGAGCGCATACCTCCGTCAAGTAAGGCAACGGTAATGAAAAACGCAACTTGGTTCTGAAGCAATGGTTTCCTTTTATATCAAACCCGAAATCTAATCATTTGTGTCTTTTGACAGTTATAACTTCTGTAATTTTCTTGAAGATCCGTTTTTAACTTTTTGAGTTATGCTGCTAACAAACATTCTGGCAAACGTTAGTGAAACACACAAACAGACCAACCGATGTCTTGTCTTTCAACATTACCAATAATTCTTGTAAATTTCATATAGATCCTTTCTTAACTTTTCGAGTTGTTTTGCTAACCAGTATGAAACAAAGCAAAGAGACAAAAGGAACAAACGAATCTACATATCTTCACAAAAATTTAAATATTTACTCTTCGTGAACTAGCTACCTAACAATTCATGCAAATTTCCTTAAAATTACATCCGTAACTTTTTCAGTTATAGTATTAAGAAAAAGAGGCCGTCAAACAAATAGACGAATGAACGGTTCTTCATCAAAAGTTAATCATATGTTCCTCATATTATACCTAACAATACCTGTAAAAATCGTAAAAATCCGTCTCTAACTTTTTGAGTTATCTTGGTGACAGACGACGGGACAAACTCGACGAAAACATAACCTCTTTGGCGGAGGTAAATACATGTTGATCACATCTAATTTAACGGAGACTTCTCTGTTCTGAGTCTCCCACGTGTCTTAATTACTACAAGTCCCCTCTGATCTGGTTCACAATTTGCGCCTGAATATCATCGCACTAGTTTCATATGCAAAATAGTGTCGCCGATGCTGTCTCGTGAGGCAAGTCTTTGAAGGCCACAAAAATATTGTCGAGGATTTCGTGCCATCAAAGTCTGTCCCAGTTCTTGGAATGAATTCTCTTGCTTCTTTCGGAAAAGTTCTTACGTAAATAAATGAATATTTTATGTTCGTTGAGCGAGCCCGTCGTATGTTGAATTACCAAATTAAATTATTCAGCCTGAATTCGTTAAAACACACGAGAGTGCGGAATATTTTCCACTGCATATCTAAAGTTACTACATATTCAGTGGAAGTATAACTGCGTTAGGATATATGTTACATGCGCTATATTTTCATACATATCATAAGTAAAATTGTCTGTATTTTAGAAATATTCGTTGTCGGAAACGCTAGATAATTAAGTAAAATAATATTATCACAAGGGTATACTGTATTTCTAAGTATCACAAACATAGATACTCTTACAAACACTATAGCAACTGCAACATTTCTTCTAACAGTTCTTGGGAAATACTAGGCACTCAAGTAAAACGGTACTGGGAATTATTTGATATTCAAGGACAGTGAAAATTTAAATTTTTATGGAAAACTTTTCTCTAAAGTATTCCGTATTACCTAGTGTATTCGGTTATCAAAATTGACGGCGGAAAATTCACGACGAAATTTCTCCATTGCCACCGTTTCGGTACCAACTGCCAACTTAAAGTAAAGAGATAAGCGATGAGCATTTTCTGCTAAGGAGTACAACTGTTGCTGTCCTTCCCTGGCATGCAGATAATATCCATTATTTTTATAGCAGGCAGCCAAGCGTCAAGCGTAGTATTAACTTTGACTTGATATCATAGATATGCAGTGATTTATACGTTGAAAGGGGCTTCAGTTCAAGTGAAAGGTGAAAGCAGTATCGTCAACGAATGAAATAAAGTTGGAAAATTAACTGAAGCAACGAAAATTTCGGTGGAAAGAAAGTAAAAATCAGGATGTTAGCAGAAGCTATAGACATCTTCAGGGCTTCGGTTTCAACTTTGGCAAAACATGAAGTCCATTCACATATGAGCTAATCATATACTTTTGCCATTATCTGCCAACTGGGCTATTTTTTGCCTCAATTAATAGCAGAACTTGGCAGGATGACTACCTATTTGTTCAAGCGTGACGAAAAACGGACAGATTTGACAGATAGACGCACATCAGTCCTTAGAAGACATAAATGATTAAATATTCGTCATCATCGGTATTCCATTTGTGTGTTTGACTAATGTTTACCGGAATGTTTTTTAGCAGCATAACTCAAAAAAGTCTGAACGGATCTTCAAGAAAATTACAGAAACTGTTAATATTGTCAAAAGGCACTGATGATTAGATTTTGGTATTGATACAAGGAAATCATAGTCTCAGAACTAATTAATAATTTTTCTTTGCCGTTGCCTTGCTTAATTGGCTGAGGTATGCGCCCTCAGAGTGCTCTAGTTCTATATTTATCTGCCCACCCAAAAAGAGGGAGAAGAAGTTAAGCCATGTTCATAATTTTTTGCTGGGGGTCAAGTGGGTTGACCTAGATATGAAAAATGCCAGAACTTTAGAGTAAGCTGGTCATCAAAATTGAAAGCGTTAAAATTTGTCCCCTCCATCGCGGGTGATGGTCTTGTGCCTTTTGGCGTTCTAGTTTTAATTTGTGTTTATGCTGTTTTGTACTCGATGATGTAGCAACTTGCACTGCCGACCCCCTTCCTTTCATCTGAAAATTCATGCACTGTACTATAGTCAAACCAGCGTAAGCAGTCCTTTAGGGGCGGGGCTGCATTGAACGCAGCAGTGCCTAATCTGATATATTAACTAATGCACTGTGAGTATTCGAATATAAACATAATTTTTATCGATTGAGACAAGTTATACCACGCGCGTAGGTGAGATTTGGCAAAGTTGCTTTGCGTTCTTAGCCACGCCCGTCGGACTCTTTACGCTGGTTTGACTATAGGTGCATACATGCTATTCACAGATGTTCATAGGTTATGTGAAGCTTTTTCAAGTAGCTCAGTGCATTTAAGATTTTTCAATGCACATCAGCTGCTGACTACTCGATGTGAGGACTTCTCTACGCAATGTTGTAACTAGAAATAATGCACCTCTAAATTCAGCTAATTATTCGAACAGGATCTCCTTCCTGTTGTTTAAATCTGCACCAAACTTCCTCAGTTTCCGCCATCTTGATGTTTCTCATATGAAGTTAAATTATTAAATGACAGATAAATAGTATAAAAATAGATTATGTATGTTTTCGTAGACTCATATCCCATTCTCTCCTGTTAAATGAGTGGGTGTTGCTCCAGTAAGTACCTACTTACATACCTACCTACATAAAAATCTGGGAGAAAGTCAACACTTACATCCCGAAAACTACTTTACGTATACAAGGAAAACAAAGGCTGCAGGAAATATATCCTGAAGTTCTCTTTCGTTCAATTGATTTATCCATTTTCTAATATATCACCTACAATCGCTCAATGCATATCAGAAAAAGAAGAATTTTCGAGTAGGTCAATTAACTACCGGTAGTGAACAACGTTCGAAAAGCAAAAAAAAAAAAAAGAAACTGTAAATCACTAGGGGCAGCTGAGTGACGATTTCGAGCACTTATTCTAAACCAACAATTCGAGAACATACGGTAACCTATCGTGCGGTTTTGCTTCCCTTTAATGCGTCTATTATCTTTTGAGTTATTAGCCGTTATCGGTTTTTTTTATTTAGTGGTTCAGGATATGACATCTGTTTCCCTCTCCTACGTTAACTAACGTTAAAGTCATAAAGTGTTTCCCTTTGACTAGTTTTTACTCCTGTTCACACTAGCGACTTTAGTTTTGATGAAGCCTATCAGTCACTCAGTAAAAATATTATTGACAGGCTATTTGGGTTTCACACTTGACTGTGCGTGCGAACGGTGCGTTGTTACTGTGCAGAACGTTCTCCACAGCATATTTATAAAATAACCATTGGATTCACGATGCAGTTTGGTTACAGTTACGGGTGCAAATGCTGTTTGTATATGTGATTATTAATTACGGCAAGACTAAAGCTTCAGTGTATTAGGTTCTGCTTGCACTCCAATAAAACAGAAGCAAAATAATCATCTCTAAATATTTTATAAATCTCCCATTAGCATTAAAATGTGTTTAAATATTTTGCTGCTTTCGTTCACAAAAGAAAGAAATTTTAGGTTTGGTTCGCATACGAAAATATCTGAACTGAGCTGTTTAAAAACAGTATTTGGATACGAAACTATAAAATATGCATGTATAAGTATTTTTTGACTATTAAAATAAAGTTTGGCCAGCATGTCTTACTCTTCCATCATTTTTTACATTGTAGCATGGGGCTGTGACGGCCAGGAAAGTTGCTACTGTGAATCAGCCTTAACAGAATATAACATGGTTTTCCTCTGTACGTCGATTATTTTTAGAATTATAAAGCCTTTACTTTCGCAGAGTTTTTTTTTTTCTTATGTGCATGTGACAGAATATAACCTGTGAAATGTATACAAGTGAATTAGGCTTGCTCTCGTGATGGACTAACTCAACAATTGCTTTCGTCAAAGTGAATGTACGATGCACATGCAAATATATTCAGCAGCCTTGCCGTGTCTTGTGAAGCATTATTTACATTTAGAATTGAATTCATCAAAAATAGTGTCTTCTTTTTAACAACCTGTGAATTTTAATTCTTTGCGTTCTCGAACTCAGCTCTCGCAGGACTTAAATCTTTCATAGGGACTGCATGTTCTTATTGGTCATTATGTTCCACTGACAGCTTTTTCCTGCTATTCTTCTTTTTTCCACACTTGCTGTTCCAATCCATGAGTTCTTCGTATTTCATAGCAGACTACTCGGCGCTTCTCTCTTCCTCTCATGGGAACGCAAGGAGCTCTGCAAAAGGTCGTATTGACTAGGCATATCAAAGAGAGCCTCCACCCCTCCCGTGGAAACCCACAGTTCGTGGCATAGTACCAGTTTATGGTGTGACAGCAGTGTGACGGGCACCAGCACAGACAGCGTGCAGGGCACGGACACACAAACGATAGCGCCTCAAGTCCCAAAGTTTTTGAACTCGACTTCTGAAGCTAATGCATGAAGTCAACGCCTCTTTTTACTATGATATTAGCGGCTTGACCTACAAAGTATTTTCTGGGAAGCAGAGGGAAAGGAATATCTAGCAAAAGCTTATAGGTACAAGAATTTCAGCACTCTTTGCAAGGCTTCCGACTCGCTGTTGTAGAAACTTGCGCGTCGCCTATACATCCTTGCTTACGCTTACCTAAAGCTGGCTATGTTAACCATTTTTGTGGAAACTTTATGTTAGAACTGATTCATTTCCTGGCCGAAAAGTAACTAAAAATTAGCTTACTTGGACTGGATACTGAAGATGCAAAGAAAGAATGTACTACTTGCTGTTCAGTAGGAACTGATGCTGTAATTACTGTATCTGGTACCATTGTCCGTAACCTTATTGTTTACTTTTGGGATTTGTCTCTGTGTAAGAGTCAGTTGCGCAAGTTATCTTTTGCCCAACAAAAATAAAAAAATTAAGGAAAAAGAAGAAAAATTCGGACACACTCTGTTTTCTTAATATTTTGAAATATCAGGAAAATTGGAATTATGTTCCCAACATCTCGAAGGTAGAAACTCTGTTATACAAAGAAGTATTACGTCTTTACGGAAAATCGTTTTATGGCTTCAGTCATGTGTTCATCTTGTCTAGATACTGTCAACCTTTATGCCGGCTGTGTATTTCCTCCTGTTGTTTTTATTAAGGATCTTGTACCACAGGATGCTGTACCCTTAACTGTATGGGCACAACACCATGATAAGATTTGATTTAATATTTCGAATTATTTCTCACCCAATACGAACACAAGATCCATTATTAGCAACCACCAGGTAGGTAGTCAGGGTTGAAAGAGTAAGGTTGAGGCCACGCCCGAATTATAAACGGACGTTCAGATCGCACATCAGTGAAAATCGACATGCAAGATACCCCTGGAAAGGGTTCAAGTTCAACGGCGTGTGAGTTGAACGTACGCTCACATGTTGAGCGTACAGTTGTATAGTGTGGCGTCAACATTGCAGTACCTTCTGTTATTGCTGGAACTATAATGGCTTAACTGGAGAAGCGCTTATGCGTGTTTCGATCGTCAAATTAACAACCAAAATCAATGGCATTGCACCTGAAGTGGGCTGCACTGCAGTAGGGATTCTCTAGGCTAGATTGTTTATTTGTATACGGTTTGTTAACGTATACTCTATATACAATATGAGGACTATGTACTTCGTAATCGACGTTGCAGACAATGCTCTTCCTACGAGAAACCAACGTTTTATTTTGTGCTTAAAGGGTTAAGTGAAGCGCTCTTCCTCAAAAGGCCTATAAGATGGACCCTAGACCAAGGACTAGGATAATAAGGTTGCACCCAACTCTACAGCTATTCACATCCTCAAGACAGTGCTCTTGTGTTACATCAGCTCCAGTGATGACTTAGGGACGTTTTTCCTTCCACGTCCACTTTGTTTTTCTACCATTTATATATAGGTAATATAATTTGTTGTAATGTAAACTACCGCCTTGACGTCAGCGAACAGACACTATAAACAAGCCGCTGCTATACTCGAACCACGCGTCAAGCGTTGTAAAGAAGTATATATCACTGATTAAACTGTTCACAGCTCACATGTATACTTGCATATGAAGAGGGCGAGCATGGCACCGGCTATGAATTCCATGTCGACACAACATGTTGGGTACTAAACACAGAATGTTCTTGTACTTTAACCCCTGACAGGCTGTAATGTATAATGGGTTTCAGCCTTAGCTCGAGTGTCTCGCCTTTACTGTCTTTGCTATTATTATACAAAGAAATTGAATATTGTCTTCATTTTTATTTTTGAATTAAAACTCTTAGCAACTTTTCCCCTCTCGATTCTTCTTTACAATAGAAATGTAATATCGTAATCGTTCAGTGATTATTGCCGTTTTAATGCTTTTGAAAGATTCCAGGCTTGCATAAATTCTTTATTGCATCGACTTCTGCTAGATTTATGCGTTACTTCTTTCTTGAGAGAAAATTTATAAATTATCATTGAGGCAGTTCTGCAACGCTCGAGTCTTCATTATATTGGTTGTATTTGAGATCAGGTGCTAATGGCGGTAAAACCCGTCGCGTTAGCGAAGAGAACAATGGCATGAAGAAACTTTCCTGATGCAATTAGTGAAACTTCTACTCGTTATTTACAATTTCTCGTCTCAGATAAATGTTACGTACAAGAGAAATACCTACTTCATACATCAAAGTAGGAGGGTCTGTCTTTTATGTTCTAGAAAGTCGAGCTCCTGAGAGATCCTCTTTGGGTGCCTTTGCGAAAGTTGTCTTCGCCCTCAATAATTTCATTCATTGATCTTATGCTATTTTTCTTCGCTTTCTCCCTTGGCTGCTCCCGTGCATGTATGGATTAGTGTTTTTTTTTACGTCTGGCAATTTACGTGGCCTTCCTTATAATCTCGTGAAACTTCTCGAGATTGCTACTGTTTGAGCCATAATTATTGTCTGGCAAAGATTTGGACCCCACGGGAAGGTGGATATTCATGCTTTGGCAAAGTGAAATTTTTTGTTGCCCTCGCCCTCTTTCATATTTTACTTCAAAGATGAAGCGAGCAGGTGCTGTGTATTTTCCAATTTGACATAAATTATTATTAACCCATTTGTGCCCTGCGTTGTGTTATTGTGCCGAATGTAGTGTCATTCGTACGAGCCCATACGTGCTCATCTTTGGGCATAAATGGGTTAAAGTTGCACGGCAGGGCCCTTAATATTATTATCGTTGTGTGTGACTGCGTCATGTTATTCGATTTACCCACCTCATATCATTTATGACTGCATCATTTTAATGGTCACACCACTTATACAATGTTCCTTCCTTTCCTTTGGTGTCAAAAATGGCTGCTGAGAATTTGCAATGATACCTCTTCATTGTTATTAACTTGTGATGCGGATTCTGCTACAAAGATTCCCTGCTTCTAACAGAAGAGAAAGGGCAGCTAATTTTCACTGTAGCATGGCAACATAGGGTATGCGTCATGTACTAAACAGCTGTCACGATCATTAATTCTTTTTAGGCAGCAAGCATCTATCTTTACGACCATAGAGATCAATCAGCACTGGTATAATCTGTGACCTGCATTGGAGTATGAGTTAGGTTAAGTCAGAATAGGTTAGCTTAGTTAAGAACAGGTTAGGATAGGTTCGATTCAGCTAGAATAAGTGTCTTACCTACGTGCCTTTCGCACGTAATATACTGTACTTGTCCCGCTCGGAAATGGTTGTGGCGCAATTGCAATGAAATATATGGTCTAATGGTTTCGCAGCTCGGGGTGTGAAGCTGTTCAACATATTGCCTCGTCATAGTCAAACACTTTGAAGCTATGAAATTCAAAACTTACCGACTTGTACTTTCGAAAAGTGCCAGAGAAATCAGCAGTGAGCACTTGTGTGCGGTTTGGAAAAAACCTCCGGCGAAATAAAATTCGATCTGGTGCGATACGGGAAAACTCCTCCCTTAGCGAATCAACATCTACACGACGAGGTATGGTAGCGAAATCGAAAAAGTAAAAAATTTTAAGAAACCATGGAATGAGAATACAGACAATGATACTTTTGAGGACCGCGTGGCTAGAGCCGCTACCGCAGACAAGAAATGGAACGGATGGGTGCAGCTTCTTAAGTCGAACTTTCACTTAGCGAGGGACAGACGCAATGCTCACCTTATGCAGGGGCCACACTAGGCATTCATCCTCGCAACTTGCTGTCAGGACGCGCAGCTCGTACGTCTTCGAGCAGCAAAATTGCTGCTAGCAACAGACAAGTTGCGTCTACGTGGCGGTAGGTCGCTTGAGGTTTTCTATGGGCAACCAGTTGGTCGTACAGCCGCGTGAATCGAATTTGTATTCACAGTGTGATTCTGAGTGCTTTTTAAAACCGCTTTTTTTGTTATTTGTAAAGTGTTTTTCAATTACTTATCATACGAACTGAAATGCAATAAAAAATCTGATCACATTGTGGCGTTTTCGCTGATAGCTGCGAATTTCTACAGTCAAATCGCAACTCTGTACGTTTTCGAGGGCGTCCATTTTGTTTGGTATTTCTGCGCGATTTAGGCTGCAGACAAAGCAGGTTCATCCGCAAAACAAATAAATTAAGCGTTCCAAGAGGCTTTCTTGTTTCTTTATAGACATTTTAAAAGCTTTTAAGCCTCTCTGATTTCTAATTCACTGCAAATTTGACGAGAAATATGAACTTCACCACAGTAATGACATTTGTGGAGAATTCCGAGTTGACGGTAAACATTTTATCGCCGTTTTGTACATTGTGGACATACACAAGTTTATTTTCGTAGATAAAATAAATGTTCGAACCCTTTTCACTACCTCTGGGGGAACAGAAAACTATGGAGTTTTCTTTACTTATCAATAATTTTTTGGAGTTGCTCTCTAAGCCAGTCTTTTAATTTGATTGAAGGTATTGCCGCGCCCTCGAAAACACGACCGCGTGGTCAAGATAAGTATGAAAACGTTAACCTAAGGCCTCACTTGGCAGTACGTGCATAGCTGTAGCACGTTATAAGTAATATCTGCATTTACAGTGATTGTTTTTTTGTAGTTGTATCGATACTAGAAGTAAAAGAAGTTATTACTAGTGACAAAAACTGCAACTTCTTTGGATCAAGGACCATTAGCAACGAAGTTCTACGGAACATGTGCGTGGTAGTGTGGATGGGACTTTGTATGGCGGATGAGCAACTCCCGTCGCTTGTGTGTCACCTACAGTCGTTCCATTATGAAAACAACTGGTACTGCCGAGGATAGAATACTGTTGACCTATTGGATACCGAGCGTATAGAAAAGACCTAGAGCGCCTCGAGGGTATCTTGAGATCTTTCACTACCAACATTCCTGGCATGCAAGTATTAAACTATCACAAGAGACTTGCCCACTTTTAAATGTGCTCAATTTTATTTAAGTTCAAGCGCTTCACAGCTATGTAAGCTTGTAAGATTCTAGAAAGAATTCTTGTAAATATCAGTGGGTGGATTTCTGCCAGACACTCGAACCGTATTGGTCGCACTCATGAAGTGTGAAATGGGGGTGATGTCATAGGTACGAAGTATCCTTATAGCCTCGCTGATAACAACAGATGCTATACTTTGATCTTGGCCAAAAGGCCGAGAAGCGATACTGTTTGGGGTACAAGGTTGTTTAACAAAATGCCCTGCCATATTTGAAACACTCCTACCATTTATACTATGAAATTAAAAAACAAATTACTGGGCTCATTCTTGCTGAAAGTGCTAGGCAAGCCTGCTGTAAGCGATTACGTGCAATGTAGGGATGACTCGCTACTAGCCCTCCCAGAATGCAGCATCACCTCTGCACAAGATGGACGTTGTGCATAACACCACCTGAACTCCGTCCGAAGAATCTTCAAGATATTCAAGCTGGCCTTCTCGCTGGTTCCAGAATGCAGTATCATCTTCACATTGGACGGTGGCGTGCATTAACCCATCAGGACCTCGTCTGAAGAACCTCAGTTGTATCGGAGAAAAGCCACGTGAATTTCAGGTGCGCTACATACCTACCATATCGGCGCCCCGTAGTTTCCCTGATACTATAGGATCAGGCAGCACCGAAAAAAAACAACGCAGTAACATTGCGTACAATAATTTTCAGCTGTAAAAGAATAAACAACATGGATGTTTTACAACGAGTATGACATAAACGAATACATCGATAGTGCATTCACTATATGGGATATGACAAAGGAGCTCTAGTGCGTTTATGCACACTGCTCGTTCAATTACTAATCCTCACAGAAGTGTACGTTGACAACATCTATTGCTACTAAGAAAAGGTAAATTCTCACCTGGTCGCTCATGGCTCGCCCAAGAAGCCATAGTCGCGTATGTACGTACCAACTCTATACAAGAGGCGCCGCATATCTCGCCCCACTTTATGGCTCTCGTTAGCATCTTTTACAGTTTTAATGAGGCTCGTAAGCCCCTCAGCCACATTACAAAGCCTGGAACAAACTGCGCACTTCCTCAAATGCGCAGCTGGGCTTTGCAAACGACTGCCCCGTAACTTGGACATTGATTTCTGCGTGCGAATCTAAGAGTCGCGAACCTTTCCTTCTTGTTAAGACGCTGGGGCGAGGCCATGGCAAGATACGGGACCTGTTCGCGGGGACGGGCTTCATGTCGAAGTGTCACTGTACCTTGTTGATGTATCATAGGCATTTATCGATTGTTTCTAGAGGTGGCATCTGATAATCGCCTAAGAATTTCCGATTGGGTAGTGGCGGCAACCGCAGCCGTGAACTGAGGTGACCTTGGCCAATTATGTTCGTGGTCACGTGTGTAGGTGAGTTGGATCACCAATATATTAACTTGTAAGCTCTCAACATGTATTGCTCCTTATTCCTCCACTGAACACCATTGTCATACTTGCCTCATAGTTCCTTCATCTTTTATACCGGTCGCCTGAAGAACGCATTCGTATTAGTAGCATTATGGAAGGAACCGTATACGGTCATTTGCTTGCTGAAGGGTTTCTTTATTATTGGTGTAGTATTAAACACGAAACAGAGCTATAATATTATTCTGCTTGTGTTCCTGTGCATACTTTATTACCTCCGACAAAGTGATTATATTTTTGCCTCTGGCATCTGTCTCTTTGTTTATCAGCAACGTAACTCGAAAAGCTATGGACGGATCTTTATGAAACTGACAAGGACTCTATAGGTATGTCAGGAGAAACAAATGATTAACTTTTGGTGATGAACCGTTCAGCCGTTTGTTTGTCACTTTTTTTTTCTTGGCAACATAAACTCAAAAGGGTACGACTTGATTTTTTTTAATTTGCATGAAATGTTATGAATATACGTAGAACAAATGACCAAACTTTGGCGTTGGTCTGTTCGTCCGTTTGTTTGTCATACTGTTCATCTGAACATAACTCAAAAAACTATGGCCGGATCTTCATGAAATTTGCAGGAACTGTTAGGTATGTCATGGTGAACAGATGATGAAATTTTGTGATGCTCAACAGGAAATCCTGGGTTCAGGACCAATTTGCAGGGACGAGTAGAACCCAAGCAGAACATTAAGAAACTTTAGGATGCCCGGTCGCTGTTAAGAATTACTCGGATCATCATTCATGGATAACTTGAAAACCTGCAGAACTTGAAAACCTGCAATTCTGGGGAGTCTAACACTGATCTCTGAAAGCACTGCAATCCAACACAGATCGAGGTAGAAATGCCCCTATGTAAGGCGTCACTTCATTTTCCCCTGCCTGAATAAAATATCACGATTCGTTCGTCGGAATAACACTATTCTTAACATCCACAAATGTGTACAGCAGGCAGTAAAGGGTTAAAATGTGATTAGATATAATTACTCGATGGGATCCAAACGTCCCCGGACATTCTTTGTTATTGAGGAATGCGGAGCTGGCTTCGCAAGATGTCTTCTCAAAGACAAGGGCAACTGTTTGTCTGCGTACAGATGTGCCGAATTCTGGTTGTGCTGCGTCTTTATCATCTGTTGCAACTTGTGCTCATTTTCGCTCATCGTTTCTTTAGTTAGTGCTGAACGTGAATTGAAGAATCGCGTGAATATGCATACCACTGTTGTGTTTATATGTGTCACCTATGACTTCAGCATTGACTTCAGGCGGCACCAAGGATTTTTAATAAGGAGGTAGCAATGGCTGCGGAGATCTGAAGCTGATTTTTCCAGCATGGGTGAAGTTGTGACAGGTCTGTTCACCGTCGGTTTTTTCGCCGTTAGGTCATTTCGCCGTGATGTACCATAAATGTCTTGATAATACCTAAATTATACCCAACCACGCCCAACCTATGTAATATGCTATTATTATTACTAGGAAAAGTTTCTGCTTCTGGCCCATATAGCAAGTCGTGCAGTAAAACTTCCCAGGAAAAGAGAGGGCAATGAAAAGAAAAGGCGGAAAAAATTTAAATGATGCGTAGCATCACTTATCTTAGTTTTTTGCTATACATGAAATAATTATAATAAAAATCCAACAAATGTATAATGAATAACAAATTCAAAATCTAGTTATTTACTAAAAAATTAAAAATCGCTTACTGGAACTTGAAATATAACAATTCCCATAAAACTTGCACATCTTTGTCATTCACGAAGATATAACCAAGTTACTAAAATGACTAAGATTTTGTCATTCTGCAGTCCACTAGAATGTTGTTTGTTAGGCTGGTGTTACCACTTCTATACCTTCCTTTGCGTGGCTTTTAGATAGATTCTCACTTAGGCGGTTTTTGCTTTGTTTTGTTCTTATTTGCGTCTCTTAGTGGGTTATAGTGAATGCTTTTGTCTCTAACTTTATTTCGACAATTCCATATATTTTTCTTTCTTTATTTTACAGCACTGATGATGGATATATTAGGTTCCGAAACCTTTGCGGTAAAGGCTACATAGTAAACATGTTTTTATATGTAGTGTGGTTCTCTATTTTATTCTACGAATTGTTCCATTCTTATCGATACTTAAATATTGATGTTAATTTTCATGTTCAATAAACCTTGAAAATTCTGTGCACAAGGTCAATTGAGTTTAAGTCGCCCGGCTGGATCGGTCTCAAGTGACTGGCCGGGCAATGCGAAGCCTCTGCCAACCGATCCAATGTTGATGATAGCTTGGTCAATTATAAAATTTTAATCAAAACTTATTCCTTTTCAATTTTGCTTAGCACATTTTCGTTTTTTTAGTTGCTCGATTACACCTTAATAAATGACCAAGATGTGAAATTTTCACGTGAATTATGGTACTGTCGGTTCCAGTGTGTGATTATTGACTTTATTTCATTTTTTCCGTAAATGACTGGATTTGGAATTTTATTAATAATTATAATTTAATTTGATTTTTTCATATTATTTCGTGTGTATTATAGGATTATAAGCTCGGTGATTTTGTGCATCATTACCTATTAGGTTATTGTATTTTTCACTTTATTCAACTTTTTCTTATTATTATCCTTCCATTTCTTGGGAAGTTCTTCTGCTGAAGCTGAAACTTTTCATAATAATAGCATATTAGGTTCGGCAAGGTTGAGTTTAATTTATATAATACCACGCTATTTACTTTACATCATGGTGAAATGAACTAACGGCGAAAAGACCTAGAACCGGCTAAGTCTGGCTGGTGCGATGATTGGTTGCAGGAACGGCTGGAGCCTCTATTGATGAGAAGGAATGGCTGAGAACTAGTGATTGGGGAGAAGGAAGCAGCCACTGATGAACGATGAACTCTCCTGACCAGTACAGCGAAATGTGGTCGTGCTCTTTCCTTCTATCAAACTTCCTTGAGTGGCACGAACCAAATTTATTAATGAAATACAATACTTTCGCCAATATGCGCACGAAAATGAACTTTAAACTTATTATTGACAATTGTATGTGTGTACAGATAAAAGCCAAAACACTAACTCATATCATCTCTTTTCNTGAGTAGCACGAACCAAATTTATTAATGAAATACAATACTTTCGCCAATATGCGCACGAAAATGAACTTTAAACTTATTATTGACAATTGTATGTGTGTACAGATAAAAGCCAAAACACTAACTCATATCAACTCTTTTCTTTGCAGTTTTTCTGGATCCTGGAGACAGAAGCAACCGTAAGTTTTCTTTAATTATAATGAGTGATCCGTAAATTTGAGTTTGCTAGTTTGCATACAGCGTATTTTTAGCTAGCATTCCGTGGAACATTAACTCAGTATAAAATCATTTATCCTAAATCGAGGTGGGTGCCTCATCTTTGCTCCCATAATGACAGTCTTGCTAGGTTTGGAGGAAATTTGTTTCTTTCGAAATTACCTTTTGAAGTTGACTCTTAAGTCTTAACGATGCACAGTTGTACTCACCTTGAAAAACGCACTTGACTTTTTCCCTCTGGTGCTGCGATTCTTGAACATAGCCACTTGTGTGCCTTTTCCATGCAGTGATGCGATTCTTGAAAATCCTTTACATTTGAACTTTGTACCTATATATTGAACACATACAACGGGTTACTCATTATTAGGCTTAGAATAAATATTCAAATTAAATTAGGTGCATGAAACTCGTCAAAGTAAGTATATGTATGTTAGCCACTCATTTAATTTCATTTTCTCTAATATTGTAGTGTGTATTTTTAAATATTTATATATTATGATACAGTGCGCCATTGCCAGTTCTTCATCGGTTTCACGTCTCATATCAGATATATTTATTTCGGTCCTTATATGCGATTCACCTGTATTCACATAGGCCTTCTTCATCTTTTTTTGGGCCATTTTTATTCTATATTTTCTCAAACAAACATTTTCCCCTGCACTGGACCGACACCGAAACATAATTTATTAGCGTAAGTCCTTCTTCCCTCATCGCTGCGCCGATTTTTGAGTATTGTCACGTATCTCTTCTTGCCCAGCAGCGGACGGATCGGTGTGCTGGGCAGCAGTAACACAGGCAGCAGCAGTAACGGCGTTACTGACACGAGCAACACCAGCCCTGTCGGCAGCATCCGCGGAGGCAGAGGCGGGTTCCTCCAAGGCTCCCTAAGCAGGGCCGGCCGTAGAGGCCAGCTCATGCCTTTCCCCGAGGAGGAAGACTTCCCACCGAGGGAGCACGATAGCGATCCTGAGATTGTCGAGGATGACACCAGAAGATCGAAGAAAATCAACGCCTTCGTCGAGGCTGATGACCAGGAGAGGGAAAAGAGGCTTGATATGAGGATGGCCGTGAGAAGAGGGCAGCCTGTTGAAGAGCCAGCAGGGTCCCAGGAGCAGAGGTGCGGGTCTGGAAGTGTCAGAAGACGAGCCAGTAACGTACCCTGTCGGACTCCGACGGGTTCTTTTAATACGACAAATCGAGCCAAGCGCAGTGGCTATGGAGGTACGTCATGTGTTACAAGTATGTATAAGTTGCCTCAGATTTGGTTCCTTGCAGTATTTCTTTTTCACTATATCATAGTCAGTATTTTGTTGTTTTAGTTGGTACATGACAATTCAAGTCGCTTCGTCTCTACCATATGTTGCCAATGCCGTGTTGCCTTAACTTCACTTTCCAGAATGAATGGAAGCAAGGTACTCTATTTAATGGGTTAATTACTTTTAAGCTGTACGTTTGAATGTATAACTGCTAATATGCAATGTTGTATACAGTCCGTGGAATATTCGCGACGATGTATAAGTATCACCGGGTGTGTCCGTCCAGACTTGGTGGTGTTTCATTGAGTTTCGTTATCAGACCTCTGTTCCATTTCGTTTCATTCACAGACATCTGTTGCACCGAACGCCTTTCCCAATCCGGATTTGGTGGGTCACAGGTTGAGTGGTCCCCTACGTGTTTCCACATCGGTGCCAGTTTGTCTCTTTGCATGCACAGTTTCACGCTCGTCTCATTACATGGCACAGAGATGTTCATTACCATGCCCCGCGTTATGAAGTCCCTGTGCGGCAACTGTAGGAAGATCTGCTACCTGCCTACAGGGCTGTTTTCTATGCATTGACCCTGTGTACAAATTCCGTTCTTTAACAGAAAAAAGGTTTCTTTCCTACTGAGACAGTTGTTAGCCATACTGTTAGCTTGTAAATGTCTTTCCCTCAACAAGAAGGTCGTGTTCTTGCTCTAACATATAACACTACCATCTCTTATACCTCCCTCGAGTCTGTAATACCATTTGTCTCAACAGGAAACGGTCACTTGCCTCTAAGACTGTTCCTATTTGTACCTATGTATTGTATGTCTCAGGTCTATAAAATCCCTTCGCCTCAACAGGAAGGAAGTCGAGCGCCTTCCACAGCAGCAGATCAGCAGGCGGTCGCTCGCCCGCTCGAGAAAACAACAGAACGAGGGAGAAGAGACTCCTCGATGAGATCCTCGGCCGCAACAATGGGTACGACAGGAAGATCCGACCTTCAAGTGCCAATAGAACAGGTATTTCTGTTTTATTGCTTATCATTATATTTGATGTAAGATGGTTTTCCTTTGCATTTGTTTGAGGTTCCGGCAGTGCAGTAAAATTTTTTGGATTTACTGTCGATGGTTATGCTCTCGCTATTGAAAACAAAGCTTTAGAAATATGTATGTACTTGTGTGTTCGCATGAAGTCGGTGGCGTCGTTTATTGTTTTTTCCATGAGGAATATTTTTTGAAGTATTTGTACTTCTGTACCCTGATCACATTAAAATCAAGCATAATCTTAATTTTTGTTTTCTAGTTTCTACAGTGAGAATAAATTGAGAAGTATCTGATCTTTTACCCAAAACAAGAGTTATATTCTGAGAATCCGATAAAAATTTTCAATTATTACGTAGTCAAAGTTCTCAAGTATGTGATACTTTACACCTGGAATTCTGATAAAGTATTGCGTTCTACTGTATTTCTTAACGAAGTTCATAAAAATTCCAAGTCCAGAATTGAGGATTTGTTTTTTTTTATGAAAAATCAAACCTGCTACTTAAATCGGATTTGTATCGATATTAAATTTTTAGTTTTAATAGAATTCTGAATTATGATGGTACTAAGCAGGTGATAGTCGACTGCTTTCATAGTAGACAATAGTGAATCATACTTTTGAACTTTGTGCAATGTTCTACTATCTGACCAAACTGTCCCCTAAGCTTGAATAGGAATCAACATATAGTGAAGCAAGTTGGGAGACAAGCATTTTTTTTTTTCAAAAAAGAAAGTGAAAGGCTAATATGGTTACGACTCGAAGCTTTCATTTAAAGCTGATAAGTCTTCAATGGCTCGACAAAACTAGCCATTTGTCACTACCCGTGACAACCCTGACAACACACCCAATTGCGCTAG
>LQNS02278091.1:58287532-58297764 GCA_001587735.2 Parhyale hawaiensis | reverse complement strand
CAAACTGAGGCAAGTGCACTCGCTGTAGCGGAATAGCTGCCGTGGCTCGGAGTTTAAGCAGTTTTTGAATACAATATTAGAGAAGGCGAAGCTGCATACACAGCACCGTGATGGGAAGGATAGGGAGAAACGTTCCCATGTTTCGACTCTTGTGTGCAACAGACTTGAGGTTCGTAAGGACAGGCGCTATTCATGAGGTAGGTTAGGTAAGGCTTAAGAGCTGCATTAGGTCGAACTAATGTGAGTTGTAATAGCGTATGTTAGGAACGTTAACCAACCGTGGAATTTTCACTGGTTCCGCCAGTATTTTTGCAAGTTTCTTAGCACTTTCTTTTAAATTTAGGAACGTTGGTAAATCTCATCATGAATGTAACCATAGCAGGATTCCTTTCCACTTATCTTTGAGATAAATGTATATTATTACCACTAATTGTATTTTATAATATAATTGAACGGATTTACTTGGCTTTCTCCGAAATTTTCTAACTTCATATACCTCAGAGAGAGAATATGTATATGTGACTAAATATGCACATATGTCAGTCTTCAAGTCTTCTTATTTTCAAGACTCTCTCGACTCTAATTACTTATTATCGGTGAGAAATTCCACATCGCTCTTTCAATTGTAAATAAGAGCACGTTTTGTACAATCGCGTACGCAACTGTTCACTGTATGACTTTGTGCACCATGCAGTCACTGATGTTGATCGTTACTGGGTCACACCTAGCAGTATATCGGTATTATTTTAACTTTTCACCATATCCAAGCTCGCGAATTTTTTACTTGTTTCCTTGTATGGTTTTATCCGTTCTACACGTATTTCAATACATTTATCCAACACAAATGAATAGTTTCTGACCTACCGACGTCCTTATTTGAACAAATGTCGCATAATATTACCACATCGTTGTTTTGCATAAGGCGCATCGAAGTTATACTTGACAGCAATTACAAGTGTTTTAAAACGTACTCTGATATGTATGCTTGTATCTATTTTCTAGTTCTGAAATAGACTGCGCGCTAGCAATGCCGGAACTTGTTCCACCTACAACAGTTGCATTCTGATAGCGGTGATACTTGGCTGCACGAAAATCTTTTTGCCTAACAGTTTTTATGCAAATAAGCCAAAACCCACTATAATAATATAAAAGTAAGCCAAAAATTTTTGGCCCGTGTAGCTCTGTGCTTCTTATTCGTTGCTATACGAATTTGTATTTTATAAACCATGGATATGAATTAATGGCAGTTTATCACAATATCTTTTGTATAGTAAATTGTTATAGGGGGATCAACCAATTGCCGAACTATCTCTATTTCTGAACAAACAGCTATTACTGAATAGTTGTATATAATAAGCCCATCAAATAAGAGCTGTTTGTTCGGAAATAGAGTTAGTTCGACAATTGTGTAATTACCCTGTGGTCGCTTCACCCTCTCTGACCGCTTGGAGGAAATAGTGATGGCGTTTGATCCTGCAGGCAAGTATTGCAGGCCCTGGTGCCCGTTACCTCCTAGGGTAGAGGCAACGAGCCCCGGCCTTCAGGCAATGATCGTTACTTCTTCACAATATCGTAAATATTAGAAAAATAACAAGCCACACTCCTTCACATTGCAGTTATAAATTATCTATTAATCGAAAGTACGCTCTAGATGAAACCATGGCGCAACAATTTGGCGGGAAATATATTATATATATATATATATATATATATATATAACGAGCCAAGCATTGCTACCGTGGTCCGCTCCGTTTTCGTAGCCTTTTCTTGTCGATTTGATAAGCAAGAGGTTTACTTTATCCATTTGTTAAATGTAAATGTTGGGTAAATTTGTGCTCGGTGTTATTGGTGTTTCTTTGTGAATACACAGACTGCAAGAATTTATTTATAACAGATCTCATAATATCCGTTGAAATTTTATATTATAATGGCCAAATATTACCACCTCAATAAGTAGACAATTGTGATGTCGGCTAGGGGAGTTGCTCATAATTTAATTATCAATTTTTGTTTATAGGATTTTTATTATTGTTTTAGTAATCGGCTTCATCATAGGAACAAATAAAATAAACAAAACATTCATATAGCTAAACAGTTCATTGCACCGGACGGCCCACTCCTAGTCATTGCTATTTAGGGCATGGACGATAATTGTTCTTAGCCTGCCGTCGAAAACAGGAAACAAAATAAAATTCAAGCGTTGAATCTAGATATTTTATTACGTAATTGAATCTCAGATCAGCAAGTTGTACTATGGGGTAAAGTGTTTTCATTCGGGCTCCTTACCCTAACTGGGTAATTTTCATCTGTTCTAGGGAAATTTTGGCGCTTCATTTGGGGGTATTAAAAAGAAAACTGACTGGCAGGCCGACGAATCCTATTTATGCAGTGCGCCGAACGGTCTTTCAGACCAGCCGAAGAATGCGGAGTTTGATGGTATTACTTTTAGCGCTCGTACTTTCATTACGCTTATTATTTTTGTGGCCGGACACATCAAACCGCAATCTACAGTAATTGAGTGTGGTTTTGCGGTATGGCTCGTCTCAATCCTTCTGGTAACGAATTTTCCATGCCAATTTGAAGGCACCAATTTCTTAAGAGGCCGATCGGAGTTGCTTTTGCCCTAAGTGGGGCCGCGCCACAATCGGACCATAGTCCTGAAGGGACCAAAAAGGGGAGGGTTTGAGTGTAGTGCAGTGGGCCACGCCGTACCCACACGACAGGACGCGCCCCTGGACACGCCGGCGCCCTTCCTCCCATGCACTTCAGCAACCCACCAAGCAGGGCACAAGCCACCGCTCCGACTCGGCGTATCCGCGTGCGCGGAACAGCAAGGCACGCCCCGCCCAAAGGCCGCCGGAGACAGGAAGAAAGCAAGTGCGGACGCTCCCCACCACGCGGACCCGGCACGACGCTGCATCGCTCCTCGCTGCATTTGGGGGAATTACGGTCAATTCAGCAAGTTATGTACCTTTGCAGGTCAAATTCTCAATGAAAGTGGCCATTAAGCGACAAGTAACTTTACTCTAGCCCTTGGGAGGTAAGGCTTGTATATAAATTGCAAGCCCATCGAACTCCCAGGGCGGGGTGTTGTAATGTAGTCAAGGCAATCTAACCAAAGAGCCCAATTTTATATTCTGACGAAATTCAATAAGATAAAAAACTTAGGTCGAGTTAGGTATCATTAGTTAAACATTTTTGTTAGGCAAAAGAATCCTTGGTAACATTAGAGGCAGCAAGGACTGGCGTTTGTAATAAAGAAATAAAGTTTCGAGATTACTAATAGGGGTAAGATAAGAGATATAAGTTCCATTTCGTAGCACTTTTCCTTTATTAATACAAGTGTATTGATGTAATCAATGGTTTCCGCGGGATGCGATGGTGAAATTCGTTTTCACTTGCTTATTCTTTATCACGTTAATAATATAGAAATTGTTAGAATGATGTCAGTGAAGTTGTTAGAATTTACGAATTTATCTGCATCACTTTATCTGTTTCTTTTCTTCATCGACCTATCTGATCAAGGGCACTGGTAGCAAATTACTAGGCCCATTTATCATTTGCATATAGACATGGTCTTTAGCCACCATGGACACCCATAGTAATTTATGTGCCTCACTTTGTATCCTTCATTGTAGATTTAAGCAAATCTATAAAAAGTGTCTTTTTCTTTATCCTCCCTCGTATGCCCCGATGTAACCAATTTTTCTTCTTCTATCGGCGTTGACTTACCTTGCGTAGGCCAAACCAATCGAATTATCCGCCGTATTTAATCTTCTCCATTTAGCTACCCACAACTGTGACTGAGCCCTGCAAGCTGTCTTAGCCGTTCACTGAAGCAGAGCACAAAATAACGTGTGTCTTGCAGACGACCTGTTAGTTTAATCGGCTTACTGTGCCCCGAAAGACCTCGCTTGTAACATTCATTGCAGGGAGCATAAATAGCGCAGAACTTTCCAGACTGCTGACGACTTTTGTTTCTGGGATTTCTGATAACTTTCGAGGTCGGTGCCTGATTTATGCTCCCAATAATTCAATATCAGACTAATTCTGGCCAACTCGGGGCCTCTCCGATATACTATTGGCTTTGCTTACAACCGGGAAAAATGCACTCTTTGAGAAAGACGTTGTTGCTGTCGGGTTGTATTGCTTCTTGCTTGTATTTCTCCAAATTTTGAATTATGCTTTGAGCTAGAAAGTATCTCAGTATCTACAGGAATGAGTTGTTGATATTTTGGCATATATTTCCGTAAATTTAATGATAAATCACTAAATTTGACATAAGGTTGTAGGTCGGAATCTATAATGGGGTATAAAAAGTGAGGCAGATACATCAAAGTACATGTAGTTTCTCAAGTGTATTGAGGTGTTTACTCGTTGAGAATCGTATTCTCCCATTCAGTACTCTGATGTGCAGTTCAGAAAGGTCACATCACTTTCAGTCTTCATCTATCCTCCGTACGTGTACATAGCATGCAAGAAACCTTCATTATACATAAAATAAGCACACCTGCAGCTACTGAGTTCCCCTACATCTGCTGTTTTGCTTCGTTAATTGAAACCGCGAAGAACGACACGTGTCACTTTCATCACGAGCAAATTTAGTGTTCCCTTGCAATTCCATGACTCTCCCGCCGACCGTCTGTGCCAGTGAAAAACACACGCTCCGCACCTCACTAAACTTCATCAAAACCTCTCCAGTAAATGTCAGTCTCGCAACGAGAACTGTCAATGTCCTCTTTGAAGTTCAGAGTCTGTCGTGCGACGAATCTATTTTATTAGAACGTCCACAGTCCGCAACACGTACAGCCTTCCGACCTCGACTTGGATACACCGGAGACTGTGCAGCAGATCCCACTTTAGGAAATGGGATGATCGTGTCATCCACCCGCTCGTCAAGTCATCCACATTACGAGTCAGTGCCACCCAGCAGCGTCACACCGCCGTCTTCCAAATGCGTCCTGCTTCCATAAAATATTCCGAGTGTAAATAGAACCTAATTTTATTCCGCTGCATTAGTACAAGTCAGGTTTTTTACGCCTCGACAAGCGCTAAACCGAAATCCTTGTTTCGAACCTCATGAGCCTCAGTTCTTCAGAGATTTTCGCGGAAAAATGCTTACTGAAAAATAAATTAACAAGACCCGCTATCAATCAACGAGGTTAATTGCGTTACGAGGTAATATAGATCATAGTAAAGATATGAAGGGTGTAGCAGTCTTTTAGAAGCAACATATTCGTTTTCGAAAAAGTAATCATTAATTTGCCGTTTTTGAATCGCCGTGTTAGAGATGCCACCCTCGTTTACAAGTACGTAAATTTTTTATCTTTGAATTTAAGTTGCTGCCAGTTCATAAGTCAATCGCTTTATATTTATAGCTATACTACTCGTTTATAAATATGAACAATAGTCTATTTGTGGAATGCCACTATAGTCCCGCATTTAGTCTGTCGTTTTATGAACAAATTTCGATAGTGAACAGCCACAGAGGTCACTCTATATATCATGTCACCCTTTGGGTGGTGCAGCAAGTCAGTAACTTCTGACGTGCAAGAAATCAGAAACCACCATCCCCATGTCTGCCCCAGGCCACCTAGAAAAGTGTTGTCTAGGTAGCCTTGGTCTGCCCCGCAGTGCATATTACTCGGTGGCAGAGCTCTCGGATGGTTCCCAAAACTCATTTAGAAGAGCCGTGCCGGGATTGTGCCGAGCGATAGCAAGTCACGGCAGGATTGCAGGGCCCCGAGCTATGACGCGATCTCCGCTGCCTCCAATTCGCCTCGCGGATTTCCAGTGTTCCTCAGACGTACTAAACAATGCCAGCTGGGCTCGCCTCATGCCCTCCGCAATGGTCCAAGTCGCCAATGTCGCTCGCTCCAGCTGCCTCCTTGCACCCGCCTGCCTGCCGCCTGCCAGCTGCGTTACTTTTTTCCTAAAACCCATACACTGAGAGCCAATTTTTTCTTGCTCAATCGTACTCGTCAAACAATTGCACGTATTATCTTGAAAACTGGCTACCTGTATGAGCATATTATCTATTTATTATAATCTTAGCAATTTATTTTAGTCTGTTAGAGGTCTTTTTATAAGAACCATGCACTGATTGGAGCTATTTTGTCGAGTTTCTTGCTCTTGGTGTCGTACTGTAGCTTATACTGGCAGTCTTACGTCTCTGTTCTTTCATAATCTAAGCAATGTGTTTTTTAGTCATTTGATGGATTTTTCTAATAACTCTGCACTCAGAGACATTGTATTGGAATTTTTTAATCTTTGAGTCGTGCTGCTGGGACGATCGTTCCTCTTTTGCTCCGAACTATGTTTTGTATCCTTGTATATGCAAGTGACCGAGTCAAATTCTCTTGGTCATTCGTTATATTCGACACAGTTAGTCCTACTTGCATTTCTCTTATGCTCATGCATTAGATGATTTTTCTCAGGCTATAAGTTTCGTGTACCGCAGATGTATTGGAAGAACTATTATATTTGGAGCACCAGGATTTTATGTACTCGCTCTACAAGTAGAAAATTTTCTGTAACGACGTGTTCCCGTTTCTCAAAATGTACGGTAATGTCGTAATTGGACTTCGGTTTATTTTCAGGCGCAATTGGTACGTATTTTTGTGTATATAACTGCCAATGCAAGTTCTATTGGGTTACAAATTATATGTTTTATCTATCGAAGTCAGATTTATCTTGTCTTAATAACGCAAGCTTGGCGTGGCAACGGTTTTCTGAACTGCACCGTACTATGCTGCTCCGAGGGGAGCGACACAAAAGTACGACTTGTGTGTCTTGTTAGTTAGGGGAGCCCCTGACAAATGTTGCTGCATTGTGCGGGTGATGTTTTGTCCAAGTTTATGTTTTACTCCAGTTCCTTTATTAATCCTTCTCCGTTTACCGCCCATAAACACTTTACCACATTTTAAGTAAAGTTATTCCTTAAAAAATATGCTTACTGTGGACAATAAATTGTTAGATGGGTAACACCGATTGTTAAATTTGAGTTAGTTTTCAGTTTAATTTTCATCATTCATTAGTTTACACACTTCATATTTAGCATAGTAAATGAAGCAGCAAGCTCATCTACCACTTGTACCATAACCTAAGGCATCTTGTGGGACGTTATTTTTACATAAAGTGCGGGGTGCATTCGGTGAGTATTTGCGAAGACTTAATTCACCTGCTCCGCGTTGTGTTGCTTACGTCTCGTATATAAAGAAGATAAATCCGATCTTCTTGAGGCAATAACTCTAATGAAAAGGGAGTTAGTTGGGAGAGTTGAGCTGTTTTGAGTTCAAGTTCCGATCAATATTGTTATAATTGGGCCGCATGCCAACAGAGCTTTGACTATGTTCGCCATTGATAACGAAACCGAGAAGCTAGTCTGGCTTGTGTAATGGTTAGCAGCTTATGAAGTATTACCCTGGATGTTCTATCGCGCTCATAAGTGCTCTCATTCAAATGCCGTTAGAGCGAAAGATTGTATGTTGTTGATTTATTTGGTGAAATGTTGTATCTTGTCTGATGCATAATTACTTGTAATTGAAATGATGGAGGGAACAATTGTGTTTGGTTCAGTCGTTGAGATGTAATCTCTTGTCTCTAACACGTGTATCTTACTGGGAATTGACGAGTACATTGAAATGCCAATTCTAGTGCTGTCAACTTGTGTTTCGTATTTTCTTTTGCAATTGGTTGATTTTTAGGATGAAATAGTTGGCTCTAAGTTTGGAGTGGCTGGTTGCAAAGAAGAAGTAGTTCACTATAGTTGTATAGTAAGGGTATTTGATTATAAGGTAGAAATAGTTCATTGTAAAGTACAAGTAGTCGATTGTACGCTATAAGCACATACACTGTAAAAAAATCCGTAAATTTTACGGAATTTCTCGACATTATTACTGCCAGTGATTTTCCCGTCGAATTTACGGGATTCCGTAAATTACCCGGAAGTCGGAAATAAAGCAGGCTTGGTGTCTGCTCTCTTCCCAGACTGCTGGGAAAATGGCGGAAAAATTATGGATTTCCGTAAATATGCCGGGAAAATCGCTGGCAGCAATAATGCCGAGAAATTCCGTAAATTCCGCAAAACTTACGGATTTTTTTACAGTGTAGTATCAAGTATCACGTGTCTATGCGCATGCTGGGGCACATTTATCCATAATGTTCCTCAAGGAGCCTAGGATGGACCGTTGGTTAAGCTGGGGTGTCCGCCGTAAGTTGTGGGGAGTTGCGCTCCCCGGGGTACTCAGTAGCTTGCCTCAGCTCGGTACTATGGCGACAAATTACACCGCTTTCTTCTGCGCTTCACAGTAAGACGTATTCAATGTAAGTGGCTTCTTTTTTCTTTTCCTTGATGGAGCGATTGATCCATCTAGATGATTTGAGCTTGTTGCCCGTCACCAAGAATACCTTGAAGTAATTGTGATGTCTCTCCCTCCAGATCAAGATGCAGACTACACTCGTGTAATGATCAACATCATGATCCGCGCCATCACCAAAATAGATGACTATAACATGGTGAGTAAGACTGCTGATCGTTATACGTTCATTTACATCCATTCAAAAGTCCCTGGCCCGAATCCCATGAACTATGTAATGCATTTATCTAACTCGAAAAAGTGGTAAGACCTTCAGTTGCTTTCCTTGATAACCAAGAACTAGTGGAAACTGTGGAATTGAAAATCGTGATACATTTGTTAGTAATTATACCGTGAAGACTCTGAGCGTCCGTATATGGCGGTAAGTTAAATCCTCTACTACTTGGTGTGTATCAGGTCTGCTTTGCTGCGGCGCGCTATTTCTTAGTCCCAGGCTTAACTCCCAAGAACCACCTGATATGTATACGCAGGCATTATCATATGATCTCATGGAGCTACTCCTTTTAGATGTTAGATATCGTCGTGATAATATGTCAATTTCGATATTCCTGTCTTAATTGACAATACTAATCGAAATATGCCTAGGAAATTCTGTGTTTGTTACTAGTCGTTGAGAGGCGCGCCTCCCTTCCTTGGCCATATTGTTACTACATGTTGTTGTTGTTGTTCTGATGCTAGAAGCTAGAGCCAGTTATGTGGCCATTACTACAATACCAGCGGGGCACTTTCGGTCATTTCGATCGAGATACCATTCGGTAGAAAAAAAGCTAAAAGATTGCTACCTAAGACCTCTTTGCAACCTGTGGTTGGGCTGCAGGAGGCGGCAGCTGCCCCGCTCTGTTCATGATTTTACCCTTCTACTTAATTTGAGGAAATCAGGCTCTTGGCACTCGCCAGTATTTATTCATTTACATGTATATATTGGTGACTAGCATCGTCCAGAATGACAACGCCATACAATTACTACAGCGAAACCCCAATTTCCCTTCACTCTTCTGTATATTTCATGTCTCAGAAATATATTATCTGCTTTTTTCAACGGGCTTCTATTTCATTTGCTCCTTGTGGGCTCAGAGAAAAGAACTATTCGTTGTGGGAAGGCTGTACAATCTAGCATCCATGATACCGCTGAGAGGTTTTCAGTTTTGAGATTTGCAACATTGGGCGAGGCCACTGCCGTGCAGGATATTAAATTTCTTGTATCTGATCCTCTAGATGGGGACGGAGAGACACCAACAAACTGTTTTATTGTAAAGTGGGATTTTAAAGCCTAAACTACATCATTCCAATGAATTTCTTTTTGAAATTGAAGATCTCCGTTTCAGCCTTATGCAGTACTTGGGATATTTTTCTCCATTAACTGTGTTCCGCTATTTTTCTTCTTTCGTCCGAAAAAACACATTACCCGTAGCCCATTTTTAAAATTGTTTATGAAGCATTTCTCTTAGTTGTTTCGCTTTTTCAAAAATTTTCTCTCTTCGTTTTTGGAATAGCGTCATTACCCTATCATCTTCGCATATTTTCAGTATTTCTTTGTCATAACCATATTTTATGTTTCTGAAGCATTACCTTTCTAAAATCTAAACCATGTCCCGTCTTATGCACCCTCTTTTTATAATTTACTTCCCTTTTCCTAAACCACTTTCCCTGTTTCTTTGCATTGCCGGTATCCCGCCCTTCAATTCCTCTTAATTCTACCCCAATCATAGTCCAGCGACCCTAACTGTTCTGTCTCTCTCTCACTCCAGGAGTTTGGCATTCAGATGACTTTCCGAGAACAATGGAACGATGACAGGCTTCAGTACAACGACGACGGTGGTGAGTAGTCTTAGCCTTCGCTATTATGTTTTGCCT
>LQNS02278091.1:58272773-58287432 GCA_001587735.2 Parhyale hawaiensis | reverse complement strand
CCAGCGACCCTAACTGTTCTGTCTCTCTCTCACTCCAGGAGTTTGGCATTCAGATGACTTTCCGAGAACAATGGAACGATGACAGGCTTCAGTACAACGACGACGGTGGTGAGTAGTCTTAGCCTTCGCTATTATGTTTTGCCTAACATCGTCTGAGCTAAAACTAGCCTTCATAAGCGATATCCTAACTAATATATTTGCTCTGCAGACGTTGCAGATTTAGCGCGGCTTCCGATGTTGTTTCCCATGTGATATGGACCTATAGCTATACGTTGCTGCTTCTTTTTATAAAATTATTGCATTAGAAATGCAAGGTAATGTAGTGAGATGGTTAAAATTAGTAATAAAATGTTACTGTGAACATAATGTTTATAGCATTCGCTTGATGGATGATTATCAGGAGATCTTCTCTTTGGATATTTTCATGTTTTCTTTGCCCAAAGTTTCCCGCAATATACGAGTTCGCTGATCATCTGTGGAAAGAACCATTTAGAGCTTTGTACTTGCTATCTCTGTAAATTGCGTAAAAACAGTATGATTTATCTGCGTCCAATATTTCGACTAATCAAGTATGTTTTACTATGAACACAAATTGTGTTTCCCATATTCAGTGGACATTACTTTCAAGAAATGATACTCGTTCTTTGAGTCTGCATTCGTAGTCGATAACATACCCACCCAACTGAACGGCACTTAGTATAACTCTATTTCATCTATGCGCTCCTGCCGCATAGGTAGTTGGGATGAGTGCTTGCATACCATGAAGATTATAGCCGTAGACCGGATACTATGCTCGTGTTGAACACGTATATTTATGCATTGGGATGTATTTTGCATGTGTTCAACCTTCTACGCGGGACGTTCAAAGAGATTTGGCGTCAGTAACAAGTATATTATTTGCGATGAACATTTTGTGGTCCTCACACTTGAAATGTTTACTGTAAAATTTTCATAAATTCCGGCTTGTTATGAATATTATCATTACTGTTACGACTCTCGTGCTATTTCATCTTGACGTATGGCCACTTTCTTCAAACATTTCTGCCACTTATTTACCCTCACTGATGTCGTAGCCATAGCGAGAGATATTATTGTCGTCAGAATGTTGTGTGAGGCCAAGCAGCTTATTACCGTGGAAGATTATTGTACAGAACGGCAGGGGTCGACAGAGCTCGTTATCGAAGAGTCACAACATCCTGTTGCTTTCTGACAAACGACCGTTCCCATCTGCCTATGCTCGCTTCCTTTTCCGCGTGTCTGCAAGAAGTCCAAGAAAAACTCTGATTGCGACCTGATGATGCCGAAGCTGACACCCCTCTGGTTTTGTAGGGGAAAACCTGGCACTTGCTATACATGGACTTCCTTTTTGTCCCTCGCTTCTGCAATTGTGTGGCTGTGACTCGCTTTTTGTATACAGATGTAGAAATCCTTGTTCTCTTCGGTCCTTCCGCACTCATGCATCTCTGTTTTGTTGTTTTGAATTGTCGATTCTCAAGCAGGATATTTTTGAACTGGGTTAGATTCATTTTAATTATTAGGAAAATACAATTTCAAGGCCCTGTTCCTCTTAATATATCGAAGAGATTAGTCTGGCAACTATTTCAAAAGCGCAGAATTTATGATCAGACTTCTCGATATTTCGAATTTGTGGCGGGACCCGAGGTCAACTGGAACACTTTCCAACTTTGTTAGCTGTTGGAGTTTCTGTGAGGTCTAAATTTAAAAATCTGGACCATAATATATCTGGAATCTATTTAAATGTCGATTTAGGTAATAACTATTATTACAGTTAATTTTATGGCAGTAAAATCTTTACGGAAGTGTTAATGCGTTAGGTGCAGTTAACAAAGCCCGGACTTTATTGGCTGACAGATCCGTGCAAGACAAATGCTTAAAATCAGTGTCCGTTAGAGACAATTATATTTTTTTGCACACAGTCCAGTTAAATGCATGTATTTTCTAAATAAGAGCAATATGCATAGAGTATGATATTTATCTGACTTTATTATTTATAGCAATGTTACGCTAAGGTAACCTAATTTAAATTCATTACTTCTTAGTAATATGCTTTTGGTGTCGCATGGTTTTGTTGTTGGCCTACCTAATGACTTTGTAGGCTCGTTACGGGCGAGTATAGATTGGTCTTGATATTTTCTAGTGTGTGATCGATTCATCGCATGCATATATAGGGATAAACATATTCAGTACGAGAATACTCGCTCCGATCATGTCAAGCATCGCCAGAGAAGCGGTATGCACGAGTCAGATGCAGTCATAAAAAACAACAGATTCGGCTCTAGGGTTACGGACTCCTGCCCCGAGCGGTGGACTGCCATGGCTGACAACGGATTACCTCCTAGCAATAATACCTCACTAGCAAGACTGCAAGCTCACAAACGTCTTCCTCCACTGCAGCAGCTTCTGGTAGACGTGAACTCGCTGGAGTGTGAGTGGCTATCGAAGAATCGATTAAATGTCCAGTGCTTTTAAGCGCCTGCTGGATTGCTTTCGAATTAGCTTCCTCAGTCGTTGGAGCCTGGGCTCCTCAGGGACAGATGTCCTTTAGACGATCTCTAGAATTTAAATGCTCTTGGGATTGAATGGTGTCGCGCATCCAACCGACATTCGAAACGATTCCCTATTGACGCGCCTCGTAAATTTGACGTAAACGATGGGATGTATAGCGCGCTACCGGAGGGGCTGCTGGAGCGTGAGTTGCGAAGCAAAGAATTGAGCTCAGCTCGGGGCTTACTGTTGCTGAAATGATGTGTCCGTAATCCTCACATGGCGCTCTTTGCCGGAGGAGGACTGTGCGTTTTCAAGGCTTAGTCCGTATTTTTGAGTGAGGACCCGGAAGTTTTCAAGGCTCCAGTCAGTTTTGGGTGAGGGTTGATGAGGTCTAAAAGTCTCACGTCAAATTTCGGTGAGGAACGGGAAGTTTTGAAGACTCAAGCCAATTATTATAGCCGGGACTGGAAGGGTTGGAAAATTTGAATTCTCAAGTCCATCGTTTCCATTTCCGTGATTGATCCATTTTTGTGTGTCTCCTCTTGACTTTTTCTCTAACGCTATTACAGTGGCCGGAGAGGTTTAAATTACTCATAGCATCTATACATGAATGTATTTTGTTTTCTAGCAGTTCTTGCTTTTTTCTCAACAAGTGGCCCTCGCCGCAATGAAATGGAGGCAAAAATAATTTGAATAACGATTAATTTCCTTGGATCTTCTTTGTAATTCTGCTCCTAAGAATGCCTTTCCCTTGTCCGTTGTTGATCTGTTTTATTTGCGCATCATTGGCTTAGAGCAAAGAAAGCTCTGTTGTGGAAAGGAAGTAAAATTCATTATCCATGCTGCCAATAAACGGTACTTGAGACTTCACTAATGCTTAGATTTTAAATTCGATAAAACAATTGATCCTCTGACGTTGGGAAAATAGATTTTTCCTATGCAATACTGACACTGTGATGGAGAGTCCTCGATAGAAGGCACTTGCCGACTCTTTAAAATGAGTACGGTATACCTGTACTAAGGACAGGCTCTAAATCAAGTATAGTGAGTTATGCCCAAATCATTTTCTGTAATGCCGCAGATATATATATATATTCTTTTTCGTTTCCTCATTTTTCTTACTAAGTTCTCCTACTGGTGTCCAAGGTTATTGATAAATTTCCGAGAGTCATTTTTACGTTTTTATTTTGAAACGTTTCGAATGCGTATAACTTTTCAATATCAGGCGAAAGTAGCTCTGATAATTTCAAGTTTTACTAATATATATATGAAACCGGAACGATCTGAGAAAATACTACCGTACTCAATAATAGCAGTTAGATTTGTAAAAGGCCGGAAAGACACTTTAAATAAAAATCATGCTTGACCAAGTTTTTTCAGATAAATATGGTAGACATTAAAGTTATTACTGTAACTAAACCTGGAATAAAAATAATTTTGCTAAATAAATGTACAGACCATGCTCTTCAAAAAGGAAGCAGCCATAGCGTGCACTTGAACGAATTCAAAAGTACCTGTATCAAATACGTGGTGCCGTGGAACTAAAGCTTTTGGACTTAAAGTCAAGGGTTGCATAAAGCGAATACGGCCTAAGCTCCGTGTCACGCTTTATTGCAAGTTCGCTTTTTTACCTCCGCCAAGGAGATTGTGTTTTCGCCAAGTTTGTTTGTCTGTCTATCTGGCGGTTTGTCTTTTATCTGTCTGTCGGTCTGTCACCAAGATAACTCAAAAAGCTATGGACGGATTTTGACGAAATTTACAGGGATTGTTATGCATGTTAGGAGGAACAGATGATTAACTTTTGGTGAAGATCCGTGTATCCGTTTGTTTGTTTGCCATGACTCAAAAAGGTATGGACGGATTTTTATGAAGTTTTCACAAGTTGTTAAGTATATTACGAAGAGTAAATGACCAAATTTTGTGATGATCTGTTCGTTCGTTAGTCACTGTTTTTAATTTTATGCTTGTTAGCACAATAACTGAAAAAATTATAAATGGATTTTTATGAAATTTATAGGAGTTGTTAGTAATGTTAAGAGACATAAATGAATGAATTTTGGTGCGGATCGGTTTGTTCATTTGTATGTTTGATTCATGTTTGTCATAACGTTTGTTAGCAGTATAACTCAAAAAGTTATGAACGGATCTTCAAGAAAGTTGCACAAGCTGTTATTACTATCAAAAAACGCAAATGATTAGATTCAGGAGTATATACCAAAAAAGTTATGGTTTCAGAGCCAATTTGAATTTTTTGCTACCGTTGCCTCGCTTGGCGGAGGTATGCGCTCTCTGAGTGCTCTAATTTTACATCTAGTATCGAAACAACAATGAATAAGCAATTATTTCTAAATGCAGATACTACTTAGCGTTCTACAGCAATGCGCATACTGCCAAATGAGCTTGGGTTGACATTTTCATACTTTTCTCGACCACGTTGTCGTGCTTTCGAGGGCGCGGCAATACATTCAATCAAATTAAACGACTGGCTTGGAGAGCAACTTCAAAAATGATTATCAACTAAAAGTAACTCGATAATTTTCTGTTCCTTAGAGGTAATGCAAAGGGTTCGACAATTTTATTTTATCTCTTGATATATACACAACTGTGTCCACAAAACATCGATAAAATGTTCGCCGTCAACTCAGTATTCTTCACAAGTGTCACAAGTTTCATAATTCTCGTCAAATTTGCAGGAAATAGCAATCAGCGAAGCTTGGAAGCTTTCAAAATGTCTGTAAAGATCAAGAAAAACCTTAAGGAACGCCTAATTTATGAGTTTTGCCGCAGTGTACTCTGTTTTGCGGTACTCTGGACGGGTATGTAGTATCCTAAACAACCGACGATGGCAATGGAAACGGAAGGCGAGCCAAGTGCCTTAGCTCATACCTACAGTATTTAAATGGCTAGGCGGTATAGTTGCTACACTTACTATCAGCGGTTACAACAAACGGAACGCTAAAGTGAAACGCAAATGCTGGGTGCAACAGTGACGACCGATAGAAGTGATAAATAATTGGAAGTTAAAATAATAAACAGCACTGCAAATGCTTTACTAAGCAAAACGTTGCAAACCCGGCCACTTGGTTTTCTATGCTACCATAGAATAATAAACAGCACTGCAAATGCTCTACTAAGCAAAACGTTGCAAACCCGGCCACTTGGTTTTCTGTGCTACCATAAATACTGGAACCAATAACGGAAAATCATGCGATATACAGCAGTTCCTCTCGGTTCGTAACTAACTCAAGAAACACCGTACAAGTAACAAAAAGCGTTTTTCAATAACGTCTCAGCTTCACACTATAATACAAATTCAATTTCCGCGGCTATACGACGAACTGGTTGCCCGTAGAAAACCTCAAGCGACGTTTCGCCGCGTAGGCGCAACTTGTCTGTTGCTAGCAACAATTTTGCTGCTCGAAGACGTACGACCTGCGCCTCCTGACAGCAAGTTGCGAGGAGGAATGCCTAGTGTGGCCCCTGCATAAGTAACAGAAGGGCCTCAAAAATCTTTGTACTACTGCTAGGCGTGTATTAACTAACTAGTAGCCCAGATTAGTTTGTAGAAATCATCACTGGATGACTACAGTATTTATAGTTAGCTTTTTAGTTTTTTTTATCTTATGATTCTCCGAATTCAGTGAGTGTTACTTCGTCTTCTATGCGGACTTATTTTCATTTTTTGATATTAAGTGCATCCCTAGCTAACCCGGAATATTTTGGTGTTTACTTGAGGTCCCTGTACAAATTGGAAGAAAGTTTTATTGTTGTTTGCATCAATCAGCTTTACGATATGCTAACGAAAGGCCTCGTATCGAGTGGTCTGAGGGCTATTGTATGATGTATGAGAAACACGGAGAGGGTTGGGGCAAGCTGGCCAGCTAAGGAAAGTGCGTCCTAAAGGCCCGTCTATACCCTCTGCTTATCCATAGGACGCGATAACTACAATATATGTACATGGCAAGAACTAGCATAAAGTGGCTATCCTGAAGAGGAAGCTGTTTCCCGAACACCGGTCTATATAAGCTTTGGTTATCTGACAGCGGCAGAAACCAAGCAGTTGAGAGCAAGAGGTGATACGCTAAGTGACCGGCAAAGAATCGGCTATATACGCTTTGGTCATCCTCAGCAGCTGATGGCAAAGGTTAAGTGCAAGAGGAGACACTCAAAATGGCCGCCAATGGAAGATTCCATGAAGACAAGTCTACACTCGCTTTGGTCATCCAGGGCGACTGATACCAGTCCACGTCCGAGACGAGATACACAAAGTGGCCTGCAAAGAACGTGAAAAGACGCCCTAAAGCCCCGTCTGTATGCTCCTCTCACACATAGGAGCAGATACCTGCAGGAAGCACTAGAGCACTTGGCACACAGTGGCCGGCAGGGAAGAGGAAAACGTCCTCCTAAGTTGCTCAGTCGTTCCTCTTTCTCTCACGCTGGCTCCTGGTCTCCAGGACAGGCCGATGATGAAGCATAAGACTGCTATAGCAACGAGGCTGCGGGGACCGGCGCCTGGTAATAGCATCTCTATTTCCTGTCTCTGAATATCGTAAGAACTTGCAGCGGCCGTGCCGGCCTCCGAAGACGCCTTATTACTGAGCTTCTTAGGCCTTTAGCGACGCGAGGAAATTTGCCTCTCGCTTCCGACAGAACACTTCTTGTTTTTTTTTTTTTTTGCTCGCCTTGGTTGCACGTGTGTTACCTTTTTTGGACGCTTGCCTGGTATTGAATAGAAAATGTTTTTAGTCGCGTTGCAGGTGAATTTTCGTTGTTCATTTCTTAATTTGAAGTTCATTTCTTAGAATGTGATTCTATAATAACTTCGTTTACTGTTGTATTTGAAGGTAATAGTTCTGTCCATTTCGCTCATTAGCTATTTGCCAGTAGGAACTAGTGTTATCTGTATGATTTCATTTTTTTATTGAACCATAAATTTTATCCGTTTTCATAATATTTTTAACTCAACTGATGCATTTTATATATGTTCTCTTCAACTATTCTCTCAATAGTATATTTTTTTCCATTTTATCCAGCTGTCTCTTTTTCATTTGATGCGTTTGATCAACCATTTTATTGTCATTCCTGTTATGTTCACTGGCTTAGCTGTGGCTAAATTTTTGATTATTTAAGTTCATTTATAGCCTTCATTTTTACACTTTTCCCTCAGTTAGCTTGAACTTTTTCCTGATTTCGTTCGTATTTTGAATGTTTGGCAGCTTTCTTAGGCGAGTTCATCCATCCTAAACCTCCATTTCTTGGCCAGGCCCAGCAATGAGTCAGAGTTATGGTAAAGTCTGCGATATACTTGTTGTTGCAGGCAAGATGAGCTGATCCAGTTATTCCGTCTGATCGAATCTCCGATAAATCTTTTAGTAAAGGAGTTGCGAGCTGTGTTGCTGAAAGGTGTTTTTTTTTTGCTTGAGCTGAAGAGCTCTGAATTTTGTTCCTTTCAGAAACTTTGCACTTCCGCACAAGTGAAGAGCTGCTCTGCAAGCTGCTTCCTGCAAACGCTTTAGACTTTTGGCGCCGCCACTCACAACTTTTGATGTAGATAATTTTGCTCTCATTGCATTTTTTCCGTCGTGTTTCAAAGAGCAGTTCATCCGTTTCGGCTGCTGTGCTGCATGGACTGTCATTCGTTTTCGGCTCTTTACCTATCTTTTCTCTTTAATGCAAGCTAGTATGAGCGACAGAATATCTCGTGTTCTGTATCCCTTCCTTGAAAGTATATGCCAGTCCGCTTTAAATAATATCCCTACCTATTTCCTCCATATAGCAAACTCCAGTACACTGACGGAAGCAAAATCTTTAGTTCTTTAATGCGAGTTTGAACCCGCTCCCTACCTAACTAGACAAAACATCTCAGTGTTTTTTTATTTTATTTCTTAGCAGACGCCAGTTCGCTGAAAGAAACTCTGTGGCTCTATTTCCATTTCAAAATAAACGCAGCGCACTGGAAGAAGTATCCATGGCATTTCACACCTTCCTTCACTGCTCTGACAAGAACGTCTTACTTCGTTAAAACAAAATCCAGTTCCATGCAGAGATGAAATTTTTTCCATTAAACTATCCCCAATGCAGTGCAGTGACGAAATCTCTTGTTTCTACGAATCAAACGCCAGGGGTGAATGACTGAACGTCCTTGCTTGTTTGCCACAAACTCGAGTTCTGTGGAAGGGCACCACTCGTTCTTTAAAACATCCCCCAGCGTACTCCAGGGCACAGCACTTCTCGCTTTTCAATACAATCCCAAGTTTACTCCTGGAAGAATACCACCCGTTCTGTAAAACAAGTCAAGTGTTCTCTAGGAAAGAATACATCTCGTTTAAAAAAAAGCTGAGTGCTCCAGGAAAGAGCACTCCTCGTTCATTAGAACAATTTCAAATTTCTTCCAGGAAATTACACCACCCATTCTTTACAACAACCCATAGTATACGCCAGAGAAATGCAGCTCTCGTTCCGTAGAACATCATCAACATACTCCCGGAAAAAGCACTTCTCGTTCTTCAAAACAATTCCAAGTTTCCTCCATGAAAGAGCTCCACCCATTCTTTATAACAACCCCAAGTGTACTCCAGGAAAGAGCACCTCTCGTTCTTTAACTCCAGTGCCTAGAAAGAACATCTCTGATCTTTTACGGGGAAACACGTCCTGCTAATGGAATAACGCCAGTCCACCTGCTCACTCCACTACCAAGGGAAAGAGAGACAGCCAGTGGTGCCGAGCACGACCCAAAGGGTCGCTCAGATCAGGTACGTTGTCACGTCCCGCGCAAATCAATGGCAGAGCGCAGGCTATTTTTCTTGTTTCAGTCTCCGTTCAAATGGATCTGCTACCCTTGGCAATTGACTCCTCGCTGCTCTCACTGCTTTTTGGGACGTAGGTGGGAGCTTGCTGGTGACCCAAACGGGTGTTAATTGCAGTTTCGGGGTTAAGAAAGACTTGCGTCACTGTAGGCAAAATGCATTATAGAAAGATCTATGCCACTATTGGTAATATGTTAACAAAGGCTTGTATTACAATTGGTAGTAAGGGTCAGTGAGAGATATCCATAACTGGTGTCAAATATACGACGTGGTGAATTTGTGAGTCTACACCTTATATTTTGAGTAATAACGTAGAGCGAGTCAACTACTTCTCCTTCATAGCATGTTTGTGAACACCGCCGCAGCAACATCCTGAAATCCTCGCAAATTGAAACGCCCATATGCAGTAAAGTGTCATTTACAATTTAACTATTAGGGAGTAATTATATTAGTCTTCTCATTGATCTGTGTTTATTACGCTGCTCTCCGGGGTAATTATTTCGTCGGAGATGTTACAAAGTTTTTCTGTGGGATTGGCGCGTTCAAGTCCATTATGTCTGTTGCTACGGTGTTCCGTCTTGTTCTCAATGTCCTTCAATATTTCGAGTTAGCTTCTCTTTGTCTTAATTTTACTTTAACCCTTCTCCCACTGACTTTACCCTTCTCAATTTGATTTCGCCTTCCTTCCTCAAATTAGCTTCACTGTAGCTCTTATTGGCCGCTTCTTGCCAATTATTGACTACACTATTTACAGCACAGACCTCTGTGTGCCACCGTATTGACGTCACTTTACACGAATCTAACTGCACCGTACTGACCTCCTTGCCTCACATTGGCCACATTCTTATCTTCTTGTCTACGCTATTGGCTCTATTCCTGCTCCACTGTGTCCCCATTGGTGTGACTCCGCTCCGCGTATGCTTCACGTTGCCCATATCTATCTGTACCTCATTGACCTTCCTACGCCCCATATTGGCCACGTTGCCGCCTTATTGGCTACGCAGCACCTTATATTGGCTCCATATCGCGCCGCGCAACAAAGGCCGTAGCGATAACTGAAGGTTAATGGAGCCATTGGACCTCAGCGGGCAGTTTGTCAGTCCCGTCCCTGTGGCGGGATGCCTGCATGCAGTCTTGATTTTCTTGGCTTTTTATCTTTGAGTGAAAATTACGCTTTGCAGGCCCATCTCGCTTGGACTAAAATCTTCATGGGTGATCTAGACGCGAGGTCCTGTGGCCGTCAGTCCGAGGTGGTATTCCCCACAGGTAGTTAAATCGATGCAATAGTTCACTTTTGTCGTCATAATGAAGGAAATACGTCATCATGACGTCCAGCTACGAAAAGAGTGACGTAAGTTTGCCACTAACACTCTACCTGCACCCTTTTTTCCGAAACAAATTGCATATTTTTGTTCAAACGGTATGTGTCGTTTTTACTTGCCTCACTTCAGTGTACTCCAGTCACAATCACCTACACCCAGCAGTTCAACCTAGTGGTCTCCGTGTAAAGGCCAGTCCACACGGCAGTCTTTTACTCCCCATTCTTAGTACTCAGCGGACAAATACGTTACTGTGTCGGTTTCGACAGCAAAAAAAAAAAAAAAAAATGAACAGCTTTTTGTGTTCTAATTCAATGCAAATGTTAATTAAAACTCAGTGGCCCATGGTAAGCAGACTCGCATTTGGAACACGCCAGTTTGTTTACAAGGACACAATAAACTTGGGTCATCGCGAAAGTCCACAGACGAGCACACCACAAAGTCACTCGATATGAGCATGGCAGTCACTGAGCCGCAGCTTCCTCCTCAGAACTTTGAGTCCTTGACTGCGCTTCGAACAACTAGATTTACTAGAGTTACTAGACGTTGCTGCCTTATATACATAGTACTGTTACCTTGACATCCTCGTCTTCGTTGCGCGGCCGCGGGCTGTAAGCTCACTCACTTGTTTGCATGCATCCGTTTCACCCGCCAAAGTATTAACGTCCGGCTGTAAGCGGCCGGATGGTGAGTAGTACGTGTAGAGACTAAAGTACAGTCGTGTTATCCCGCATGTGTGAAGTGACGTCATCATAACGTCCAGCCAAGGCGGCAAGGCGGAGGTAACGTCGTTTTGGCACAAAGATTTTATTTTTCGGCAACATTTTCAAAATAATTATACGTGCTATTTACGTCTTTTTTCCAACTTAAGCTCTCGTTTGAGTTTCTGTCCGTTAGTATTCTCGAGTGGTAGTGGCTTGGAAAGTGTATTTTTTTATCGTACATAGCTGGCAGGTTCAGTCCACGGTCCGTGTCATAAATCTATCATTAAGTCATAGGTCCGTAGTATAGATAAATAAATCCAAGATCGGTAACATTAGTGAATGTATCCAAGCTCCGCATCATAAATAAATGAATCCGATGACCGTATCATGAATAAATGAATAAATCCAAAATCCGTATCATAAACAGTTAAATGAATCCAAAGCCAGTATCATAAATCAATAAACTGGACTACTTTGAGAGAGCATACCTCCGCCAAGAAAGCAACGGTTACGAAAAATTAAAATTTGATCTGAGACTATGATTTTTTTGCATCAACACCAAAATCTAATCATTTATGCCCTGCAATAGTGTTAACAGCTTCAGTAATTTTTTTGAAGATCCGTTCATAAATTTTTGAGTTATGCTGCTTACAGGCATTATGACAAACATGAGTCAAACATACAAACGAACCAACCGTTCTGCAGCAAAATTTGATCATTTATGCCTTTTTACATTACTAACAACTATAACTTTCATAAAGATCCATTCGTTATTTTTTGAGTTATTGTGCTTACAGGTATAAAATTAAAAACAGTGACAAACGAACGAACAACAAACGGATCGTTGCAAAAATTTTGTCATCTACTCTTCTTAATATACCTAACAACTCGTGTAAATTTCATAAAAATCCGTCTATAACTTTTTCAGTTACAGCTTGGAGAAAAATGAGGCAGACAAGCAAACGGATGGACGGATCTTCACGAAAAGTTAATCATCTGCTCCTCTTAACATACCTAACAATCCCTGTAACTTTCATTAAAATCGGTCCATAACTTTTTGAGTTATCTTGATGACAGGCAAGCAGACAGAAAGACAAACACACAGACAGACAAATAGACTGACAAACCGACGAAAACATAACCTCTTTGGCGGAGGTAATATATAAATGAATGCGGCGTCCCTATATATCATGCGTAAATAAATAAACCTAAGATCCGTATACTGTAATTAACGTGCCCAGGTTTCGGGCAATGTATTGATGACACTTTTTCTTGCAAATTAGAAAGTGCTGCTTTGTGACAGCATAAGCTAGAGTATAGTAAGTAGTAGTAGTAGTTTAAATCGAAGGCTATTAAAGGGACAAATAAATGTTTCACGACACGATCATTACCAAGGGTATAAACCCCGAAGAAGTGACTTCCTGAGTGAATATTATCATACCGAACGCTTTTCCCCCGCGGTACCGAATGCTATTCCCACGAGATGCCAAGTGCGATTCCCACGAGCTACCGACGGCTATTCCCACTCGGTACCGAGTGTTGTTACCCGTGCCGCGATATCGAGTATCATTCCCACGGGAAACTGATATCTGCTCCTGTCAGAAAGTAATGTTCACTGTCAACAGCCTGCCCTCATTTTTACAATCTTTCGACACTTTCGCGAAAGTATTGCAAAATTATGGTGCTGTGGTGGCAGGAAAAGCTGCGTGTTGGAGTCGCCTGTAGTTTCGGCTATGGAATCATCAATTATAGCTATTTGGGGCTGCTGGACTAAGATGCCTGCAACTCCAAGGTAGCAATTTTTTATGTTTAACGGAGGGGGTAGTTTAGACAGCCTCGTACGCTCATTAAATGGCGTCAGACTCAAGTTTGGGTGCGAACGTTTTTAATTTTTTTTTGTTTTTCCCACGATTTTCTACTTAATGCATGTACAAGTTGTGGAAAATATGATAGTTGGTTCACTTTAGTGTCCAGCCGTGTTCTACACCGATACACGATATTGCTATTGAAGTTTTTATTTAAAGACACTCGCAGAACAGGGCCCCGGTAAAGTTGTTATAACAATTGTTTTGCGCTCTAATGTTTCGGGATGTTTTTTTTATGTGTTATTGGAGTACTTCGTCTTTTCTCTTTAAATAACTCAATTTGAAACGCATGGTGTGAATATTTTCTGTGCGCCAGCGAAAGTAGTTTATTTGGTGATAATTTCTTCAAAGGGGCGAACGTAAGTTGCGCAGTTGGGAGGATAATTTTTTATGACATTGGTAGAGCTTAGAGCCTTTGAAAATGCCAGAATCACCAGTGCAAAAAAGCCTTTCCTACGACTAAAGGTTTTCACTCAGTTTTATTTTTTTGTATTCATTCTAAAATGTTGAATAAAGTCTCAGGCGAAGGATATGTATATGTGCTTAAGAGGTCAACAGAATATAATGAACCTCACCCAAATATCAGTGAGATATGCCTCGCAATCTGCTACCAGTTAATTACACAATTTTTTAATTTCTAATACTTTTTCTTTACTTTTGGCAAGTTCTTGAAGTAAAAAGTAATGACTTTCTAGAAAAATAGAGAAAATTTGGTATTGGGCGGGTTCCGTACTTTTCCTTCACCCTTCGTGATTATATAGTACCTATATGTTAAATATCCACCGATATCATAACTGTATATACGGTATTCCTAGGTTCACTGTTAATTGAACCCTTTACCTGGTCTCTTAAGTTACTTTTGGTTTCCATAATGCCGAGTTCTGCTCAAAGTAATGGCGATCGATCTACAGTCACCACACTTTCATTTGTGTGCACGGTAAAAAACTACAGAAGAGTTTGGGCTGTGTTTGTTTTATCCCTACACTACTTTTTGTTCGGGATTCCAGCTATCGTTAGTTTTATTAACGTAACAGCCGGCTTAGTGTGGTAATCTAGGGTTAATGAAGTGTCCTGTGAACGCAAATATACACTCAAATTATCTTGATGCAGCAAGTGCAGTCAATGTTTCTTTCTCAGTATAAGGTACGGAACATCGGGAGAGGTATACAAACATCCATCCAGAGCGGTAGGTACCTATACTAATTAGACAGGTCCTACGTTTTTCCTTTCGTGGAGGGCGCAGGCATTATTTTCGCCGACTGGGTATTGTTCTATCACTGGCTCTCGCTATGATCAAGTTTCATACACCGCGTGCTTCAACTTCCAAATTTTCCTCGGTCCCGATTGGCACGTCGACCTCGTTGATGTTTTTCCAAGAATATTTCATTGGCAGATCTCAAAGTTATTGGAGGGGGCGGCGCTTCAAACGATCGTAGTGCGTTCGGCTAAAATTGAGT
>LQNS02278091.1:58198990-58216284 GCA_001587735.2 Parhyale hawaiensis | reverse complement strand
TTTGCCAATCTTAAACAATTCTGACACTGACGGCCCCATTTTCATGCAGGACAACGCACCCTGCCACAAAGCCAAAAGTGTGTTGAGGTTTCCTGATGAGGAAGGAGTGTTGACTCTTGACTGGCCTGCTCAAAGTCCTGACCTCAACCCCATAGAGAACCTGTGGGAAGTCTTGGGTGAGAAAGTCATGGCTCGAAATCCAACAAACACTGAGGATTTGTGGACGAAGCTTCAAGAGGAATGGGGCAGGATTGATAGTGAACGATGCCGCAATTTAATTGAATCTTGCCCACGAAGATGTGTTGAAGTCATCAAACAGAAAGGATCGTTCACAAAATATTGATTAAGGATGAAGGTTTTTGTTAAATTTGTTGTTGTGTTGCGTTTTTTGTCAAGTGTCCCTTACTTCTGCTCACACGAAATTCATAATTATAAGTTAAATATACATAACTTTTTTTTCTTAACCTTCGGATCGTAATAAATTCTTAGCATATTATTAGGTATCCCAATACATCTTTTGTGTTAAAAGTTCAGCGTTTAACCTGTTACAGTGTTTGAGATATGAATTTTTTTTATATGTTTGTCTCTTAATTATGTTCGCAACTGTATATTTGCTTTGATGTCTGAAAACCATAAGGAAAGTAATGTAGTTTTTGTGGTGATAGCCAATCGGCAATGCGTCACAATTGACCGGATTTTCCTTTTCCAATCATGCAGTCAAATTTTACATAGACACGTAATGTGCATGTGCAGTCTTTATTATACGAGGTTCAGGATCACAATTATAGACCCAGACTGGAGGTTAACGTTTTCGACGGGTGAATGCATTGGTATCATTTCAAGGGTATCTTGAAAGTAGCACGCCTGGACCCTACTTTCCGTAAAACAATCCAAATTTGGTATTAACGAAAGTTGTCAATGTGTGTTGATGAGATTCACGTCAGTTATATGGACTTAGAGCGTCTCCTCCTCTACTTCCTCCTAAGCCCAAACCTGTCCCGTGTTGCGCGTCTGACCTTCCATTTGCTGAGCTCAGCAGATATGGCTTATGACGAGCCAGGCGCCCCGTCCTGGTATCGGAAACTTGAACAAAAATTCATCCCTCGTCTCAAGGAAACGATAGAGTAGGAGGGCCCATGAATGCTAGAGTGGCTCGGATCCCTTATCAAAATTTCCTTTCTTTCACGACCAAATAACTCCGATACCGTCGCCGAGGCTTTGGATAATTTAAAATTTATATATATACCTCGTCTTTTGGATGCTTTGTTGCTGATTGGGATTATTGATGTTTCAAGCCTGGAAATTTTGGTAGAGAAAAGTTCGTCTTTCTCATGATTATGGATCCTAACTTTCGGTATGGAATTGTTAATATTTCATCTGGAAAATTAGAAAAGTATCCGTGTTTTTGCGTGACTTCCCATTTTTTTCTGTTTACATTTTTGATGCATCGCCTGCAAGTTAAGAAAAAAAAATCTTTCTTTTTGTGTAGTTTGTTCTTATTTTTGTCTGAATTATTTGTACTTTTCATTGTGAAAATAAATCGTTTACTCGTGAGTTTTGACAATTTATTTGGTTTTAAACCATTGATGTTTTGCTGAAATTTTTTTTTTCAGAATTGGGTTCCTCGTAACTCCTGCCCATCAAACGTCAGTTAAAAAATTAATAACAGTTGGTTCATCGTAATGCTTGCCGTACCTCTTGTCCTGGAAATCCATGCTTTCTGTATGGACCGCAGCGAATTTTATTATATCCAAACTAGAACTACATTCGATCTGAGTTTTTTAATGGGTTTTGCCATCCGCATCGTTCAGTTCACCGTTTAAATCACCCAACACTCCCTGGAGCTAATGCCGAAGAACTCAGCAATAATTTTCATGTCGAGACCTTATTAGCGTATATTATTTAGTTAAGGTAAAGTCAATTTAGACCACACCCTCACCTTGGAAACCCACATGCACTGGTTTGTGTTGCGATTATAGGCCCACTGGCTCCAGTAGCACCTACAAATTTGCAGCTCTGGTTTCTTGTTCTATTGCATTCTCATCACACCCTCCTTGTTACCTGCTCTCCCCAAGGCTATCAGAAATACAACACTTCTCTCGTAGCCGAACCCTTTGGTACTATATACGTTTAAAATTGCTCCTACTATTTTATCCGCATGCGAGTTATGGTTTTCGCTAACGTCATTTTGGTCATTGGCAGCGACCACCTCTCAATTATTCATCACCCTGCTTTCTGGAAAACTATTGCAACTTCAACAATTCATCGGTTACCAAGTACTTCGGTTCTACTTCATTTTAGAAACTATATAGCTAATATATTTCCAGTGCATGCGTGTTATTTTCTTTTCTAGGGTCATTTTGGTCATCCGCCGCGTCCACCCTTGTATGTATTCAGTACGTTAGCACCGTAAGTTGTTTTTTCGTGAGAGAACGAGTGATAAACTTGGTATTTAAGTATTGTCAAAAATTTTGTGAAATCGTCAAGGGGTTACCCTTGCAATTTTTTCAGTAAGCCAATAATAGGCCGAGGGGCCCCTTTGTCTAACAGCTTTTTGAAAAGCGTCCAGTATATCGGCGTCTAGAACTAGGAAAAAAGGCACTTTCTGTATCCGGAGCTTGGAAACCCAACCTACACCTCCGTGGTGCGTTTGAATCCTCACTATTTTGGTCACATTTTTCTCATAATGGTTACCATTTTCCATCACCCTGCTTGCCCCTAAAACTGCCGTAAAGTAAGCACCCTACAGGTTACCTGGAGCGTGCCTAGCATTGCCGCTTCTCCAGATGCTCCCTGCATTGCTATTCCGCGGCGCTTCTGGCTACAGACTTCCGAAGAGCAACTCACTTCTCTGACAAGGCAGAGCTTTGCGATATCCGACTGCTCTTATTTGATTTTGCCCCAGTGCTTTGTTTTGGGTAGCTCTTTTGTGGTTATTGGTTGTGGCTCTGTACCCTATACAGTGTAGGGTCTTGGAATCTAGCCGTGTTTGAGGTGATAATTCCACACAGCTGGGAGTGTTTCCATTGTTTCATCAAGGGATTTGTGTTCTTTTGTGTTGGTATTTTATGAATATCTGTTTTGGTTCTGTACTCTACGCAGAACATGGTCTTGGATTCTTGCGGTGTTAGAGGTGATAATTCCTTGCAGCTTAGAATTTTTCAATTGTTTGTGCAAAGGATTCTTACTGATCGTCAAGATCTTTTGTGGACATCAGTTGTAGATCTCTGTCTTATGTTGCGCAGTTCTTTGAAGTAAGTTGTGTTTGAGTTGAAAGTTTTTTTTTTGCAACAGGGAAGTTTTCCGTTAAAATTTGTACTCTATGCAATGTATAGGTTCTTGGAAAGTCGTTTTGGTTTGTTAATTCTTTACATAGCTGTAAAGTTGTCTGGTGTTGGTGCAAAAGATTTGTGTTATTTGGTTGCTATTTTTCGGATATTGGATATCGGTTGTAGTTATTTACCTTGTGCGGTGTATAGTCTCGGTAATATTATCTCGACCATATTTTTAGCGAGTATTTTCTGTAATTATATCCAGTTAACGTCTTTAAATTGCAGATGTCAGCTGTTGTTGTTGTGCTGCTTATGCAGTGGATGGACTCTATGGTATATGGTATATACCTGGTTACTGATGCAGTTGCAGGTGTCATTTGTAGTTCTGCACACTACTATAGAGTGTAAAACTTAGAAATAAGTTGCGTTGGTCTTACAGCACAGACTTCTTCTGTCTTCGGCCATATATGTTTGGAAAAGTCAAGAAGGCATTACTATCAATGTCAGTGGGCGGATTCTGGCCAGGCACTCGGACCATATTGGTTGCACTTGTGATGTGCGAATTTCGGTCAAAAATTACGATGATGCAGTAGCCGTGAAGCATTCTAATAGTTTTGCGGTCCGGGAGGCGAGGTCCTTCAATAAAATGCCTCGTCACATTTGAACTGTCACCGGTACAGAGACGGCGAAATTTAAAACCTTACTGGACAAATACCTACTAAAAGTGCCAGATATACCAGATGTAAGAGGCTACGTGCAATGTGGGATAACTTGCAACAAGCCATCTTACTGGTCAGGAACTGCAGCAAACCTCCGCGCAGAGGAGTGAATAACGCCATCTGGACCACATCCGAAAAATCGTCTAGGACTAATGAGCTGTCCTAGGTTACTGCGGCACTTGAAGTGTTTGCTAGCGAATTATTACAAACGATGCGAAGGACCGAACTGACAACTAAGCCTCTGTTGATTTCACGCCAATTTGGGTATTTAGCGTTAATAATTTTGATGTACAGTTGTGCTATACCACATCTAAAAAAAGTGGTTCTAGCCGATAGGAGATTTCATTGCAATTTTAGCGCTGAATGAAAGATAAAGCTTTCATTTACTGCTTCGTGCTACAGATCTATTCCCTTTTGCGCCCAGAACAATGTACGGTTGCAGTCAACCACGTATTGTCAGACCAATTGGATCATAGACTGTAGACTCTTCGTCAACTGCGCCCCTTACCCGGCTGACTTCATTTCTGGATAGGTCAGTGTCCCGATTAAACTATGATCGCCAGACATGCTGTCGCTGCATTGCCAAGCAGCAATACTCCATTTTTCGCTTGCGAATGTCTGACCTCGAGACAACAAGCGAGGCAATATTTGTCATGACTCGCTGCAAGCTTTTTTTATTATTGCTAATTTGGCCACCCTGATTTTTAATCCTGGCCATTGCAACTCTTGATACAAACGCTCCCCGGCAAGTCGCACACAAAAAGCAAGAACAGTAGACAAAAAAAAAAAAAAAAGAAAACTGGCCTGTGACATCGGTCCTCGAGATGATCGGATTTGTTGTGTATTTGTGCAAGAGAGCCGCTGGAAATACATCATTTAGTAGCCAAATCGGATTGACGAGCCTGCTGCCGACCACTCGTCGGCTTTACAGCTGCGTTTCGAAGGGACGTGCGCTAGAAAGCGGAAATCGTAGCCATCAAGTCGCTTTTTTCACACATATGCCCATTGCTGCACAACTTAAAAAGCAACGTTTTGGGTAGACAGCTCCGCGTTCTCTTCATTTGGCCTGTGTTAGGTTTCGAGCAGGCAATGTTATTTACCTTGGCATCAAATTAATGTTAGACGCATTTACTGCCCTCTAAAATTAATTATTGACTTGATAACTAAAATGAGATCGACTTGTGCTCTACCTTGGTGCACATAAGCTCAAACCGATATTCTAATTTATTAATTAGAAAAAATAAGTACGGTCCACTATCTCCACTTTGGTTTCTATACTTGAAACTTAACACAGTAATTGTTCTATTTATATTCATCAAAAAGTCTGTACAAATACATTTTATACAGACAATATTCCTCTCAGATCAACTGATATTGTACAGTAGCCGGTACTTTTCTGAATCATCACCGCATAAGAGCTACTGATAGCTCCCTTCTTGTTTTTTTTTTATTATAATTTGTCTTATACCATTCTTTTTTCTTTCCTGGGTGTTATCAGTGCCGTGGGGTTTTACGTTTTTTTTTTCTGCGTCTCACTTCTCACGCGGCTAGTCACTCCTTTTTTAGTAAATAATTATACGAATTTCTACCTCATAAAGTTAATTTGCTTTACCGAAAGATATGTCGACAAATTTTAGCTTTTTTTCTGTCTATTGAAGTTTTCGATCTGTACTTGGATAATTCGGAATTCTCAGTTTAATATGACAATTGTTTTCTTTTTCTGACTCTTCAACTTTTCATGTTGGCTGATTCACATTTGACCCACTCATATAGTAAAGAAGTATATCAGAAGCAATAATAAGCGCAAGTGGAAGCGGTCGGCTGGGAGTTGAGAGCTGGCTCTCAAATTAATGAAAAAGCTAAATGCGCCTTACCCATTAGTGCGGCGGGTACAATTTGAATCCTACACAACTGTAAATTGTATTGTAAGTTTAAACCAACGTTTGAAGTTTTTATTGCAGCTAAAACGCTTTACTAATTGGTGTGTTGGGCGAACTGTCCCCTGTTTAAAGTGAACCATGAAACTCTGAGCTTAAACCAAGGTACTAAATGGTAAAAAAAAAATGTTTTAGTTGCAGTGCAACTTCACCCTTTTGTTTGCTGATCTGCTCACAACTATATAATTCTACCCCACATCGTCAGTCTAAGAATAAAAAATTTCGTATTTTAAAATATTTATTACTGCGGATGCAGTGAATCATCATCACATTGGTAGTTTGAGAGTAAACCCGGAATCTCTCTCGTGGAGAGAGGGGTAAGTAGGATATTCTGGCGGACCCTATTTCTCGCGGAGTCTTAATTGGGTTTGCGCTCCCGAGGATCAAACTGGGTGACTTTCCTCGGGGAACATATTGCACCTCGCCGCAGTTCCTGCTGATAAAGTTAGTTTACAAGGTGAGGTAGGTAGGTTTTCATCCTCCTTGCTCTGCACCTTGTGTTTTCCGGCCAGTGGTAGCGCACTGGCCAAGCCTAAGACTTGAAGAACTTCCATCTTGAGATAAAAATATTTGCAAGACGTCCGATGTGAGCCGCCCTAGCCACGGCTGTGCTTGTAACCCTGTCCTTCTGTCAAGCAAAAAATTTTAAATGATAATAAAAATACATTTTCCGGTATGTTGAGCCACTCAACCCGATAAAATCTCCCCTCATGTACTCTAAAGTTGAACTGGGAATCCCAAATACTAAAAAATAGAAAATTAAGTTCGCTTTATCCAGCAGTGTGGATGGCGGCACGCTGCAGAGCTCAAGCTATCTCCCTGCTGACACGGCATGCCTGCGTAATATAAATTTATTGAGGTCGTCTCGACCCGAAAGAAATTTTTGAAAGTGGCGCTTAGTGTCGTCAAATATTTCGAGACGGGCCCTTCTGCTGCAGCTTCTGCGGCGCGGCAACAATTTTTGTCGGCCGTCATAAATTGGTAAACTGCCTTGCTGTAGTTAGTCGGGCGGTTTTATGTTTGGGATACGCCGGAAGTATATGCTGCAAGTGTCCAGGTGGTATTGTAAGATTTTTATTAGAGTGTGCAGCTTGTATTGGGTAATTTCATTGTTGTCTGTGCCCCTTTTCATCGTGTTACTGAGTTTGTTTTTTTGTTTTTTACGAGTACCTATTTGTACTGTTTCCGTCGTCTAATTGTCTAGCTGTACTAGTTGCATTGTGGACGATGTGTCCAATATATAAAGTGTAATTTTATTGCTACGTAATGTATGTAACCTACCGTAGATATGTGCGTGTGCAATTTCTAATGTCCAGTTGTCTAATGTACGTTGTTTTTGAGAAGTACTATTTACGTTAGCTACAGTTTAATTTTTCTCAAGGTATGCAGTTTCTACGTTTTTGTTGTTAATGAGATGTATGATTTGCAGTCTCTAGTTTTGTGGTTGTGTAGCTTTAGACTTTACATTATCTAGATCGGTTACTACTGAGTTGTACTACTTGCATTATCTGCAGTCTTGCTTATGTAGGCATGCTGTTATAGCTCTTTTGTTTTATTAGTGTTGACTTCGAAGTGGCGACGTGTACCTGCGGACGAGGATTTTAGCGACTATGCAACCTAACAATTTGCCCTCGTCTATCGGGTTTTTTACTTTTTTATATTTTCTTGGGTTATGCGCTCCTGATAAAACGGGGTTTTTGTTCACTTTCAGAGTTTAATAGTGAGGCAAGCGTTCGTTTGTGTATTTTCTTCTTTTTTATTACAAGTGAAATCAAATAGTTTTTTAATTCAATAAATTGAGCTGTGCTGTAAGCCTGAGGATAAGTTTGTCCCATCAATACTTGACTGGAATTAGCGTGAAAACAAAATGCTAAGTTATTATTACCTTTTTGACTGTGGTTTTCCATGTTAATTACTAATTTAATCCTTTGGTAATTTCATAAACTAAAGCCAACGTTCCGCGTGCATTTAAAATAGCCCGTTGTTTTGGATCATCAAAAGGGGTGTAAAAGTCCTCTTTAAAACAGCAGATAATAAATATCTCTAAAAATGGTGTTTTTATGAATTAATGATTTTTCTATAGTTCGTATATAGCTAAGCTTGAAACACAGGAATTATTGTATGATTATAGGAACAACTCCTGTTTTATCAACTGTATTCTGTCTAGGTACTATGGTATCACTGTGTTTTAAGAAACTTATTATTATTATTATTATTATTATTTGTTCATCACAAGAGTTAAACATAAGTAAGCATAAATAAAATAAGTCGAATTTTTGCCTGTAGCTAATGCTCTTAAAAGCTTTGCTCGAATTACTGATCAAAAACTGTTTTTCAGGTTACAAGTCGATTAATATTTTCTTTTACTGTTGCTTCACATAATTCAGGCTTCTGATGTGTGTGTTTTGCTCGAAACAGTAGTAAAAAAAAGACATTTTAACCGCTATTAGTGACTTCGATTGACGCTTTATTTTTTCCCTTTTTTTAGCTTTCTTCCACTCTGCCAAGTAATCACAGACGGCTCTTCGCGAACGGTCGATAAACGCTGACAATTTTATCGTTTCTTTCAAAGGACGCAATCGAAATGGTGTCAAGTGCCTGCAGGATGACAAGACCATTTGTCTTGTGTTATTTTTTCTCCTGTTACCCTGACTCACAAAGGAGCAACGACACATACTGAAAGATTGCTCCATAAAATACAATCAGAAACTTGACAGCAAGTTCCGTTTGTCATCGCCCTCACTGTGATCTATTTTCTCTCGCTTTGAATTGTGTGAACTTCAGAGGTATTTGAACTTTGTGAAATGATGTGCGTGTCCAAATTTATTGCTTTGAGGATCTTAATTTTATCTCAATTATTGTTCTTAATTCTATCTGGAACTTATGTGAATACTATCTTGATTGTGAATTTTTTAAGCCATCTATGCAGTTTATTCTTCCTATATCTAACTTGTACTTGTTTCTATATACTGGACTAATAGCTGGATTTTGTCTGAATCTTATCTGGAAGGCCCCTATTTTCGTCATTTTGTCTTTTTGGATCGAATGTGTATATTATCTGGATTGTATCTCATTTTTTCTGGACTACTGTTAAATTTATCCAAGTTTATTTTGCTACTAGAGTGCCCGTGCTGTCAAGAATGACAGCAAAGAATTTGAGACAACCCGTTTTTATGCACGCCGCTGCTATGCGGAGCTTAAAGATGTCAAACTGTGTAGTCGGAGCGGGATAGAGAAGAAGACGAATTAATTTAGCCTCGGAAGCTTTGGCCGTTAAGAGTGTGCGACTCCTGTAGGATGAATTCTTATCTGTGGGGAATGTCTCTCCCAATGTATGTCAAGACGATTTTTAAACGCGTTGACTGATTCCGCACTAACAACGTCGGAAGGAAGTCTTTTCCAAAGGCTAAAATACGGAAAGAACTGTTGACTTAAGGTTGTTGTTCGAGCTTCATGCTTGAGTTTTTGACCGTTGTTTCGCAAGCGATCATTATGGCCTCCTTCAAGGAGTCCCGTTGTAGGTACGTTGTTGAAGCCATTCAAATACTTGAATGTTTCTATTAGTTGCTCCCTGAGTCGTCTTTGCTCGAGAGAAATCAGACCCAGTTCTTTCAGGCGGCATTCATACGGCTTGTTTCTCAGCTGAGGTATCAATTTCGTTGCTCGCGTTGGACTCTTTCCATGTTATCGATATCTTTACACAGATGTGACTACCAAAATTGAACAGCAAATTCTAAGTGTGGCCGCACTAATGCCTTGTACAGGGGAACGATGATGTCCTTGGACTTGTATTCAAAACTTCTGGTGATGAATCCCAGTACTCTGCTTGCCATTTTCACACTTTTGTCAACTTGCTGACTGTGTTGTAGTTTGTTGGTAATAGTGATTCCCAAGTCACTGTTGGGTGACAGAAGCCAATTCCGTCGCGTTCATTTTCAATGGAGTTGAAGGGTTTACCAGCCCAACGTGCATTACTGAGCATTTGTCGACATTAAAGTTCATCTGCCACGTTTCGCTCCATTCCATGAGGTGGTCAAGGTCTTGTTGGAGCTCGGCTCTTTTCGTTGTAGGATGACATAGTTTTGTATCATCCGCAAATTTACTGATTTTACTACGGATGTTAAGATCCAGATCATTGATGTAAATTGAGAACAGAAGTGGGCCAAGCACGCTACCTTGTGGCACCCCTGATGATACCTGCGTCCAGTCGCTCGTTTCTCCTTCGAGCTTCGCTCGCTGCTGCCGACCTGTAAGTAAGCCATGCCCCGATCCATCGTAAATAGTCTCTCTGGATGCCATGGGCTTCAAATTTTTTCAGTAGCCGTTGATGGGGGACTTCATCAAATTTAATTTAATTCTGTGTGACGCTAACTTAAAATTTATCCTTTTTATGCAATCATCACTAGGAATAATCATCACTAGGAATAATAATCATCACCTTCCTCTATCTAGCTACGACTTTGTAGACGGTTAGCCGGCTGATCTTCAGCCGATGGTGATGTCGGGCTCGTTGTGGCCCCGCGTGGAGGAGAGCAGATGTCTCAATTCTATTTGCTTCCATTGAAGCTCACTTGCACCTCACCACTATTTATTGCTAGTGAAAACTGCATAAAAAGGATAAATTTCAAGTTTGTGTCTCGAAACTGACCACAATCGCGTAAAATGAAGTATAGCAGAACTTTTACAAAGCCCCGTATTTCCTGCTTAATGGCGCAAATGTCCTACCACCAGACAGTTCCCTCGACGAAATTGACCAAGCGAATCTCTGAACAATGGGTTATTATTTTACTGTCTCACCACTTCATATTATTTATTTGCGTACTTATATAAAATGTTTTAAAAATAGTCAAGTTTCAGTATGAGAAGAATATAATTGAGATTTACAACAATATACTGTATTTGAGGCTCGTTTTTTTCTTGTGTTAATTTATTCATTATTATTACTTTTTATTGACAGCAAGCTGCTGTAACATGTTGGTTCATCTTAACATTGGTTCATTTTCCTGCATATTTCCGTGTTCACTCTTATTTTCTACAGCTCACTGAAGTTTTCCCCTCTCTAATGAAGCTATATTTTATCTCATTCCCGACTCTTGATTTCTAAATCTAATTTTACCCCTCGATTTTCGAGCTCTCTGCGTTTGACCCTTGCATCTTTCTTTCTGTTCATCCTAGCCGACCCCTGATTTTGATCCAGACAAGGTTACTAGCGGCCGCCCAACTTCACAAAGACAATGGAATTTTCGATTTATTGAATAAGGTTGCCGCGGATGATGAAGCACCTACCCGACCAAGCCTTCGGCCGCCGCGTCAATATAAGGATTGCCTCACTGGCTCGAAGCCAAGCAATCACAGACTTCCAACTACCCAACAACACCAAATTGTGCTCCAACTTTATGATTTTATCCGATGCAAAGTTTGGCTTTCGCCCTAAAAATGTTCGCACTGATTGCTTTCCGATCCTTGACCGGACGCTCGGTAAGCGAGAACATCTGCCGTTAATTGTAAAGCGACGCCACTTTTGCTCTTGCGAGTATAGGAAAAATTCCCGAGCAGTTCTTCGTTTTCTTTTTGATTGCGTTACCGCTGCTACGATAGTATTTATGGAACACAGACATCTTTGATCGGGCGCTCGGCTAGGAAGACCATCTACCGCTAGTTGTAAAGCGACAAGAGTTTTGTTCTCGCAGATTTACATTGTATGCCCGTACGATGGAAGATTGATGGGACGTAAGGGAATATTCTAACGTTAATTTTAGGCTTAACTTCTTGTAGAGATAAATAAAATAAACTAACCGGTTTTCACCTTCCTTATAAAGGTTTAATAATTCATTCATTCGCATATTTTTGTGAAGAGCCTTCAGTTGCTCTCAGTTGTTTTTTAGGAACTCGTATTTCGTGATGTAGATATTTTTTGTCGGTGTTTCTATTACACATTTAGTGAATGCATAACCTGTTTTTGTACTTTTTTCTTCTGTACTTACGCTTTATCATCTGAAATTAGTATTTTATGTTCTTTAACTATAGTTAATGTTATACATTTGTACAACTGTAACTAAGGACAATAAAATGTTAATTTAGTGCTGTTTCACAATAAAAAAATATAACTACAAATGATGAAAAACTTCTACAAACGCTAAAAAAATGTTGACTACATACTGTGAAAATTTAACATTGCTACTTAAAACTTACTGTCTACCATGAACATTTATTTGTAGCTACATATGTTGAGAAATTACATTGATTTGGCATTTGAAGTTCGTGTATATATATTGTAGTCGTCTGTAGTCTGTGTTAGCTAGTCGTGCTATAATTATTACTTATATTCTATAGTGCTTGTTCTAGTTTTATAGTTTGCAAGCATAATTATTTTCTCTTCTGTCGTTAGTTTTTATTATGTATACTTAATTTCTACTATACTATTTGTGTATGTTATTACTTATATTTCATAGTACTTACTTTAGCCTAATGGTATATAAAGTTTTGTCATTTTTCCTCTATAGCTAATATTCTTTATATATTTAATTATTTTATTTACAGTTACTATTATTTTTATTGTAAAGCCTCTGATATCAGCCAGCTTGGAAGCGCGATATAGCCTGTCTCTTTAAAGCGAATAAGGGGCGCGTTTAGCCAACGCAAGCTTGTGTTGTCGACTGAACTGATTTCACCATTCAGTCTCTGCCTCCTCCATGCAAGGATACAGTGAGAAGAACTTACACCATTACTGTCCGCTTCATTCCTAACTCTAATTTAGATAAGATACAGTCTGTGTGATGCGTGCTGCTGCGCGCTGCGTTTCTCTCCCTCTTGACTTTGATTGAAAAAAGGAATGGGAGTCTTTGCAATGCAAAGAACCATGGGCTTGCGAGACCTGTGCTTACTTGCGAATATCTCTGAAGAAGTGCAAAGGCAACATACTTGGTGTATTAAGCATGCGATTAATAGGCTGTGTTTCATGCACGTGGCTTTGTATCTTTTCCTGCTGTTACCGATAGTCGCTGCTTTCCTCATTCTCTTCATTCCCGACTTGTTCCCATGTGTTGTAATCCTCTGTTTATTGGTTCCACGTTTGTTTTCCTGGTGTACTAGTGGCACAATAGCAACTGAATTTAAAACGAATAGTAGTATGATTAGAATGAATACTAACGCTACAGTACTCCGTCGCAACGCGCCAGATTTTTAGTGGTTTTTGTCCCGGCTTTTCAAGAAAACAATAAACCACTTCTGTCGTATAGAAAAAAACGAGTAGCCGCATCGTTTAAGCTATTTGATAACGCTTGCCTGGACTAAATAAGTACTGTACATGTTTCCCTGCCTCTGCGAAATTAAGAGCTGCTACTAATTATACTAATTATCATAGCATATTGATTTAAGAACTGCAGCTTAAATTTGGCAATAGGTCGAATTCTTTAGATGCGCGTTACTGACATTCCCGAAGGAATAGCATTAACTAAAATATCTCAGATTACGCCAACTAGTGGGCAGTCTGCAGGTATTGCACCGATGAAACAAAAAAAAAACAGTACATGATAACTCAAAAATGAAACCTGATGTACAAAAACGGCATTCAGCTTTCGTATCATCAGCTGGAATTGATGACAATGCAGATAAAACATTTAATCCTAAGCGTGAATTGCTTGTTTATCATCGCAATCAATTTATGCGCGTGCTATGCCATAAAGCGAATATGTTAAAGCGAAGAGCCATAGCCTGTGCAGAAGCAGCAATTGCCATCTCTCAACTACACTGCCAATCACGCCTCCTAGTGTCAGGAGTTGGACCGTTAACGAACATCCAGAGAAAGTTGGTGTGACAGCCCCGCTCGCTGCTAAGCAAGTGTAGCTCTTCTCGGGCGCTCTATCACTGCTCTTATAAGCAAACTCTTAGATTTATTGCCTCCTTTATCCCCAATGGGCGCTCTCATTTCCGTACTGAACCTTCGCTCATGCATTTGATCAGGGGCAGCAGTATGTTCTACGCGGCAAGTTTTCTCGGACGGTGCTGTGAGATTTAGCGGCCATCAGTGTTGCTTTATTCTCGGCATTATTGATAGAGATTTAGTGTTGCTTCTAACGCCTTTACTGCGCCAGCAGCCTTCGTTACTATATTGTTAAGATAATTAATAGCGTTGCGATTTGTTTTCCTTTTTGCACTAATGCGGCACGATTTGCTCATCAGCTGATTGATATCTTTGGCGCTATCGACAGCAGCTCGTTGTTGCTTCTTTCATATTGTCATAAAATGTATTCATGTTATTTACTGATGATGATGATGGTGCGGGTGCTACCCTTGTTTAAAGCCTTACATTGCTCAGGCGGTGCCATTGTGCCACTGTTGTGCTCAGCCACAGGCGACAATGAGCTGCTTGGATTTATTTGACATCGGCACCGAATATTACGATGTGGTCCTTGCTATTCGCAAGGTTTGGTAAGGGAAAGGTGAATTGGAATGGAAACCTGCGACCAAGCTTCCGTTCGCAGCGGGAGTAGACGCCCACTAATGACTCTTCCATAAGTCTGATAACGTCTTTACCTGGAAGCACCCTCATTCTTGGGTCCACTACGTGCTGAATTATGTAATTACGAGAAACAAAAACTTTTCGCAACTTCTAGTGACAAAGACTGTGAGATAACAGCAGTCGACTTAGGGAAAGATTGCACCTGCAAGAAGGAAAGTAACAACCATCATTTCCTTCTACAAGCCGGGTGTCTGTCAGCCTACTTATTTGAGAGTATCAGCAAGACCTAGCGAAGAAAAGGCACCCCAGTGCAGGATTAGGAATGCAGTGTTTTCGTGAGGTGCTGGATTACTCAAGACGAAAAATCTTCGATTGGCTTCTGGAATGGAACTTAGTGAAGACTTTCAAATTCTTTAGATGAGAAAGGAAGCGTCTCGTCTTGCACGCCACCCTATTAAAAGTTTGGAAACAGCATAAGTGCGTTCAGCGAGGTAAGGTCATAAGTTCAGTGAGGGATGCGTTCTCAGAATGCTAACTAGTTGACGGTCATGTTTAGAATGTTCCGCGCACACGCTGCCTGAGTATCATTTTCTACGGCCACCAAGCCTCAGCTGTGGGTAAACAGCATTCCTGAACGACAGCCGTGTCCCTCAGCTCATACAAGCGCCTGATGTTTTCAAGCTCGCCCTCTTCGGTTGTGTTCACATCGACACTTCAACACTCTTGGGGTAGCGACAAGCATACCGCTGTCGCACGTCTCTAGGTATCCGTGTAATTTTCCGTGTTTCATTCCCAAGGTGTTTCCTATGTAACGAAGGAAACGGGTAGCTGATGCTTTATATGTGTGAACATTTTATATAAATATTTTTTGGTAAATGTGATGATTATATTATATCATATCGATGAAAATCTACTGAATACGCGCTAGCATTAGTATCTAGTACTAGCTCGAAGGTTGAACTTTCCCTTGTGTATAAGTCGAACAGACGTATGAAATTTACAATTTGCGCTATAGATGTAAGAAAACAAGTGCTTTTTTCCAGTAATAAATAGTTTTTAAGGCCTACTGTGCATAGAGTTTTGCAAAATTTTAGTTTATTGGAACGTATGGCCCTTGCTATGATGCTGTGCTTCTGCCCGTAAAAATTTCATGCAGAATGCTGTACTGAAACGCGAGTAATGTGTTGAAGAAGATGTATGGAGAGGGAAAAACTTCTGAACAGGACTCTTAAGCCAGCACGGAAGCTATAACTCCTGGCTGACAATCGACAGTATATACCATGGCCTGTTCAAAGGACTAAAAGTTATTTATGGGCCGTATTGCTACGCTGTGGCACCTATTACTTCAGCAGAATGAAACTAAACCTACTGTGACATCGCCGAAATGAGCGCGTGGTGGAGAGACTTCTTCACTAGTAGAAATCAACCGAGTGGTGTCAGCTTCCTATGCACGCAACACGTTGAGGGAAATGGCAACTGTGGTAGACATCTATGGCAAAGCCACAATGGCGACTTTGCATGAAAGATGCCCTCAAAGCCACGAACTTTGAAAGGTCCTAGGAAGTTGAAGCAACGCCCGCGTAAGTGTTGAAACAAGGTGGACTGACTCGGAAGGAGGAGTTACTTGATATTTTCACGGAATGTTGCTAAACATGGATATGCTTAAAAATTCCAGGGATGCTCTATTTATACAGTAACTATAAGAGAAAATATGATAGAAGTGAATGTCAGCGGCATCATTACAGCGTCTCCCGTCTCTCCGTTCCGGGAGCGATTTAGCAAAAATTATTCTCCTCAACTTGAAGTCCGTTCCAGAAGAAATACTTACATCTGTAGAACCAGAATGGCTTCAGATCAGATACGTCCACAATAGCTATGAATTTCATCGTGCGGTAACTTTAGCAAGAGGAAACCAAGCAGCGTCTGTCCCTTTGCATTGTTTTTGTCACTATTTCTTAAGCATGTGGTATCGTCGACAGGCAGACGTTGTGAAGGGTGCGCAATACGAACGGATCCCCAGATATCGTTCCAGGACTGATTTCATTTTTTTCACGATAGAATGACGATATTACACGCAGAAAAGTATGTTCTTTACGGTAAAAAACACCTGGTTTCTTATCACTAACGACGTAATATTTTAGCTACAAAGCAATAATAATTAATCGTAAACGACACTGTTGTTCATAACAACGCTCATGTTCATCTGTTGTTCATCACAAACGACAATGTGCATTGACGTAAATTCAAACGACAATGTAGTTTACAGTTAACTAATTTTGCTTATTGGCAAACAACCATTTTTCTGTGTGTAGTGCTGGCGGGAAGTGAACCTGTTACGGCGTAAAAGCTAGGACGTGTCATCACATATATATATAATTAATTGATTGATTAACATATATATCAATACATAATTGATTGGAAAGTGTGTATATACATTATAAATGAAATGAATTGACATAAAAGGTTATACATGACGCCATAATATTTTGGGAGGCGAGCCACCCCCCACGATAATCAAAGTCACGGAAACAATAAACAAATGCAACAACGGAATCAATAATCAATGTCTTTGAACTCTTTGGATTGACGAAGGAATGAAATCAATATGTGGCAATGGTGAATCAAATAACTTAACCTAAGTCGATACGGAATCCTGCTCTTGTGAAATTTAATGAAACACACGGTAAGCAAACAAAAAAACATTTATTGGAATAATATCACAGTATTCTCTGAAAAGGCAAGGAGAAATCGATGGAACACATTATAGAAACTCTGCGAGGAAACGCGATTAAATTCGATTGACACAATGAAGACAACACGTGATGGAAAGGGTAATCATAATGAAACATACTAAATTCAAATGCCTCAAAGGTCTGCATATCTTCGCAAATATTCTCGCACAATG
>LQNS02278091.1:58125649-58165133 GCA_001587735.2 Parhyale hawaiensis | reverse complement strand
TAAGACGTTGCTGCTGTGTGGAAGTAAGACGTTGCTGCTGTGTGGAAGTAAGACGTTGCTGCTGTGTGGAAGTAAGACGTTGCTGCTGTGTGGAAGTAAAATGTTGCTGCTGTGTTGAAGTAAGACGTTGCTTGCTGTGTGGAAGAAAGACGTTGCTGCTGTGTGGAAGTAAGACGTTGTTGCTGTGTGAAAGTAAGACGTTGCTGCTGTGTGGAAGTAAGACGTTGCTACTGTGTGAAAGTAAGACGTTGCTGCTGTGTGGAAGTAAGACGTTACTACTGTTTGGAAGTAAGACGTTGTTGCTGTATGGAAGTAGGACGTTGCTGCTGTGTGGAAGAAGGACGTTGCTGCTGTATGAAAGTATGACGTTGCTGCTGTGTGGAAGTAAGATGTTGCTGCTGTATGGAAGTAAGACGTTGCTGCTCTGTGGAAGCAAGACGTTGCTGCTGTGTGGAAGTAAGACGTTGCTGCTGTGTGGAAGAAGGACGTTGCTGCTGTATGGAAGTAAGACGTTGCTGCTGTGTGGAAGTAAGACGTTGCTGTTGTATGGAAGTNAGACGTTGCTGCTGTGTGGAAGTAAGACGTTGCTGCTGTGTGGAAGTAAGACGTTGCTGCTGTGTGGAAGTAAGACGTTGCTGCTGTGTGGAAGTAAGACGTTGCTGTTGTATGGAAGTAAGACGTTGCTGCTTTGTGGAAGTAAGACGTTGCTGCTGTATGGAAGTAGGACGTTGCTGCTGTGTGGAAAAAGGACGTTGCTGCTGTATGGAAGTAAGACGTTGCTGCTGTGTGGAAGTAAGACGTTGCTGCTGTGTGGAAGTAAGACGTTGCTTGCTGTGTGGAAGAAAGACGTTGCTGCTGTGTGGAAGTACAACGCTACTACTGTTGGGAAGCAACACAGTGCTGCTGCATGATGGTACAACGCTACGGAGGTCAGGAAATAAGACGTTACTGCTGTATTGCAGTAAACGTTTTCTGCTGTATTGAGGTAAGACTTCATTGATGCTTTTAAAGAAGGTTTTACTACCGTGTGGAAGTAAAATTTGAACGCTGCTACTGTCCGAATGAATACTCAGTAAAGCGATTGATAGCCAAGGAGCTGCAGCAGCGAAAATACCGAGCTTTGCAAAAGTCCTGACCTCTTTTGTATTTTCCAAGTGTGAAACTCATTTCAAAGACTTGATGAAATTTATTGACAATGACTCATTCCTAAACTATTTCAGATAATATAATAACTGGTAACAGTGTTCATTTTCATACATTGTTGGTAATGGAAACAAAAAGGATAAAGATAACAGCTCTCCTTCGCGCGGCTCACCAGAAGGCGGACATTGTTAGGTTGCAAAATGTCAGTTTATCAACGGTGAAACGGGTCGAAAACCGCCTCAAGAATAGTGAAAGCCTCAAAGATCGCCCACGTTCAGGCGGACCACAAATTATTCAACGGAAGAATGTTCGAAGAGCCTTTGAAAATGATCCGAAACTCAAAATGACTGAATTTGTGAAGAAGATTTCTGTGTCAACCGTGTCAAGAGCTGTAAAGAGTGAAGGTGGAAAGCGCATAAAGCGTCAGAAAAGACCTCTGTTAACCGCTGACATGGTGAAAAAGCGCCAAGAGCGATGTTTCTGCCTTTTAACGTCTTGAAAAGTCATGGAAATCGAGTCATCATTTTCTCAGATAAGAAGACCTTCACCGTTGATCCTGTCTGCAAAAAAAAAAAAAAAACAGAACGATCGAGTTGTGAGCTTTGGCCAAGACATCTCTGATGTTCGTTACGCCTCCACAACAAAGCATCCGGCTTCTGTGATGATGCTTGGTGTTGTGGCCTCCAATGGAGAGAAGATGCCTCCAGTGTGGTTCAAGGGCGGTTACAGGTTGACAGGGGCTGAATACAGGGATATCATGGCCACAACAGTTCTTCCTTGGATCAGAAAAATCGTCANTGATCCAAAACTCAAAATGACTGAATTTGCGAAGAAGAAGAAGATTTCTGTGTCAACCGTGTCAAGAGCTGTAAAGAGTGAAGGTGGAAAGAGCTTAAAGCGTCAGAAAAGACCGCTGCTAACCGCTGACATGGTTAAAAACCGCCAAGAGCGATGTTCCCGCCTTCTTAACGACTTGAAAAGTCATGGAAATCGAGTCATCATTTTCTCAGATGAGAAGACCTTCACCGTGGATCCTTTCTGCAACAAACAGAACGATCAAGTTGTGAGCTTTGGCCAAGACATCTCTGATGTTCGTAACGTCTCCACAACAAAGCATCCGGCTTCTGTGATGATGCTTGGTGTTGTGGCCTCCATTGGAGAGTTGCCTTCAGTGTGGTTCAAGGGCGTTTACAGGTTGACAGGGGCTGAATACAGGGATATCATGACCACAACAGTTCTTCCTTGGATCAGAAAAATCATCAAAGATGGAGATTACTTGTTTCAGCAAGATGGTGCACCAGCCAGCGCACACGTCGAAAACCGTCCAGAACTGGATGAGCCTAAACATGACTTTCTGACCCAAAGGTTTCTGGGCCCCCACAGTCGCCTGATCTCAATCCTCTGGACTACAGCGTGTGGCCGCATATTTAGAGTAAAGCATGCAAAGACCGCCACAACAACATTGAGGAGCTGAAAGCCTCAGTGAACCGCACTTAGGCCCAGATGTGAAAAGGCTACTTCCGTAATGTGTGTAAGGACTTCCGACCACGATTAGGGCGTGTCATTGCTGCCAATGGAGGTTCTATTATATTAGATAGGCGGCAGTAGACGAATCAATAGGCCCATTCCCAAAGAGACACCGGAACCTACGCCCCGCCATTCTATGAGCTATTGCCATTGTGTTGATGTGTTGAAAAAGAAGAAAAGAGAGAAAAAAAGTCGGAAGAATCCCAGCCACAGAGACGATCATGAATGCACGGAAGCACGATTAAGAGCCGCTGATATGCGGAGCTTAAAGATGTCAGGCAGTGTAGTTGGAGCGGGAGAGAGAAGAAGACGGATTAAGGTGGCTTCGGAAGCTTTGGTCGTTAAGAGCTTGCAACTCCTGGAGGATGAGTTCTTAGCTGTGAAGGATGTCTCTCCCAATGTATGTCAAGCCGATTTTTAAACGCGTTGACTGACTCCGCACTCACAACGTAGAAGGGGAGTCTATTCCAAATGCTTACTTTGAAATACGGAAAGAACTGCTGACTTAAGGTCGTTCTTCGCGGCTTATGCTTGAGTTTTTGACCGTTGTTTCGCAAGCGATCATTGAGGTCTCTTTCAAAGAGTTCCGTTGTAGGTACGTCGTTGAAGCCATTCAAATACTTGAATATTTATATTAGTTGCTCCCTGAGTCGCCTTTGCTCGAGAGAGATCGGACCCAGTTCTTTTAGGCGACATTCATGCGGTTTATTTCGCTACTGAGGTATCAATTTTGTTGCTCTGCGTTAGACTCTGTCCATGTTATCGACATCTTTACACAGATGAGGCGACCAAAATTGGAGAACAAATTCTAAGTGTGGCCGCACTAATGCCTTGTATAAGGGAATGATGATGTCCTTGGACTTGTATTCAAAATTTCTGGTGATGAATCCCAGTACTCTGCTTGCCATTTTCACACTCTTGTCCACTTGCTGACTGTGTTGTAGTTTGTTTGTAATTGTGATTCCCAAGTCACGTTGTTGGGTGACAGCAGCCAATACCATCCCGTTTATTTTCAATGGGGTGAAGGGTTCACAAGTCCTATGTGCATTACTGAGCATTTGTCGACATTAAAGGTCATCTGCCAAGTTGTGCTCCATTCCACGAGGTGGTCAAGGTCTTGTTGGAGCTCTGCTCTTTTCGTGGCAGGATGACATATTAAGTATCATCCGCTAATTTATGATTTTACTACGGATGTAAAGATCGAGATCGTTGATGTAAATTGAAAGCAGAAGTGGGCCAAGCACGCTACCTTGTGGAACCCCTGATGATACCCGAGTCCAGGCGCTCGTCTCTCCTTCAAGTTTGACCCACAATGTTGTTTAGATCATAATAAACTAATACATTACAAATCTTGGTTTAGTTCATTATGTACAAAGCTTTTACAAACTTCGGGTGGCAAATTATTAAAACAGGTGAGGACTTTTGCAAAGTCCGGTAGTTATTGAAGAGAAATAAACATAACTAAATCTAAATGGTTCCGGAATTTTGGAGCTGCTCGAAGAATGTTTGATGAAACAAAAGTATCCAGATGTAAACTATCGAAATCAGTGGAACTACTTCACTCTGCTCAAGTATCTGTTGAGAGAAGTATGATCGTTCAGATGCTGCTCGTCGCCGAGGAAATGCTGGATAAAATCTAATTAGAATTTCTTACACATTTTATAATGAAAACATGCTGGGTGGACGGAATGCTAAGTATTAGCATCCCGTTGCTGCACATAGCCGCTGGATAATTTCCTGTTCAATGTCTTCCGAAATTGCACTGTCATCTTGTGCTCCGTTGGATGACGGGTTGTGGAGACATGATGTAGACTGCGTTGTACCATAATTAATTATTAGGTAGGCATTAATTAAATTAAAACTATATTTATGAATACAATATTTACAATAACAGTATTAATAATAATGATATTTATATTTCCCGTAATTATAGGCCTTCGGGGCGTCTCTCTTTCGTGCCCGCTTTGTGTCTTTATATCTTCATACTCCGATACTGATGATGCTTTGTTCTGCTCTTTTTCTTCTTGCCTGACCTGCTATTCCCATGCGCAGTGATGTTATGTGGAACTCCTTCGTGCATGAGTCCCACGTTTCTATCGACGTACTACATGTCTCTTGCTATTCCTTTCTTGAAGTACCGCATGTCTAAGAAGGGGTATCAGCAACGTATTCAATCAATCAAGCTAATGATATCTGTATTAACAATATTTACATTTTTACCTTTACAACCTTTAAAAAAAAGCTGTACTGAATATTCTCCATGTGCAAGGTAAGTAACTATTAGCATAAAAAGTTTTACGAGTGTTTCTCTTGGCAAGTGTTCTGCTCCAAAGAATGAAATTTTTTTGCTAAGAATTACAAAAGCTTCGAGTTTATTGTGAAAGAAAGCTGGGAAACAAAGGCTTCAACTTCCCTGCTTCCAAGAATATTGCTTGAGAAGAGAAAGAAAGTCTTCTGAAAAAATTGCATCTTGAAAGCGCTGTAGTAGAGGCAAGTTTAGTGAACAAAAATAATTAGAATTATTTCATTCTTATGAGAAATATAAATTTATTGGCTTTACAGAAATGTTAACCGTATTAAAATTCTTTTTGTTTAACCACTTTATGGGAAGTAGCGCTCCTGATGAAACCATTTGCTACCTCAGTCGCCTTTAAACTTTTGAGAGATATCTTTCTTTCAGATTTGATGAATTTGCTGCTGGCAGTAGACAAATCCCATTCCCAGAGACCTGCTGAGACTCACGCTATGGCCCTCTATAAACTATTGCCATTATGCGAAAATCATTTAGACTTCTGATGTAGAAACGAAGCAGCGAATAAACTCAGGCGAGGAATTGATCGTCCAAACATGATTATTCAGTGCAGATCCGCGGCACTCGGAGACGTTAAGGTGGTTGGGACATCAAAAAAATGATTAAGGTGGCCTCTGAATCTTTGGCTGTTGCGAGTTTGTTGCTCCTGGAACAGGAGCTCGTACACAGTTGTGGATGGTGTTGCTCCCAATGTTTCTTAAGACGATTTTTAAACGTTTTAACAGTCTCTGTCCGGACCACTTCAGAGAGAAGCCTATTCTAGATATTCAGTATGAAGTACGGGAAGAACTGCTAGCTTTGCGTAGTAAGTAGAGCCGAGCTTTAAGTTTGAGTTCTTGGCCGTTGTCCTGTAGGCGACAAGAATCGCATTGTAGGCACGTCGGTGAAGCCATGCAAGTACTTGGATGTTTCAATTAGTTACTCCCTGAGTTATCATTGCTAAAGAGAGATGAGTCCCACTTCCTGTAAGCGACACTCGTAAGGCATGTTTCGCAGCTAAGGTATCGATTTTGTTACTCTGCTTTGGATTCCTTTTATTTTAGATATCGCCGCAGTGCTGTGGCGACCAGAACTTAACAGCAAATTCTGAATGCGGGCACACTAACTTTTGTACAAATGTATGATTTTATCCTTGTATTGGTACTAAAATTTCTGGTAATGATTCCCAGTAATCTGCCTGCCATTTTAATAGTATTGTCAACTTGCTGACTGTGTTGTACGGTATATTGTTTGCGATACTCCCATGTCTCGTTGTTAGACGACAACTGCATAGTCTACCCCGTTCGTTCCTAGTCGCGGAGCTGAGGCATTTTCCGGCCCTACTTGCATTACTCAACAATGTTGTAAAGCTCATCTGCCCCGTTACGGTCCATTCCATGAGGCGGTCAAGGTCTTTTTGGAGTTTGATTCTATGCGCGGCTGATGTGGCAGTTTTGTGCCTACTATGCTGCTTTCTTTATTCTTCACTCTACTAGCGACCTTGTTCTGTTCTTGCGTTCTAACCGTTCTGCTGGTGATCTTTGTTCTGTTTTCGTTCTTTCCTGATTTGCTATTCAATAGCTACTCTGGGAGCACCCCCGTAGAGTGGATTTGTCGTTTCTTTCTACGACATACATGTCATTTATTCTTTCTCTTTGAGTCATCGGTTGAGTGCCCAAAGATGCTCAAACTCCTGACTTATTCTGTTATTTAATCACCGTACTGGAAGAGTGTCCCATTCTGTGTACAATTTGGGCTCCGTAAATACCTTAGCTCCAGTTACACTGACCTGCAGGATATGTTTTTTTTATGCCCACTCTGCTTTCATTCTCCGTACTTTTATTGATAACTTGTAGTTGTTTTTCCTTTTCTTTCTTTGTTTTATTTTCCCGTACAGACAGTGGGTGGGAAACTAAGTTCTTGCCGAGTTTTAACATTTTGGAATGGGTATATTGTATTTTTCATTTACAGAATTTATTTTTTCCAAGAATAATATTTTGAAAATATTTGCTGTCTATTTTTATTGTTTTCTAGTACTCTTAGTGTATTGCTTCCGCCAAGGAGGTTATGTTTTTGCCGTCTTTGTCTTTCTGTTTGCCTGTTTGTTTGTTTATTTGTCTGTCACCTAGATAACTCAAAAGTTATGAACGTATCTTTACGAAATTTACAGGGATTGATCGGCATGTTAGCAGTAACACGATGTTTAACTTTAGGTGAAGATCCATTTAACAGTTTGTTTTTTGTTTATTTGTCTGCCTATATTTTCTTAGTACCTACCATGACTCAAAAAGTTATCAGCGAATTTTTATGAAATTTATATGAGTTGTTAGGTATATCGCGAAAAGTAAATAACCAAATTTTTGTGATGATCTGTTTGTTTTTTGGTTCGTTCGTTTGTTTCTCTCTGTATTTAATTTTATGCTTGTTAACAGAATAACTCGAAAAGTTATGAACAGATATATATGAAATTTCCAGGAATTGCTAATATTGTTAAAAGACGCACATGATTAAGCTTTTATAATGATCGGTTTGTCAGTTTGTGTGTTTGACTAATACAGTATTAGTCAGAACGTTTTTTAGCAACATAACTCAGAAAGTTATGATCGGATCTTCAAGAAACTTACAGAAGCTGTTAGTTCTGTTAAAAAAACAAAAATTATTAGATTTTGGTGTTGATACGAAGAAAATTTTAGTTTCAGAACTAATTTGAGTGTTTCGTAACCGTTGCTTTGCTTGGCGGATGTATACACACTCTGAGAGTGCTCTAGTTTCTGTTTATTTTCAACCCATCAAGATGAAATTTCAAGTGGAAACAAATGAGCATTTTCGACGTTTCCTTCTCTGTGATTTTAACCAAGCTTCTATGGGTACAAAAGCTGCTCATGATATTTGCGCTGTGTATGGAGAGGGTGTCATAGCTGAAAAGACTGCTCGTTATTATAGTGTGCACCAAGTTCAAAAATATGAATATTGACCTCGAACACTCACTTCGTTCTGGTCGTCCAGTGGAGAAACATGAGGAACGATTAAACCGTCTTTTGCACAAAAAACGACAAGGAACTGGCAGAGAAAATGGAACTCTCCCACACTGCTGTAAAGAAGCATCTTCACTCGACGGGAAAGGTTCAGAAGTATGGATCATGGGTTCTGCATCATTCAAGTGACAGTAACAGAAATCAACGAGTCAAACTCCCCGCAGATTTGTGTGGTCGTCACCATTCAATTCAAGGACACCCCCTCTGTTCGCCAAGAAAAATTGTGACGGTAAAGTAATAAATACTATGCGCGGAGTTATGTTTAATACTGATGCGGAATTGAAGACCTGATTGGATGAGTTTTTCGAGTCAAAACCGGGCAGTTTTTACCAACGACTTTCTGAAAATCTTGTTGAACGCTGGGAAGAACTGTAAACAGCACTGGAGAGTATATTATTGATTAGTTAGATGTTACTTTTTAGTTGCGCCTTTAAAAAACATTTAATTAAAATAAATGACATCAACTTTATTTTTAAATGAACAGTTCCTTGGTTAACTCAACGTACTTATCCCTATATCCAAGCTCTGTTTATTTCTTTACATCACAGGGAATTCTGTGCTTGGGAAGTTTTGAAAGCAGTCTTGTAGCCAGGACACTAAAAACCTTCGCAATTAAATTTATAACACTAAGGTTCATAATCTGAAGATAACTTTTCATGCCGCTAGTCAGCTGCAGTTATGTATTAATACAATCTAGTGATTGAAGTGCATGTCTCCGCCCTCCCCTAAATGTACCAAGAAGGTTAAATATGAGGCATCCTTAAAATTTGCAAAAAATTAGATCTGGATCTGTACAGCTTTTAAAAGTTCTTAACTTAGGTTAGTACTTTATTAGCTGGATACTGATTTATAGTACTCTACATAAAACGTCTGCTCGTCCTACGGCTTTCTTTGAAGAAAGAGAAAAACTAACAGTTGCTCATAGAGCATAGCGACTTCGACGATAGTTTGAATGTCTTTAAGTAGATTGTACATATGAATCATTTTGCTGCAGACGGTACACCTATAGCTTCAGATATGCTGTATTCTCAGAAGTGGTGGCTCTTGGTTGATATTCTTTAGGCGCACTATTGTATACAATGAATTCTGTAGTTTTTTTGCGTGACATATGTATAGGGAACCTGAGTATTAATAGTCTTTCCGTAGAAAAGCAATTAGACGAAAAAAGTGCCCTATACATTGAAAGCTGTCGATAACATCGAGTGAAAATGCGACGTGCTTCAGTGCCTGGCTATGCGAGAGTCGCCAGTGATTTTCCGTACTTTTTTTCTTTAACTTATCGTTTCATGAAAATGAAGCGGTTATGAATTGATTTTCCCCTGTGTTAGCCAGTTATGCTCTTTGTTTTAAACAGATGACGTTGTGGTAGGAATAGATTATTCTCGGTTGCATATAAATTTAAAACGAACCATCGTGATGACTAGTTTTATATTTGTTACGATGATAGCGGTTGAGTGGCGAGTGATCTAATTCATTTGCTGACTAGTCATCCTTGTTTGAAATAAAAAATGCTTCNTAAACAGATGACGTTGTGGTAGGAATTGATTATTCTCGGTTGCATATAAATTTAAAACGAACCATCGTGATGACTAGTTTTATATTTGTTACGATGATAGCGGTTGAGTGGCGAGTGATCTAATTCATTTGCTGACTAGTCATCCTTTTTTGAAATAAAAAATGCTTCTGAAACAAGCAATAATTATAAGAGTACAATGGTCAGTTATGCTTATGAAAAACGATGGGGCTACTTCTGTAGAAAATTTCGCTAATCGGAAGCCCGTTTAGCGATTCTGTCACTCGGCTAATGTCTCCAAATCAATCGCTCGAAAAACAGTTGCCCAAATGTACCGGTATATATCTTAGCCTGTGCTAATCTAACCCCAGCTAGCCTTGCCGCCTGACGAGCTGTCATTATCACCCACGAGTGAAGAGAAGAGTGGTGATGTTTTCGTTGAAATTGTATGTCTCTTTGTTTGTCTGTCCTCATGAAGGAGGCAGGAGTTGAGCCATTATCACAATCTTTTTGAAGCAGTTAGGTGGGTTGACTGAGATGTGAAAAATGCCCAAAAACTAGAGTTAGCTAGCTTTCAAAAGTGACTGCGTTGAATTTCTATCTCCTGACTAAGCATCTTCCAACCTCCCCCCCCCCCTTCTTACCGCGGGTAATGGTCTTATGGACTTACGCGAAGAGGCGTTCTAGTATCAATATAATACGAGTACAGCAAAGGATTCCTCTTAATTCGTGACTAATCATTCTCTTATAAAATAATAAAGGGTAACGCACAGCTTTTTACTGCATCGCTGGCTAGATATACTGTTTAAGAAGGCGAAGACCCCAGTAAACAGCATGAAAAATATTTTTAACGATACCTAATTATCATGAAGTAAAAATCGTGCTCTTCCCCTTTTTGTACTGTTTCAAAAGATCTTCATTACAGAAATGGCGAGTCATACTCTTTTGAAATGATGAAGATGCAGTCGAGAAAGATCCCTTTCGATGGATGGTCAGTGGTGCTCTTTTCAAACGATAATGACGCCGTAGTAAGAGGTCTCTTTCTCGCTGAGTGTAGGGCCTCGTAATCACGTGGGCCCCTTCCATGGTTCCGGTGTTCTCGTTAGGACCAGGCACGCGCCCCTGCGTCTTTATGGCTCTCCCAAGTGGCCGTCCACCGCGCCGCAAGTTTGTAATGATAGATTTTTGCATTACCTGCGGAACTTTGTAATGTGTTTTTTACGTTACCTGCAGAACTTCGCTAATGGTTTTCTTACCTTACCTGCGGAACTTTATAATGTTTTTTTTTACATTACCTGCGGATTTTTGTAATGTGTTTTTTACGTTACCTACAGAACTTCGCTAATGATTTTCTTACCTTACCTGCAGAACTTTGTAATGTTTTTTTTACATTACCTGCATAACTTTGTAATGTGTTTTTTACGTCACCTGCAGAACTTCGCTATTGGTTTTCTTACCTTACCTGCGGAACTTTGTAATGTTTTTTTTACATTACCTGCGGAACTTGTAATGTGTTTTTTACGTTACCTGCAGAACTTTGCAATGGTTTTCTTACATTTCTTGCAGAAAATTGTAATGGCTTTATTATGTTACCTGCTGAACTTCGTAATGTTTTTTTTTTACCTTATTTGCAGAACGTAGTATGTGTTTTGGTACATTACCCGCAGAATTTTCAATGACTTCTTATGCTACCTGCAAAACTTTTTAATGGTTTTCATACATTACCTGCACAATTTTGTTGTGGCTTTCTTACATTATCTACAGAATTTTCCAATGTTTTTTTACATTACTTGCAGAACTTTGTAATTGTATTCTTACATTATTTCCGGAAATTTTATTGGCTTGCTTGTAATACCTGCAGAACTATGTAATAGTTTTCTTAAATTGCATGCGAAACTGTTTAATGGTTTTCTTATATTACTTGCGGAAGTTTGTATTGATTTTCTTATAATACCTTCGGAACTTGTATGGATTCTTTTACATTACCTGCAGAAGCCTGTATTGTAGTAAATACACTATCTGCAGAAAAACTTTGTTGTGATTGTCTCGCCTGCAGAAGTTTAGAGTGATTTCTATACATTGCCTGTATAAATTCCTACTGATTTTCTTACTTTGCCTGCATGACTGTCTCTTACCTGCAGAACTTTTCACTAATTTTCTTGTATTGCCTACAGAACTTTCCAATAATTCTCATCCGTTACTTGCCCCGCTTCCCATCGTAATTTAGTTGTTAACATATGCGGTAAACAGAGGTGGGCGCGCGAACCTTTTTTGGATTTCGAATTCGAACCCGAATCTTCGTCGAATTTGGTTGCTGAACCCGATTTTCAGTATTTCGGTGCGAACATTTTTTATTCCGAACATTGGTCCGAGAACCTCCGAATCTTTAAAAGTAGCAGAGTGAACCTTAATTCCAATGCTTTCTGAACCTCAATTTTACGCAATACAAATCTCCGAATTTAAATTTGAAGCTTCCCGATTTAAAAAAAAAAAAAATTTAAGATAACTACATTATTCATGAAAGAAATTATTACTAGAAAAACTAATTATTTATTCAACAGCCGCCGACGCATGCGCTTTGGCTGCGCGTCACAAACAAGCGTTCTGATAGGCTGGCAACCAGCTGCGGTCGCAACATGAGTCTTTAGTAGAGGAAAAATCAATTTCCGAATATTCGCATGATTGCCGATATTCGCATTCGCATAAAGACCAGGGAATATCTAAGCATATCTATCGACGAAGATCCTCTGAAATGGCGGAAGATACACCCGAATATTTATCCTAATCTTTCTTAGTTAGCAAAGTCTTATCTTGCTTGTCGGTCAACTAGTGTTGCGAGTATCTTTTTAGTGGTGCCGGCCTAGTATACGATGGAAAACGAAATAACCTGACTGGTGAAACAGCAGGAAAATTGTTATTTTTGAAGTTCAACCTATCAATAATGGAATTTGATTATAATATATTTGTAGTTTATACATGTACTAACAACAGCAATAATGGCTTGCATGCAATCTAGTGAATATAGTCAATCTACTCGTAAATAATCCTCTTTTCAAAGGGCAGTTGGTTGGGGAAACAGGTTGGTGGGATGCTTGAGTCTTTTGTCCCACATCGTGGAAACATAGAAAATTTAACAAATTTTAATTAGCTATTCAATTTTCTGTGGCTACGCTTTTACAATGAATTCGAATTTCGAATAGTCCACTCCAGTGTCCAAACTCGAAACTCTAGAATCCAAATAAACTGCCACCCCTCAGGGGGCATAGGATGGGCCATAGGCCATATGATTAGGTCATATGGTTACGTTACAACCCCAAGGGGCTCGTGTAGGCTAGCTTAGACATTAGCTAGGCCTTCGGGACGTCTTTCTTTCGTGCCCTCTTTGCTTCCTTCCCGATTTCATACTCCTACTTGCTCATGCTTTATTGTGTTCTTCCTCTTCTTTCCTGACATGCTCTTTGCATGCGCCTTGATCCTGTGTGGGAACACCTTCGTGCATGGGTGCCCTGATTCTATTGACATACTATGTGTCTTTTGCTCTTTCCTCTGTGATATCGTTCAGCTCGGGAACGGAGAGTTAAACCTTCTGATTATATAACTCATAAATAAAGTGTTGAAAACTCAAACTTTGAGTTAACATTCGCATTCGCGAATATCAAGCAGAGCGCTTTTCTGGAGGGTTCCTGGGTGGAGATGGCCGCACTTCAGCTCTCGCAGGGCAATCTTGAGATTGTTGGACATTCCCCCAGAGCTCCGATGACCACTGGAACGACGCCCACCTTCATCTGCCACAGTCTCTGGAGTTCGATGGCAAGGTCACGGTACTTTTCCTTCTTTTCCGCTTCCTTGTCGATGATTCTGGAGTCGAAGGGGATTGAGACGTCGATCAGTTTGGCCGACTTCTCCCGTTTGTCTTTGACGACGATGTCTGGTCGGTTGGCGTGAAGTACTCGATCAGTTTCCATCCGCTTTTCCCAGTTCATTTGCACTGCTTCGTTTTCAACCACGGGCGCGGGTTCGTGCTCGTACNTGACCGGGAAGTTATGGATCCGCAGAAGGGCCCAGTGGAGGTGTCGAGCCACTTTATCGTGCCTGCGCTTGTACTCCTTTTGCGCCAGCACTCCGCATTCGCTTATCACGCTTATCATTTGCTTTCGTCCGAGCTCCTGCAAATTCTACAGGTAGTAGGGACGTTTCTTCTGTCGATCTTGTTCTGGATATACCTGGTTCTGAGGGCTTGCTCTTGAGCTGCCAGGATGGTGCCTTCTGTTTCCCGTTTTAGCTCCCCCCTCAGCATCCAGTTCCATGAGTCAGGGACTTTTTTGTCCTGAACAGCTTCGAGGTACTGGCCCAACATCTTCATACTCTTCCATTTTTTAGTCCGATCGAGGCGCCGTCGCTCTTTGAATTGGTCAGCCGATTCGGTCTCTTTCAGCAACTTCGCCTCGATTACGCAGCGTGCCCCCGGGTCGTCGCTCTCTCTGAAGTGGTGGGAGAGAGCTCGTGTTTCCGTTGTTATTATTATTATTATTATTACTATTATTACTAGTGACTCTCGCTGCCATTAAATTGCAAAAAAAAAAAAGTGCTTTAGCAAAGCTCCCGTTTTCTTCGTTGCTGATGCATCGAGCTGGACCTGCGGAAATTCCAAGGTAATAAACCCGCCTCTGAGTACAAGTCAACTTCTCATGTTCGTACAAGTTCGTGAAAGGGAGCTTAGGTTTGTAGGTACTTTGTAGGCCGTCCCTTGGTTTCCCCGATTGCTAGTCCCGTATCATGGAATTTTTAGCATTTTTCGTTTCAAGACTCGACATTGTCAATATCTTATCCCCTGAGAACGTGACGTTAAATATATGTAATATATATATATGTATATTAATAAGGACTAATTGTAGTTATAGGGCGACACACGCTGATTTGTACGTTTAGCCCGGTATTATACCCCGTGTAAGGTAACGATAGACAGACACTGATTCCGCTAACGTTCTAAATCAACATCCTTTGAAAATGATCTCATTTGAACGTTAGCTGTACGTACCTCACCTTGCCTCTCCTTACCTTGCGCAGGCCAGCTTATTTGATCGTTCTACCATGCAGTATGTAGCGGGCGGTGGCAGGGTTAGTGGTGTCTCGAGGAAGCCCCATTTCCGATTTATGTGTCGAATAACTTGGTTTTCAGTTCCCTATAGACTTTCGATGGTTTTGGATTTCACCCGTCAAACTTGAACTCGACGCGGCTTTGTCGCCATTTGATCAGTGTGTCACCTTAGCCATGACGATGAAGCCTTGTAGGTTGCCCTGGCTCTGCTAGTTAGTGCAATATCATGATAAATAGTACGCATTGCAAATTATTCAGTGTCAATTACTATCATGGCTTGTCAAATGGCAGATATTTTTCTGTGCCTACTGTATTTGCTTTTTTTTTGTACTTTTACTAACAGTCGTTATTGTTGTCTTCCTCTTCTTTCTCCACTGCCTGTCTCCTGTGCGGTCATTTGTGCTTTGGCGCATCATTCTCTTTCCTTTCATTGAACCCCTTCTAGTGACTGGAAAGATATCAATCAAAGTTGAATCTAGTTTGCGTAATTGGTTTCCGCTTGATGTTGCTGATTGAAGTATATCTCTCTTATGCATTCTGATTACATGTCGATCTTTTCTTGCTGTGTGAAACAATTCTCTAACGTATTTCTTTCCGCGGACTCTTTGATGCGTGCGCAGCGAGAGCATTCATTATATACCTAACATGGGCAGTCAACCGTCTGGGTCTGTTAATTGTATTGACTCTATTTAATGCATCTAAAATCTAAAAACCATCTCTGCACACATGTTGCTTTTACGTTTTCTCCTACGCATTCTGGACATTTTCTGTAAAGTTTATTGCAATAGTAGGCGTTTCATTCTATTTGTAACATCTGTGCAGAAGGTCTGGACAAATGGTCAATCATAAAACATTTTAATTAATCATATGTGTGCGAAAGGTTACAGACTATTTCAATTTATTTAGAAGAGTGATGAAGTATATCCCTGCAAAATAATCGCGATCGTGACAACGCATGAATTTCTTAGCAATTATAATATTTATAAAACACTGCCAAGTGTTTCGGCATTTGCACTCAATTCGAAAAAACGGTAAACAAGACCTTGAAAATTTAGTTACCGCTGCATTTAGTTGATGTACTACTGCCCTTGTATTCGTTATAGATCATGCACGACTATGAAGCTATCATATTACTGATTCATCGCCTTTGTAAAATGTGTAAATGTTTCCCAGTCGATCCATGCAATTGTGTTCATACTCATATTGCTGTACTGCATGAGAGCCAGTCAACTGTGGCGCCCTACCGCAACGTTTCCCGACCTTATTTTATTGCGTTCGAAGTAATAACTATTTAGATTTCTTGTCCTACCATCAGATAATTATTTGTTTGTGAAATCAGGTTCTTAAAGCTCTCACGTAATACTATGCTTTGTAGTTATTTATTTTTTAGGCGAGTGATGAATTTCTTGATTGCATGCTCATAAACTTTTGGTACTTTTGTGCTTGTGAGAACAGTTCTTTAATCCACAATATAATAGAGACCGATGTCTATCTTTATCTATTGATTTTTCTATTTTCTATCATGTTACGTTTGAAGAAAACAGATACGCAAAAAATGAAACTGAGTTGGAGCTTCTAGCCATCCCGTCAAACTGTGATATAAACTAAAGGGCTAGAAAATTGGTCCAGGTAGTAGAATGTAGGCGAAGGCAAAAAGTAAACGGTTAGCTCCTATTTGAGTGCCTTTCCTCCTTTGCCAACGCTGAAACTGAAACACTAAAGATGTCTACAGCTTTTCAATCTTAGCATTCTCATGCATCCTCACTCTTACCTCCTTCCCACTGAAACTTCTGCTGCATATTTTTCCAATCGCATTTGATTAGATGACGATAAGCGTTTGTTTTGCGCCTGAACCAAAGCTTTGAATTACAGTGTATGATATCGGGACATATCCAATTATCCATGGTACCGAGTCGAAGTGGATATTATGAGTGCCTGCTATATGCAATGGTTTTTTCTGGCTCATTGAAGGACTGGAAGATTACGCTTCCTAACTGAAAATGCTCATCCCTTATGTTCTTTTTAATTGGCAGTTGTTGCGACAGAACATTATGGCAATGGCGCAATTTCAACGTATAAATTCCACGGTAATTTTTTTTACTGCCGTGTACTCTTGAAATGTCGTAATTAGCTTACGTAAATTTTGCACAGCATGTGCGTAAAACCGAAGAGAAAAAAAGGTAACGTCGCTATACATTGTTATATCTTCGCGAGATAAAAAGGTCACTGAATTTTTCTCGTTCTAAGAGTTGTTTACAAAGTGACTGGATTTAGTTCACATCATGATGCTTTGCACACTTATTCTGCCAAAACAGGGTGTAGAACTATCGAGATAAAGTTTTTTGTTCTGTCAGTTTACTTTTACTTAAGTTACATCATGGTACATTCGGAGACTTTTTCATTGGCTAGAATTTTATTTTGTTGCCGTGACAAGTTTTGTAGATAGTTCTAAGTTACATCAGGATACATATACTGTAGGTATGTGTTCGTTTACTAAAACGTTTCTGCTTCTTCTTCTTCTTATTTTTTTGCCGTCTCGATAAGTTTTGTTTTGTCGCTTCTTTAGTCGTGAAGCTGCGGTTGAGTGTGGAGGCAGGAGTAATCCTGCAATCAGAGACCGGATTTATCAATACCAGGCTCGGCTTATAGGATTTCTCTCAATGGCCTCAACGTCCTCCTTTCTTTCTCCTCCCAGCAAAGCTCTGGCACAAAACATCTTAAGGTCTTCCTCCTATTTGTTGCCCTTCTCTTTCTTAAAAGCCTAGCTGAAGCCATTAATTTCTCTTTGTGATCTACAAAGGGACAAATTAGGTGTTTTAGGACTCCTGAATTTGGTTGACCCTCGACTGCAGTTGTGAGGATTATGTTCTTTAATCTCTCAATTTCGCTGCAAGGAAAAAAGTAACCCCTGCGGTTCTGTTTACTAAGAATTAAGTCGATTTATCCAACAAATAGACTGTAATTAACCCGTGATTGTTGCTGGTTGTGAGGATTGTTTTCTGTAATCTCTTAAGTTCATTCATGGTGAAAAGAAAATAAATTTAACTCCTGCGTTTGCGGTTTGTTGTCTCTTATTTCTAAGAAGAAAGTTATTGGAACGTTCGTTTCTTAAGAGAGACTTACGTCATGCAATAATGAAGAAAAAATATTGGTCTACGATACACAGGGTGGCGAAAATGATTAAAACAAATTCAATGTTATTGTGGGTATGAAGGGGAAGGAAGTTTTCGAACTGTGACTCTATTCAGAATTACTGTCATTTTTTATTGCAGGTAGAATGCGGTTGATCTACAGTCTCAGGTTATGATCGAGTATCATTGTGATATCTTATCTTTAGTCTTCATTCTTTGTATGATAGCCAAATATAGCGAACTGCGATTTTGCATTGTTCGTGGCTTTAAAAATGGTGCACTGAATTAAGGTTCTCACACCTGTATGAATTATCTCGATTCTCTTCATGTTATTCTAAAACAACTATTTCTTTAGTTGAGTGGTGCGCCGATCTACGATGTATCAGTCATAACTACTGACTTTGTCATGCGTAATATGGAATTGATTCTGTAATGCCAATTCAGAATTCTGAATTAGTTTTCTCTTGTAATTGGCGTGATTGCTTCAGAAAATAGTATACTGTACTACGAGTGTTCCTTAATTGCCGTCTTCACCGTCCTCGCAGTGAGAGTTTTAGCTGCATTCCCGACGGGATACCACCTAATATTTAGTCAATTGAGTCTAAACTGCCTTAAGTGCTTTTACTGCACATTGTTCGGGAAATACACTTCGTAAATTTACTTTAGGAGTTGCGCACATTTGTGTCTTAAGCTATATGCTTGCGAAATTTAGACATGCTCACTGCGGTGCATATATCAAACCATTTCTTTACGACATTCTTGGTTTATTGAGAGTTGCTGGCCACATCTATTTCTAAACTAATATGTATCTTATCTTGTAATTCATCATGACCGTCATACTTCATCTGAGTATCACACGGTTAATATTTTACCCTTTACAGCTATCCAATGCATTCAAATATAAAGTTTATCGTTCGTATTAGTGTGAAAAACCCGTGTGTTTGTAATCGTCTCTTAATAAAGGCCAAGTCCCGCAGCCGATCACACATAAATCACGTATAAAGTTTGCTTGTGCGTGATTGTCAGTGGAGAAATTGATCGTTTTGGGGGTGTGCGTGGTCGAAAATCACCGACGAATTGCGCATGAACTACGTACAAATCAATGACAATCACTTACAAATCATGAGCACTCCACGCATAAACTACTTATGAACGAACATCTTTGGGTCACTTTCGCATCCGCTCCACGCACGATGAATAACCGGCACTGACGGGGTTTTACCGGTCTCGTTCCATGCAACAGAAGAAGGCTTTTCTTGCGAACAACCGCTAACGGTCCACGTATATGTCGCGCATTGTTCGCGTCAGACCTGCACTAAAGGCGCGCAAAATGTTTGAGTCATGCGCGATTCATCGGTGCTGTGTGTAAATCATTGGTTTTCTGACGTGGAGCATCAGTAGCTGTCAGTGGATGTTCGTCGCATTGCGTTTGTTCAAGGCCCAGCCACACTGTATCGATCACGCATAAATCACATATAAAATTGGCTTGTGCGTGATTGTCAGTAGAGAAATTGACCATTTTAGGGGTTGTGCGGGGTCGAAAACCACCGACGAATTGCGCATGAACTACGTACAAATCAGTGCCAATCAATTGCAAATCATGAACACTCCTGCATTAACTGCATATGAACTACTTATGGCAAAAATCATACGGGAGTTGTTAACGATTCATAAGTTTTTCATAAGTTTTTTATGAGTTTTTGTGAGTGAAAAGTCAACGACGTGCGCAGTAGCGGTAAATTTCTTATGAACAACTACGAACGGTCCACGCATATATCGTGCATTCTCCGACTCAGAACTACGCTTATTATGCTTGAATGACCTTTAAACGGCGTGCCGTCACGCATACTTGTGCGTGATCACGATTTTTGAGCAATTCAAACAGTGGAATCGGGCACAAACGCGATGCGACCATCAGCCACTGATGCTCCACGTCAGAAAACTTATGATTTACACACAGCACCGATGATCGCTCACGACTCAAAATGTCTGCGCAATCCATGCGTAAATTGTAAAGTTTGGCTGTGTGACTGGGCCTTAACGTTTTGTTTGCAAAAATTGAGCGTGAGTAGTATTTTTTTTTTAACGTGAGTCTCGTAAGTCCTCGATGATACAAAATTTTACATCATAGGTAGATGAGGCGTTTTTTTTTTCTCGGCAGTAATTAAATACATATAAGGATAGATTTCCTGCAGCACTGTAGCATACATCAGTGTTTGAGTGTCGCGTTTAGTGTCATTACATCCGCCAAGGAGGTTTTGTTTTCGTCGAGTTTGTATCTTTGTCTGTCTGTCAGCAAGATAACTGAGAAAGTTATGAACGGATCTTTACAAAATATACAGCTTGGAATTGTTAGGTATGGTAAGAGAAACAGATGATTAACTTTTTAAGAAGATCTGATCATCCGGTTGTTTGTTTGTCTGACTTTTTTTCTTAATTAGATAACTCAAAAAGTTGTGGGCAGATTTTTGTGAAATTTGCTGGAGTTGTTAGGTATATTTACGAAAAGTAAATATACGAAAAGTAAATGATCAAAGTTTTGCGACGATCTGTTTGTTCTTTTGTTTGTTTGCCTCTGTGTTTGATTTTATGTTTGTTTGCAAAATAACTGAAAAAGTTTGGAATGAATCTCGATGAAATATACAGGAGTTGTTAGAAATGTTAAAAGACATAAATGATCAAATTTGGTGATGATCGATTCGTTTGTTTGTGTGGTTGGCTAATGTCTGTCAAAAGTATAACTTGAGAAGTTATGAACGGATCTTCATGAAATTTGCAAGATTTTTCAGAAATGTTGAAAGACACGTACGACAAAATGTTGGTGATGTACGGTTTGTCCGTTTGTGAGTTTGACTAACATTTATCAGAACATAACTCGTGAACTTACGGACGAATATTCAAGAAAATTACTGAACTTTTTATTACTAGCAAAAGACACAAATGACTAAATTTTGGTGCTGATGAAGAGGAAATCATTGTTTCAAAATCATCATAAAATTTTCGTTCACATTGCTTCGCTTGGCGGAGGTATGAGCTCTTAGAGTGCTCTAGTTCTTAGTTACACGGTCAAATTTGAGCAATGCTACTGATGTTTTCCCCTCAGTCAAGAATTTTAACTACTATTTCGTAACCAAGTATATAAACGCGCATCCCTTGGATCGTATTTCCTTGATTTTTCTTTGTAAATTCAAAATGCTATGTTTCTCGATTCAAAATGCATTAATCAGTTGCATATTGTGATTTATTCAACTTCCATTGCTAAAGTCGAATGTCATAGTTTTTTTTAGTTTCACTAATCTCTATTATTTATTTTTGTTATATTACATTATTATTATTTTCATTATTTGATATTTTTTATTTATTTTAAGATGACGCTCGCTTAAACTTATTTTATTACACCGTAACAGGACAAGTTTGATTTCTCCATGCGTGCCATCTAGCAGGTCGGTAGCTATCAATGACTTTTGAATAGTCTAAATGTTCTACATGCCATCAAGTAAGCTACTTACCAATGAGATAACTAAGTCTATACTTCGTATATGCCATTGACTACGATGCTTACTAATGACTTTTAGCTAATCTCAATACTCCATTCATGCATACCATGGAGTACGATGCTTCTAAATGGCCGTTGCACAAGTCTATAGCGACTGTTCAACAGCCTAAGGATACGGTGGCACTTCTCTTCACTTTGCACTAATGCCAAATTAAACATTGGAGTGCGAGATTTCTGTGAAGTGCTTTGGAGTCTCCATGGCCATCGCAGTTTGGCCAGTTAGAAGGCCCTCACTGCGACCTCCAATGCAATTGTTATGTGGTTTTTTGGTACTACGTGAACTGCATTGAGGGCGTTTTTTTTTCTATTCTGTACGTTGCTTAAGAAGTTCTGTGCAAGGAAGACAAGTATTTGTTGTTTTGCTATTTGAGATAACCTAAAGCTAACAGGTTATTAGAGCTTGAGCGTTGAATGGTTGGACTTTGTATCTTGAGTGTCCGTTTAGTTGTGATCTTCATCGTTATGAAATGTAAACATTGTCTGTAAACGTTCCTAGCGTAGGAACATGTGGTATTCTACTTTATGTTAAAGACTTAGCCTTGTTTGCGTTCAATTTATCAGGGTATTTTTATTGTTATTATTATTCTGTGCGGTCTCCAATCTACTCCAATCTACCGAGTTCCAAGAGAAGCTTCAGTGTCGACAAAATTTCTTGAGGCTCTGTCTAAAACATTCGAGGAAAACATGAAGTTTCATGTTACTACTCGATGAAAAACTAATATAATGCAATAATATATATATTCAGTTCCGCTTTGTCATCAGTGGCTTTTCTTAGTCTTTCGGGCTTACATTGTGATATGGAATTAAAACATTGTGCGTTCATTGCTTTTCACAATCATTATAGTTCCATCCTGAGCTTGAGGACTGCAGGAGCTGGTAGTCTTCCCAGACTGCTTGTGTGTGTTGTGGTTACCGCAATTTTCTCTTGGATTTAGATATTTGGAAACAAATTCCTACGATTATGATGGGTATTTGCAATTCAGTGATATTCAGAATTCTATAGGTGAATGGTTTTTGAAAGATGTCCCTTCACTATCAAACCTTGTTGTCGCTGAAAAACTTACACGTCAGTCTTTTAGAACTTACGGTTAACAGTGGATCTACGAGGAGCAAACTAAGATAAAGCATAACCTGAACAGCTTGATTTCGGTATTATAATTTTTTTGCTAGACATGGAGGAGGCTAGCTAGCTCTTATTTTTATAATAAAGTCGCCAAAATTCATGTCAGTCGATTTTTTTAGGAGGTGCAAAGGATTTTGCCGACCCTGTGTATAATAAGTTTTTTTTCTCGTTTTAACTTCACTTGGAGTATTTGATACCGGTTTTCTTACTATAAAACATTAATCCTATTTTGCTACCATTAGGCTAAGGTATTGTTTTATTCCCTCCAGTTCTCTGATCCACCTTTGTCCCTCAATTGTCACATGTTTAGCTAAGACATGGTTCTGCTCTCAAGAGTCACAAGGTGACTCACAGGACCCATCTAAATATTACCTCCATCAAGGAGCTTATGTTTCTGGCGTGTTTGTCTGTCTCTCCGTCTGTCTGATGTCAAGATAACTCAAAAGATTATGGACGGTTCTTTTCGAAATTTACAAGGATTGTTAGGAATGTTAGCAGTAACAGATTATTAACTATTGGTGAAAATTCGTTCAAGCGTTTTTTGTGTGTGTTTGTCTGCCTTTTTTATCCTAGTGTCATAACTCAACAAGTTGTAGACGGAATTTTATGAAATTTACATGAGTTCTTAGGTGTGTGTGTGTGTGTGTGTGTATCACGAAGAGTAAATGATCAAATGTTTTGTGATGATCTGTTGGTTCGTTCGTTTGTTTGTTCCTGGTTCCTGTGTTTAATGTTATGCCTGTTAGCAAACTAACTCAAATAGTTAAGAACGGATATCGATGAAATTTACAGGGAGGCATAAATGATTAAATTTTAGGAAATATCGTTTGGTCTGTTTGTGTGTTTTACTAATGTTTGTCAGAATGTTTGGCAGCTTGACTCGAAAAGTTATGAACGGATTTTCAAGAAATTTACAGAAGCTGCTAATTATTACTGTCAAAAAGCACCAGTGATTGGATTTTTTTGTTGATACAAAAGAAATCATAGTTTCAGAACCAATTTGAATTTTTCGTTACCGTTGCCCTGCATGGCGGAGGTATGCGCTCTCAGAGTGCTCCAGTTATCCTTGGAATCAAAATATTTTATCCGCGTCGATTGAAGTTATGGCCTTGAAGAAACAATAATAATCGCACTGTATAGAGGTAGTTCCTTCTTTTCTTGGTCAACGTAACTTAATTATCAGTTCCTGGTTAAACCGGTTTAGTAACACCCCTCTAGGGACATTCCATCTGCCATGGGGAAAGGGTTACAATTCCCAGTTCTATATTATGAGAAGTGGTGCCCCATAAGGTTATCTAAGCCTTAGCCAAGCATCCAAAACATTCTTTCCGTTCTATACTTGCTTTTTTCCTATCCTACTTTTACTGTCATTCTTAGCTGTTCTCTTCGCACTCTTCGTCCCGATGTACCGTACTAGCTATAGCATTCCTAACTAGAGCACTCTCACAGCGCATACCTCCGCCAAGTGAGCCTAAGGTAGCAAAAATTCAAATTGGCTCTGCAACCATAATTTTCTTTGCATAAACTTCAAAATCTAATCATTTGTGCCTTTTCATATTAATAACAGCTTGTTTAATTTTTTTGAAGATCCGTTTATGACTTTACGAGTTATACTGTTAACAAACGTTATGACAAATATGAGTCAAACATTCATACGAATCAACCGATCTGCACCAAAATTTGATCATTTATGTCTTTTACCACTACTAACAACTCCTATAAATTTCATAAAGATCCAGTCATTATTTTTTGAGTTATTGTGCTAACAAGCATAAAATTAAAAACAGTGACAAACGAACGAACAAACGGACCATTACCAAAATTTGGTCACCTACTCTTTGTTATATACTTAACAGCTCATGTTAATTTCATAATTTCAACAAAATCCATCCATAACTTTTTGAGTTTTGGCATCAAGAAAAATGACGCAGAAAAACAAACAAACGGATCGACATATCTTCACCAAAAGTTAATCATCTGTTCCTCCTAACATACCTAACAATTCCTGTAAATTTCATCCAAATCGGTTCATAACTTTTTGAGTTATCTTGGTGACAGACAGACAGACAAGATAACTCAAAAAGTTATGAACCGATTTGGACGAAATTTATAGGGATTGTAAGATATGTTAGGAGGAACAGATGATTAACTTTTGGTGAAGATATGTCCATTCGTTTCTTTGTTTGTTAGTCTGCCTCATTTTTCTCAATGCCATAACTCCAAAAGCTATGAATGGATTTTTACGAAATTAACAAGAGTTGTTAGGTATAAAACAAAGAATAAATACTAAATTTTGGTAATGATCGGTTTGTTCGTTCGTTTGCCACTGTTTTTAATTTTATGCTTGTTAGCACAATAACTCAAAAACTAATGAATGGATCTTTATGAAATTTATAGGGGTTGTTAATAATGTTAAAAGACATAAATGATTAAACTTTGCCGCACATCGGTTTGTTCGTTTGTATGTTTGACTCATGTTTGTGATAACGTTTGTTAGCAGTATAACTCAAAAATTTATGAACGGATCTTTAAGAAAATTGCACTAGCTGTTATTACTATCAAAAGTCACAAATGATGAGGTTTTGGAGTTTATACCAATAAATTATGGTTTCAGAGCCAATTTGAACTATTGCCACCGGAGGTATGCGCTCTCAGAGTGCTCATCATTAAATGCATTAAATATGTTACAAAATACCCTTCCCTTGTCCTCTCTAACGGCTCTGTTACCGTTGTTTCGTTAGAGTGGCTTAAACTAATAGCTATAATGTATTTATATTACTTTTCACAGTATATGTATTTATTGTAACTACAATGCCCTCGCTGTGTACATCCTCGCTCAACAGCGACGCTCCACTTCCGTCATCAGTAAGGAGAGTTTGCGGGCTCGGCTCTGTGGCACACACCGGCAAGTCTCTGTTTATCATGCGTAATGAGCTGTGTTTACTCCTGGACACACCGTGCATAATTAGTCGTGTTTGTTGCCTCGACTTCGCCCTTGTTTACTTTATGTAATTTAAGTTAGCCGTGTTGCATTACTTCACGCAGAGAACTCGAGAAGTAATGTAAATACTTTAGTCTTAACGACTAAATATAGTACGCATAACTGAATCTTCTAGCGTACAGAAACTAAAATGCTTTAATTGAACGTTTAATTACATTTATTAGTGTGGTTCCCTCATCATAGAGAGTTGTTCCCTCAGGGTTTCGCTATAGCTAAGTCACCTTCTCTGCTAAAATCAGGGCCACCGCAGAAGCTAATAAAACCGTAGTTAAACTTCTGCGCGGCGCCACTGCGGCCTTCAATTTTGTTAGGGTTAGCCCTATGAGATATCTTTCTTTCGTGCTCCATTGCTTTCTTCCTTTTTTTTTTTTTTGTTCTGTTGGCATCTTTCTTCTGTGCTTTTTTCTCTTTCTTGACAGCTTGTTTTCACGGGCGTTGATCGAATGCAGCAAGTAGCATTTATATTACAGTATATACAGTATTACAGTAAATTGGTTCCAATGCTGTAGCATGGGGCCTGCAAGTGGTACGCGACGTCCTCCCAAGTAATGCGCTAGGAACAAACATTCCTGCATGTCCCTACAATGCCAGCGCGTACTGTTGCAAGACCATTGCTCAACAGTGGGCGGTAGAAGCACAAACTAGGGTTTTAACTTTCTATGACGTTTCTACCGTGTCTATTGCAACTTTGGGCCAGGGGCTGCACCCACATTCGTTCCATGTCATGTTATTGCCGAGTCCTATATAAACCTTTGTTATAAGTTATTATTGAAGTATAAATGTCGTCTTTGTTATACTGGTTATTATTACAATTATATGCCACCGAGTTTTAACTTTTCCGATCGTTTCAAGCATTGCTATTGCTGGGTGCAACGAAATTCTACTCAGCGATTTTGGGTTACATGAAAAATGTTTTTTTTTTTCGTTTGTTAATAATTAACGAACGAAAACAATATGTACTCTGTAAGATTAGACTAGCAGGTGACTCGATATATCCCGGATAAAAGAATCAACTAGAGCACCCTAAGAGCACGTATCTCCGCCAAGCAAAACAACAATAACGAAAAATTCAAATTGGTTATGAAACCAAAATTTTCTTTCTATCAACACCAAAAAAGTAATCATTTGTGCCTTCTGATAGTATTAACAGTTTCTGTAATTTTCTTAAAGATCCGTTGATAAGTTTTTGAGTTATGCTGCTAACAAGCATTATGACAAACATAAGTCAAACACACAAACCGATCACCAAAATTTAATCATAAGTGTCTTTTAGCATTACTAACAATTCCTGTAAATTTTATAACGATCCATCAATAACTTTTTGAGTTATTGTGCTAACAAGCATATAATCAAACGCAGCGACAAGTGAACGAACAAATAGATCATCACGAAAATTTGGTCATTTACTCTTCGTAATATACCTAACAACTCCTGTAACTTTCATCATGAAAATCCGTCTTTAACTTTCTGAGTTATGGAACTAAGAAAAAATAGGCAAACAAGCAAACAAATGAACGGATTTTCTCCAAAAGTTGATCATCTGTTACTGGTAACATGCCAAATTTCCCTGTAACTTTCGCCAGGATCCGTTCATAACTTTTTGAGTTATCTTTGTAACAGATAAACAAAGACAGAGACAGACAAACACAGCAAAAACATAACCTCCTTGGCAGAGGTATTAAAATTTATTTACAACGAGAAGTAACTTGGAACAATTTTACTGGCTTGATGAATAAAAATATCAGCTTGGAGAGAAGAATACAACCAATGCCTCTCATTATTGTACACCTTATAAAACATACATAGCTCAGCTACTCTTCTCCTGTGGGACAGGTTCACCTGGCTGAACTAACAAGTCGGTCCAACAGACGCAAGTGAGTATCAGCAGCTGAAGCCCAGACCGGGGAGCAATACTCTAACATAGGCAGCAAAAAAGCATAAAAACATCTGCGGATTATCAGTCGGTCTCGGACACTTTTACNTAACGAGTCTCGACAGGTACACACTGGCTAATGCTTCACCACGCGCGCACCTGAGATATGAGCTAGCGACAATACTGCTTGGTCGCTCATATAGGCTTGTGGCCTGGGTGTGTCTGCTGCAGCGCACAATACAATGACGCGCACCTACACAAGCAAACAAATGAACGGATTTTCTCCAAAAGTTAATAATCTGTTACTGTTAACATGCCAAACAATCCTTGTAAATTTCGCCAGGATCCGTTCGTAACTTTTTGAGTTATTTCGGTTACAGACAAACACAGAGACAGACACACTCAACAAAAACATAACCTCCTTGGCGGAGGTAATAAAAGTTATTTACAACTAGGAGTAACTTGAACAATTTTACTGTCCTGATGAATAAAAATATCAGTAATTAAAATTAGGCTAAATTTTTGTTTTTTGATGGCGAATTATTATTGACTCTTAAAACGCTATTGTTATCGCTGCAACTGGTATTTCTGTAGATCAGTGCTAATTTCTGCCTAAAGATCGTCTGCGTCCTTCTACTGAAAACCTTTATGTTGTTACCATGTTCTCCTACTTCTTCTCTGATTTGCTGTTCCTTTGCACGGTATCACGTATGTGTTTACTCATCGTTATTTCCTTACTCTTACCTTTTGCTCTTTTAATGCACTACATCAAAATATATCACTAAATCAAAATATAATTCATAATATCTGAATAGGGATTTGTCACGCATTAGTGCATGGTGGGGCATGAAGCTGAATGCCAGTAAGACCAAGTCGATGATTATCAGTCGGTCTCGGACACTTTTGCCGCAGCATCCACATCTGGATATAGAGGACACTTTTCTTCATGAGTCTAGCTGCTTGGAGATTCTTCGTGTTATCTTTGAGGAGAAGCTTGCTTTTGAGCCTCATATTAGGCGACTGGTGTCATGTGCTTCCAGTGAGATTGGGCTCATGCGTAAGGTGAATTCTGTGATTGGTGACGGTGTGGTTGTCCGCAGATGCTTTATGCTGCCTGTGTTGGAGTACCTATTGCTCACCGGTCTGGGCTTCAGCTGCTGATTGTTTTTTACGTCTTTTGGACCGACTTGATAGTTGCGCCAGCAGACTGTGTGCCGATAATGATTGGGTGAAGCTGTCCCACAGGAGAGGGGTGGCAGAACTTTGTATGTTTTATAAGGTGTACCGTAATGAAAGGCATTGGTTGTATTCTTCTGTGCCTGTCCTCAAGGTCTCTAGGAGAATTACACGTGCTGCGGTCGGCGCGCACACTTTCACGTTGGAGAATGTTTGGTGCGGAACTAATCAATTCAGTCGGTGCTTCGTACCCTGGTCTGTTGAGGTTTAGAATTTATTGCCGACCTCGGCTTTCGGTCGTATTGGCCTGCAGGCGTTTAAGTCAGCAGTTAATGGCTTTTTGTTGGAGTTCCTTTAGCAGCGTTCCTGGCTTCCCGGTGTAGCAAAGGGGTTCATTTGGGCTGTCCTACCTCCCCGTGGGGGCCCGAGCGTGCGGTTTTAATACTAATAATTGTATAGAGAGGACAGTAGGACAATGCCTCTTGTAGTAACGAGCTGATTCTTTGTCGAGACTTAATTATTGCAGTTATCCCCTGTTCAATCTTGGAATTCCATGAAAATACATTAAGATATTACTCAATAACTGATGCATTAGCGAGATAATCATAACCGGATTTTCTTTCACCACTAGTGCCCAGCTGGTTTCTGCTCTGTCGCCCCTACCTAGATCTGCTGACTGTCTTCAGCTTGTGCTTTTTCTTTCGTGAATTACTGTTCCAATACTCATTGATGGTCAAAGCGTTGCTTGTTTTTCACGATATACTTCATGTCTTTTGCTCATTGGCAACATCTTGCAGTGAATGGGGAGGCTCCAAGTTATATATACTCTTATATGTATTTACGTAATAGGTGTCTTCTGTTTGTGCTTGCCAGCAGCAGTCAGCTATATTTTGTGCCCCCTGAGTACTACCGAGGGCATTTTCAGTCTGCACGGTATTGTTAAGCAGAGCTGCGCTCTTGCGACCACTTCGTTGTAGACCCAAGAGTAAAAACGCCGCAAGTCTGCGGCCTCCGGCCTGCGTCATTGTTATGGCTGGCCTGCAAGTGTCCAGCTCTCCTTGTTAGGATATCACAATATGCCCAGTGTATTGTTTATGTCGCACTGCTAGTACTCGATATGCATTACTGGTAAACCTACTTGTCCAAGAATCTCCGTTGTTCAAAATGTCGCTGTTATATAGTACTATCTTGTGCAAATGCCTGTATGTAACATTCCAGTGAATATAAGCACCTCATCTAAAAGAAAAAATTATTCTGTTGGCATCTTTTTCAGCCTCTCCAGAAGTTTTTGCAGTTTTCTTCGTATGAACTTTTTTCCGAGTTATTTTAACTGGTAGGGCATTTTTACGAGGCTTTAAAAATAATATTAGCTTTGGTAATGTTTCAGTAGCGCAAGTAACTTTTCTTAGTATACCGTTAGAAAAATTAGTAGAGATGTATTTTAGTTGTGGCAGCCTTAATTATCCAGGTTACTGCAAGTAATAGTTACAGGAATGCAGTTTAAATAGCGAAAGTATTCCTATTCTACGCTATTTATATGTAAGAACATCTTGTACATTGACGTTTTAGTTTTTAAAACGTTTATTTTCTACGAAACTGTAAGAAATCTTTCAAGAAGGTAGTTTGAGTAGTGACATTCCTAATTTCCTATTATGCTATAATAAAAAAAATTTGTGGCGAAACAATTTTGCTAACTAAAACGGTTATTTAGTATGATTCTGTAGGAAAAATTTATAAAAATGCATTTTAAGTTGTAAATGCGCTATTTTTCTATGAAATGGGTGAAAAACTATATTTTATCAATCCGGTTTCAGTGATCGATTGTATAGGGCGCGTCCGCTTGGGCTTCGAAATTAAACCTTATTGGCTTGTATTGTTCGAAACTTCCATCAGACAGAAGCTTCGGCCTTGCGACTCCCATCCCTGCTACAAGTGTAAAGCCCGCTGCAGACGATAGTCTTTCGTTCTGTGTTTTCACTTCACCGCATTCGAATATTTTGTACTGTTCATGCAAACACGACTGTGTGTCTACCAAAAGATTCGATAAAATGTTTACCGTCGTATTCTCTGCCTTAGTTCGTGTCACTATTTCAGTGTTTTGTGTCTTTTAATATCATTAGCGAATATTCGTCTCAGAAAGCAGTGCTCGTTTTTGTTGTTTACACAGACACGGCAGCATATTTGGATGCTGTGAAGTGAAAACACAGGACAAAGGAATATCGTCTGCAGCGGTCTTCAGACGTAACAGGAATAGGCCTGCGTTGAGCCTGCGAGAATTCCATTTTTAAGGAGTAAGTGAGAGTTTCTGGAAGTCCTAAGCACAATCGATTAAAGGTCAGATCGTGAAATTCAGTTCAGCAGGTCGAAGCCAAGGCACCTGCCTGAAGTTTCGGATAAGTCAAGCATCGATGGCTTAATTTCGACGCCCAATCGAACGCGCTGAGGCTACAACATCGTACTGTAATAAATTGAGGTTAGTTTCCGTGGTGAGTGGGCACAACCTGCGCTTTCTCATGCTCTTCATGCACCCGTCCCTCGCTCGTGCTTCCTTTCACTTCTTAATAGTCATCCAACATTTAGAAAAGACATCCGCATTGCTCCTTAATCCTTCGTAACTCTGGAAAATGCAGCGCTTTTCATTTTGGTTTGATGGTATTTCTAATATTTTCATGAAACTCTGCGTGTTCCCTTTAGAGTGATTATTTTTTCATAACTTAGTGAATGCTTTTATAGGTCCGAAAATTCTCCGTGGAAGCTCTAAGTGTTTTGTGCTTGGTTAACCAAGAAATTATGTTCCTGTTTTGGCTTGTTCTTGGAACTATATAGACTGACGCCGCCGCTGTAAGTTTTCTCTTTGTTTCCATTATCTCAGCCGCAGATGTTTTACCCACCGACAATAAAGAAGCCGCGAACTGCTCAGAATATATTTTTTTATATATTTTTTTTCAAAGAACTTTCAAACTTGGTACAAAAAACTGGTGTGTGAATTCCACTGATGGCAACCCGCTCCACGTGCCTTGCCCAACGCTTAGGTTATTGTCTGTTCATGCAATTAATATACCGCGCATTACAAACCAATAACGTAACGAAATTCTTGGCTACCCAACATATTGTTCTGCTATTCTAACTCGGGTACGACCAAGATTTCTGAAAAAAATGGTCTCAGTGCAGGTGAATTCGCTACGGTACAAATCAATCCAGCCTATTATAGATACCAATTTGGTAGCCTATGAACGAAAGAAGAAAAATACGCATGGCACATCATCTACATATGGATCAGTTCCTGCGCTCGCATGGAAGACTGTAAAGCCGGGTGTACGAGATGGGCAACGGAACGTGTTTCTTCAACTAATCGTCTCGATATATTTTTGAGCTCAAAAAAAAAAAAAAAAATTCTTTACATGTTGATCAGCCAATCAGTGTACTCTGCAAGTTTCCCTGGTGAAGTTTGGAGTCTCTTTTCAGATTTAGTGGGAGTTAGAATTCAGAGAACTTTGTGCAATTGTGCTCTTTGAGAGCACACAGCAGCGCATTGAGACGCAGAACTGAGGGTACTCGTTCATTTGACCGTCGTGTGAACCAGCCTTGAGATTGTAAATTTGGTACCATGCGTTACAAAATTAATAAAGTACATCGCATGTCAGGTATTATCAGCCTAACTGCAGTGACACTACGAGTGTCAGTGCAGCTCATTAGAAGCCACTTTCATTGTACATTACAAATAATATTTGTATTGCTGGTAATTCTTCTGTATCTCGCATAGAAGTAGCTCGTTAACGAGTTTTTCTGTTCGTTTCAAATCTAATAATAGGATGATCCTGCGGTGTGAAAACAAGAGCTGTAGCCAATACCAAGTGCTGACGTCTGACGTGAAAACGTCGGAGCTCTCCAGTAAAACAATAAAACGCGCTGCTGTAGCGGCAAGATTCGAACCCGCAGCCACCATGCCTCGCAATCTCACTTGCTGTTGATGCCTTTGAGCTTTGACTGTAAGGCACCGAGAGGCTGTACATCAGTGTGGCCCATTACGTATTTTCCTGCCCATTAAAAATCTGTTAGATACTGGAGAATGTGCATTCCAATACGCATGACTAATTACGTAGTCTTCCAGCGCATTAGGAATCAATTTGATCCAGCATATACCTAATTCGTATAACCCATTATTATGCATCAGCCCCGGGCTATGGGTCACACAGCGTTACCTTAATCCCCTCTCCACCGTCCAATCCCCCAAGATGCCATCCCTCCTGTCCCCTTTCATCTCCCTAAAAGCTGTCGTGTTTGCACTGAGGACCCAATTTTGTCCTTGCACTGACTCCTTCTTTTCTCCTCTCAGTGCTTAGGCAGAAAACTTCCACCTTGACTTTTCTCAAACAAATTTACTTTCCCTGACATCGCTTTGAAGTAGCGCTTTGCAAAAATAACCTGTCCTTGCTCCTGCCCCTCGCCCTGAGCTCCTTATTATTTCTTTCAGCGTGAGTTCATGTCGCTAATGCGCTCCTCTGGATTTTTTTTAGCTCTAATTGCTTCTAAACTTTTATACGGAACTATTTGGTTATTGTGATTTTTTTTTGTTCCTTTTAGCCTGTATACCTGAAAAATATTTCCCGTTGTTGATTGAGTTATTTTTTCTGTGTGTGTGTGTATATATATGACGTGATGCAGGAATCTGTAATTAATAGAAAAAATCATCGTAGTCACCCATAAAAAAAATAATTTTGAAATTTAATTGTTATGAAGTAGCTGTCTATAAACTTTTCATACGCTCAACACTATTTCAATGTGAGTTCCTGTCAGTACACATTAAAAACTTCGTTTAAATTAGCAAGAATGCACTCTTCTATATATTTCACATTCCTGATTCGAGAGTTCTTCATTTCTCTCAATTGGCATACTATATGTTACCTCTTTCTTCCCTCTCGTTGGATCGTAGCTAGCGGTTGCTGTGGACGAAGAGATTTAGCCTATTATCACATAAAGAAAACCTTTATTTCTCGTAAGAAAACCAGTTATAATGACTCCCAAAAACACGACGGCATGTCTTAATTAAAATGGAAACATTATAATAATAATAATATTTAAAATAATAAAAATTATAAAGGTTCACCTTTCCAGTTAAATGCTGTAAACCATTCAGTAAGAATTTCATTCTCAATTCCAGTCAAAGTAGGCTTGTCATGTTAAATGCAACCCTGCTAATACCGCCTTTAAATTCCATCAAAATTGTAAATGCTGCTCTACTGCACAACTCTCACTCTCATCTACAATGCAAATTGCCTGTTGCCGCATCAAAGGTGAGACGTTTGTATAAAGTTCTCAACTCTCCATTGCATCCTCTTTGTTTTCTCTTCAATTGTTCTGCTTAATTTATGGTAATGGAGTTGTGAGATTGTTACTAAATCCATCTCACTTTGTTCTGCCGTGCGATTAATTCAAGATTCATGCCGGTATTGTCTCATAAATCGTTTAAAATTGCATTTTTTTTTTGTTGGACCATATTCTTACTGTGCGCTTAAGGAATCTTCGATCGTTTTTACCTCATTTGTCCTTGGCTTCAGAAAATAATACAATAGTCATTTCTAGAATCATTCAGTACAGATGCACTTTTTCACTTTCCATATTTAAACTATGTTCACACTACGTACATCCATTTTATGGCATGGGGAATCGTGCTTAAATGAGATGTTCATGAGTTACTTAACGTTATATCCTTAGTTACAGGTTTGGTCGAAGAACGGCTTGCCGACTTTCTGTGCCCACATATTTTTTGTTTCATTGCACCACCAGAGTCGTTCGTTATCTGCGAGTGTGATACGTCAATCTGAGCGTTTGCTTTCGTCATTTTCTTTACCGTTCAGTATGCATCTGGAAGACAGAACTCAAGGCTGGTTCACACGACTGTGAAATGAACTGTAGCTCATTGTTCGAATGGTTGAACTTACGAAACTGTTTATCGTCACGACAGTTGGGTTACTATGTGTCACTATATATAGGGAAGGTTTAGCTATCTGTTCAAATTTGGAGTGAATTAGAACTCAAGAGAAGCTGTGCACTTTTCTGCTGTGTGAACGAACACAGAGACCTAGTCGGACGCTAATTTGAGAGAATGCGTTCATTTGACTGTCGTATGAACCCTCGGAAATAGATTTGTGTGTTAATCCGATTAGAAAGCTGTAAGTAGAAGGACCAACAGGCGCATTCCCTAAGAGCTGCCGGAGCTTACGCTCCCGCCCCTATGAGCTGTTGTAAGTCAGAATCATTGAGATATCTGAGGAAGAAAAGAAGAAGACGCAAAGAATAAATTCAGCCAAAGAATCCCATGCACGCACGTGTTCAACTAACTGTTCCTGTCGGCCCTGCCCCATGCTACCTCCTATCCACCTGGGGTGAACTGCCCGCTGTCCTCCTGTGCCTTCCTGCATAGCCGACGCCTCGAGCACCTCTTCCTTATTGGAGTTTGCTGCCAATCTAAATGATAATGAGTGCTCGGTAATTACTGACCCAACCTGCATCGCTACGACCACGGTCCTCTGGGCCGTCCGTCCATCTCGTATTGATGCAGCGGTCCTCACCAATGCATTGCTGTCTAAGTAACCAACGTTTCTCTGTTTGTTATGGATGTGTTTGTTTCGTGAATCTTTCAGCCCCGTAACCCATTAACGTCCAGGATAAACCTTTGTTTCTCAAAGCAGTAGCTCTGTTGGTAATGTCGCTAAAGGGGGCATAGTGGGCGTTAATGCATTGTCGTCTTCAGTTAAAAATTAATTTTCGAAAGAATAGCTGTGCGCGAATTATTAAACCCCATAAGCGTCAGTGTTATGATATTAAGTCGCACAAATAGTTGAATCATTACCTAAACACATCGCCGTACTGCAAATTGTTTGAGTCTGAGTAAAACAGCACAAATTGGTATGTGTATGTGCTCTTTTTATTTTATTTACTACGGTTGATTAACCATTCTACGAATTATTTTTTAGTAAGCAAAAGATTAATATGAATCAAAAGATTGTTGAATTTATATTGCTGCTTTTAAAGTTATAAGTTTTTCATGAACAAATAGTAGATGTTTATGTTAGCCCTTCCGTCCATTGTGTGTGTACCTATCCTATACGATTGGAAACTGTAATGTGCTGAGCCTTTCCCAGATATCTGTGGAATAAACAAATAAAAAATTAGCCTTGTAGTCTGGTATCAGGTGCTGTAGATGCCTAAGTGCCGAACACTAACTGTTTTGGGAGGTTGTTGCAGTGAAAGAACTGAGTGGCGGACGTATTTCTCAATAATGTTGGTCTATTGTTTCAAGGCTCAGTATTTTTCATTCACTCCCCGTATTTTCAACGTTCCCAATAGTACCATTCCTTCAAGAAAATCAAAATTAAAGCATGGATTAATCCTTTATCCGGTAAGTGATCATATATGGTCACTTCTATAGCCCCATTTCTACAATCATGTTTCAGCCACCCGGTGCAAGGTTAAATCGTTAGATATTCAAATCATTGTACTCCTGCTGTCCGCATTGCCGCCAAAAACTGCAGCATGGTTAACTTTCCGCCAAAAATTGCATCAGAAAAACAGTGCAACTTCCCAGTTAGTTACTGCGCCGGTGGTCAACACATGTAGCTGCAGGTTACACCAGGACAACTAACACTGACAGCGCTTCTCTCTCACAATATATTGGCACTTTTATTGCCGCTGACAGGCACAACATGTGTGACAAACTGCGACAGATTGTGTTGTTCTGGCGGCGGGAGCGTCGTGCCCTCTCCGGTAAATTAGTGCGCTGCTCACCGACTGGCTTACGGTTTGATTGATGTACGTGAGTGTTGATGTGGCTTGGGGTGTGAGTTATTTTCGCGTGCCCTAAAAAGTTGTTGCGTTTTTCTATCGGTCAGTTTACTATGAAAACCCTATAAGCATTCTTAGTTACCTGATATACGCCCGAGCTGTTGCTGAAGCCCATCCGATTCTGCACTGTAGCTGACGGCAAGGTACTTGCCGCACTCGTCAGTTCCTTCGGTGTTGTATACCCCGCGGTCCGTACTATGCGCTGCCAGGATCTGTGTTCGGTAGTTCTGGTCGTCCTCCGACTGCCCAATGCTCCACTTTCCCATCCCTTTGCTATTTTGCTTAATGGGGACACAAAATATGTATATAAATAAGTAAATGAATAATACTAATAAATTATTAAATATTTCAGTGAATAAATAGATTGGCCTTGATTGAAGTATTTTTGTGCCCATTGTTGGAGAAAATAACTTTAGAGATCTGAGCCTGGAAGCGTATGTTTTTTTTTTTTTTAACAAACTTCAAATTCGTCCACAACTATCGTCAATAAATACTCCGTTCCCCAACCGGATCCAAGATACTGTTAGAGTGGTTGTAAACAAAGTTACCATTTCTGTCGCTCGGGCGCAGCAGCCTGAGGTAAGAATCCTTCAAGCATAGCAGAAAATGAATGGATTGATGATTACCGTACACATTCGTCTTTATTATATTGTGTTTCGGGAGTGTTTTGCCTTCAGAAATGATAGCAACGGCATTTCGTTGTCTCTTTCAGTTTTTAACCCTGTGGCCCTCAATTTGCAAAAGTGAATGCTGCTTTATCTTCGATTTATAAATAATTGACCAAAAGAAATGAACGCGATCAAGTTCCCTTCTAAACAGCAGAAAAAGTTAGTCTTCTTTGTGCTGACAGATGTTATAAATTTTGTATTGGTGGCATTTTTGAGGGTCTGATGATGAGTTATTTCCGTTTCAAAAATATAGCTTCTTAAAATCACACAAAAAGGGTTGATTGACGACTCAGAGTTAATTTTGAGTCACAGATGCAGCAATTTTGTAGGGGGGTTCGTAATCAAGATGACAAATTGTCAGGGTAAATAAGGCCATAACGTCTCTAATTAACGAACTCTACAAGGTGCAGGAAGTAGAGCTTTGCGGAACAAAATCGAGGACCGGCGAAACATACCGGTGCCACAATCGTACAGCTGAATCGTACCCCAAAATGCGGATTCCCCTCTGGTTTATCCAACCCACGTAAGGTCATTTCGACCGTAGATCGTTCCCCTCTGACGTGAAATTTCGTTGTAGCTCAATCTCTGCCCACATAGTTAATCTTTCGCTTGGTTGCATTTTTGGAACGGAGTCCGCCCATCAAGTTTTACAAGATAATTAATTATCGTCTACGAAGTCACGGCCACTTTCCCTGGGAACATGTCTTAGCTTTCCGAACTCATAAGCATGTTGTTGGTGAAAATAAACGTTACATGGAACTTCGATCGGAAGTGGAAACAACCGAGGATGGTTACCTGATAAGCTCTCATCCCTCGATCTCCTCGTGATACTTATGTTTGGTATGTTACTTGGGTAAGCTGGAAAAACTTGTGGGGAGGAGAGAACCAATATGGATAATTTAAACTGTATTCCAATTGTGACAGTTTGCCACTGTTATCTTTGCGTTCAGATTTGAGTTGGGAACGATTCTTTTTACACTCATTGAATAAATGCAGATTATTAAGTTGGGTTGGAATTATTAGAATTCGGCAAGAATTATTAGAATTACGACGCAGAACGCTCAATGAAACAAATCCTTACCTACTATAATAAGAAAGCTGTGTGTTTAAATGTCTGTCCGATGCCTTCCAAAATTGCTTATTGTTGACAGTTCCATTGCACTCTGTGGACTTGACAAAATTTGTGAGCCTGGTGGGCTTTGTAAACTTGGTAGACTTTGTGAAGTTTATCAACTTGGCGGACTTTATATGGATTTCCAAACTTTTAAGATGGTATACTAAGCTATATTAAGATAAATATTTTTTAAACTAAGTGAACCAAAAGGGTCGTCGGTGGCCTAGCAGCAATAACGATAGTTGAAATTGTATTTATTGCTGCAATTGTTCAGCTTCTTTAACAAGTGCACTCTCGTGAACTTCACCAGTCAGTGAAAAGAAAGCATCAACATTAGCAGGATTGAATTTTTGGCGGTCTCATAGATTATAGATTTGCATTTACCACCTGACAATCGATTTAAATTGGCGAACTGAATTCTTAGAATTGCTTTTCCGGAAAGTTAAAGCTCGCGAGTTCATGTGATTTCGATCGAAGCGGGCTGCTCAAGCACGTCATTCGTTTGTTAATGAGAAAATGTATCGTCAACGTACGCTACTGTGCAGCTCATTTCTTTTGATGCTTAAACTTCCGCAGTTTTCGTCAAATACGCTTTAAACGCTTGCTATGCTCATGCGAGGTGATCCTCCCGGAATGGATTCATCGCTTTTTTATTAGCATCACGTTTCCACTGAGCGGTCTCCTCCATTGTTCCTCATGAAGTGACAGACTGATTCCCTGAATTAATGTTATTGCTGTTAGAATTTGAATTTCCGGGTGAAAATTCTCGTGAAGTTCTTAAGGTGAAATCTATACTAAGAAGAAACAAAGCACCTGAAGTATGGAAGTATTGGTAAAGTATGGAAAAGGTACAACATGTCCTTCAAAGCTTCAAATATCTGTAATTTAATAGGTATGCTCTGAAATGCCTGAATTTCGTCCTGCTATCAGCGTCCCTCGAACTGTGTTCTGTCTGTAAATAAAACTGCCCATTTCTCTGCCCGCCTTTATTGAACGACATGCAAAGTAGCTACCTATAATAAATCAGTGCTTAACCTAAAAAAAAAAAATGCGTAGTATCTCGATCGTAATTTCATTAAGGTACATATTTACGGTTACATTACACTAACTCGGTGCAAAGTTGCTGCTTGTTTTTGTCTGCAAGACAATCTAGGGAATTTCCTTCCGTTTCCTCTCGCACCACAATGGCACAAAGTTGCTCGCGCGGTTGTGTAAATCACTCAGGATCTCCCCCGTAGAAGTCGCAGGCCCGGCACCTCGGGTTATGAACCCTAACATTATTGCTTGTTCCAGAGTGGGCCCACCGATCCAATCCAGGCGCGCTCATCACGCCGGTCACTTTATCCCCTCGTTTTCTACGGCAAACTTTTCAATCCCAGGTGTTAATGCAG
>LQNS02278091.1:58102536-58124916 GCA_001587735.2 Parhyale hawaiensis | reverse complement strand
GCAGGCCCGGCACCTCGGGTTATGAACCCTAACATTATTGCTTGTTCCAGAGTGGGCCCACCGATCCAATCCAGGCGCGCTCATCACGCCGGTCACTTTATCCCCTCGTTTTCTACGGCAAACTTTTCAATCCCAGGTGTTAATGCAGTAAAAAAGCCCGCGGCTCCCTTGAGCCTCGGGGCTTCTATAGGCCGCCCGGTTCATAAGCAAAATCCTGGGCTTTTGAGGCGGGTCCTCCGCTACCGATGGTTCGCTCGCCTATCGGGCGCTCCGTGGATTCTTTCTTTGTTGCCGCCGTCGGTAAGGAAAATGTTCTGGGTGGCGATCATTCGATCGTTCGCTTTTAATTAAGCGTGAAGCTAGAGGGCTTGTTTCTTTATTAATCTCACCACTAATGCACTGCACAGAATAGCAGCCTTATTAAAGTCCCTGAAGCTAAAGAATACCTTGCACGGGACTTGCCATTGAAAAAAAGCGGAGACGCTGGAGGCGGATCATTGCTTGTCGTGCCGGGGCTGCTACGCCCGCTACATTCTCCCTCTTCAACAAAGAAATTTCTATTCTCAACTCGGCGATTGATGTCCCAGCGGATATTAAACTGCTTCAGAGCTAAAACGGCGCCATGCTTTTCTCGCTATAAAACGAGCTTGATGTTCACCGTGTATTGATGCAAATTTGTCTGGAGTATTTGACAGTGAGAGGACTCGCAGGGGTCGGGAACCTTTCTAGCTGAGGGACCTATTAATTCAAGTATTTTCTATATCCGTGAAAGCTATAATAGTAAGTAACATAGAAAATACAACTAAATGCGTGAATTTCTTGGGAAAACAAATATTCTGCGGTCGAGATGCAGCTATTAATAGAGCCATGTCTCTGAGCCATAGGATCAAGCGTATTAGGTTCGTTCATTCTACTTTTGGGGAGATGCATCCACAGAAGGACTTCATAGGTTATTTTTCACTCTCCTGTCGCCAACCGTCTTCGATCGGTTCTTTTTCTTTTTTCCTTCGTGACTGTTTGATCCCATGCGCAGCGATCTTTCGCCGTACTGCATTATGCGGCGTAAGCCATAAAGTATTTCCTAGCTCTTTTTGCATTAAATTTCCATGAAGCCACAAATACCTACATACGTTTTTCATTCAATTCTCTCTATTCAAATATCATCTGGTAACGTATTACGGAGAGTTTGTTAGACATTATGTGCCAGTTGAAATTTCAGTATCGCACCTTGTAGATGTTACTTGTTCCATTTGGATCCCTATTATCGTGCATTATGGAACTGAAGCTTTGAAACCCTCTAACAAACTGCGACTTCCAAGATACCCACTCCGGCTTAGTACTCGATACGAGACTCGGCGAGAGAAGCTATTTAGCCATAAGCATACGTCTCCTTCGCTAGCCATTTCTTTCCTTTCTCATTTGCTGCCTTGGAATAATAAGATCCGTTTGTAGCTCATGCCATAAAAGACCCCACATCGCTCTTGAACGACCCACGTTTTCCTTTCACATTCTCTTGCAACAACAACACACACAAGGCAAGGAGAAGCCTGAATTCTAATAGCTGCATGCTATAACAACCGAGAAGCCATATTCGAGAGCTATAGACTGGCTTAGAGTCTTCTTCTCTAACATGGTAATAAGGGCTTTATGTCTCGAGCACAGCATTACGGGAAGATTATCTGTAAACCCTTCATGTTGGGGATCTTAGCATATGGAACGGCGCTCTACCACCACCACACTAATTTGCCTAGCAAATTAGGAAGTGTTTGGTAGGATCTTTATTCCTAAGCTTATTCCTCGAAACCTTCTATTAATCGTTATTTTGCGGCTTGTATACAATATTTCACTCTTCGATAGTCCAATTGATTTGGCGAGCAAGTATGGGGTCTTTGCTGCTATCTTTGACGCTATGCTTCTCCAGGATGAAGGAAAGAAAGAAAGAAAGAAAGAGAACTCATTTATTATGTGATTAGGAGGCCGTGGCCATGTTCAGTGTCGATATATTGACATAGGGAGAGACTTAGCAGTTGGCCTGATGATTTTCACTTTTGGACAATGTTTCTGTGCTATTAAAGACTTACCATAATATGTACGTTAGGATTACAACTTTTCCACGTGTTCTGAAATCTTATTATTTTTTACTCTTATAAATTGTATTATCGTAATCGCTGTGATTTGACTTGCAAGTTAAGGTCTTGCATTGCTTGATATTATTGCTGGGATTTATCTACGCCGTCGACAAAGGCTAGGAAAATTTGAGAGTTTTCCATAAACGTTGATTTTGTGGCCAATTCGGCGAGTAAACTATTTTTTTTTTTCTTTGTGTTATGTCTACGCTCCATTTCAGAACTATATCAGTTCCTGTTTAAATTTTTATCTCTTTCTTAAAATCAAATATTTTTGACAGTCGTCATACTTTTGACGTGACGAATGAAAAATTCATTCCTCTAATTTATCGCTACTTTTAGCGGAAACCGTGACTAGAGATTCCGAAATACTTCAGGCTTTCTTGACCATTATTTCTTCACGCACATTTAAGTGAGCTGCACTTTTCACAGCGAGGGCTCTCAGATATTAATAAGGCCTCCTTTTAGTCAAACACAGCACTGGCTTTGTTTTCGCCCTGCATCACCACTTCCTTTGAAATGCATACATAAGTGATGCAGCAACGGGCACTCTCCTGCCGGTCTCATCTCCGGACCTCATCTCTTTCCGTGCAGCCGAGCTCTGAAGTGATGCAGCGGCCGCCCGTCTGCTTGAGGCGCGGCTCATGTTTTCACTTCAGATCTCTGGCTCCCGTCGAGACCTCTCGGCTCACAATCTCATCTCTCTTGCAGGAAAAATCAAGTACCTCACCCTTACTGAGACCGACAAAATCTGGATGCCAGATCTCTTTTTCAAGAACGAGAAGACGGGGCATTTCCACGAGATTATTCTGCCCAACACGTACATCAGAATCTTCCCCAACGGGGACGTGCTCTACAGCATCAGGTGAGTATGCTCAGTATATCTGTAATAATTATTAGTAAAGCGCGTTCTGTAGTGTGGACTTATGCACCATGCTCTGCAGCATCTAATAAGTATAGTGAATATCAAAATGGTAATAAATATAGTGATTTCTTGAAATCAATGCATCAGAATAACATACTGTGATGGGTAAACTAGAGTATAAAGTACCAACCTGCTGTAACGATAACACTCTAGCATCGCTTTAAGACCCCAACTAGTTCAGTGAACTGTTTGGGTAACGAAGGTGAATATTTATTGGTTTACGTGAAACAGGTTTTGTTATGTCGAATAGTACTCCATGTTCTGCAGTATTCCATGTTCTGCAGCATCTTATGAGTATATATGGTGATTTTTTGTTGGCTATGGTTAACGTATAACACGTTATATACTGTGCACATTTTTATCATACTCTACTGCATCCTGTAAGTTTATGGTGAAAATGTGAAACCTACACTACATTTAACGTTTTATTCTGAAACCCTTTATTATAAAGAAAATTTAGCATAAGCCCGTCTTCACGTGTTCTGCACTTCTGAAACTCCATAGAGGTTCGATACGTTAGGTGACGGGCGGAGCCGTGTGGTGCAGATATCAATCGTGATGCGCCGACGGTATCTCACTTCATGTTACTAGATATGTGCTGTCATCCGCACTTTGTTCTTGTTTTTTTTATTTGCGATCAGTATTCGATATAAATATTTCATGCTCTCTTCGCACTACTTTGATAAATGTAGACTACTATACTCACTTTGCACGTACTCGTGCCACCATCAACCTAATTTTTATGTACGATCACTTGACGTAATCCGTACTTACTTCGCTTCACTATAATAAATATACACTGTTGCTCGCAATTGCACCTGTTGCCGCAGAGGTATTCTTGATCAAAATTTCACAGCAACGATTTCGTTATCAAACTTGGACGTAGATATATGGTGGAGTTCTTTAGCCACCACGGTAGCAGCGTGCTTCCGTTCTCAGCTCTGACACCTTGTATCGCTCGCAGGTTCGATACCCGGCCTGGCACGTGAGCTCTTTGCAGATTTTGGTGTGCTGACTCGGCAGTTGTGTGTGCATGCACGGCACCGTGGTGGAACTGCTTTCCTCAGAGATGAGGGAGGTGGGGGGGGGGGGTCTCGGGTCATTTGTTCCTTTCGTCAAATTGGCGCCATAGTTCTTGGTGACCCGGGGCCGACTGCGACTACACTTACTCATCTGGGGCCAGTGGGCCTATACCCGCAGCACAAACCAGTGCATGTGGGTTTCCCAGGTGAGTGTGTGGTCTAAGTTGACTTTACCTTTACCTCCCTTCACTCGATTTTCGTAACTTTTTCCCTGTTTTTCTCGTCATTATAAGTTGAAGCTCACGTCCAGAACTTATAATACGAGGAGTGAATAAAACGTACTAAGTCTCGTAAGCCTCACATTGATGTGTTAGCGTATGAGATAATTAAATTAAAAATTGCATTCATAGTGTGCCTATACTAGTTGCATGCTTTAAGTAAACTAACAAGTCTGTATGTTGTTTTGTATGCCATGGCGTAACTTTATCTGGAAGCTCAGTAATTTTCCCCTCGTATCTTTGTACATTTAAAAAACTGCAAAAAGTATTCAAATATGCGCACTTTATTATTTGATAGGCCAATGCCTGAACGTTGTATCTATCTGCATACTTACCAAACTTACAAGTGTGTACAGAATGGGTTATCTTTCTCATCAAATTTGACCAGTTAATGTGCTGCATTTTGAGTTCGATGTTTTAAAAACATAAAAAATGAATTTCGGTTCTACTGATAAAGAAACATTATTTTAGCTAACAAGTACTCTTCTTGTAAATTCTTAAGCAGTGCTGAGGGAGTTTTAAATTATACATACTGAAAACTGCCGTTTTTTCGCACTTCGCGTCTACTTTCCAGCTTAACTTCTCCTAACAAAGGAAGCGAGGAAGTACAGGCAGTTGTATCATTCTATTAAATATTAGTATACTGCCTAGGTTATTTGCGCTCTGTGGTTTCAAATATGCACAAGAAAGTATTTCTCTTTATCCGGTAGGGTCTTTCCTCTCGCACTTTGTTTTCCTGCATCCTTTTACTGATATTTACATTTCGCGTCGCTTCTACAATTCCTATTTACGTCTCTTCATGCATGAGTTCCTAGTTTTGTCTGCCATGCTGCGTGTCCTTCTCTATTCCTGCCCTGTAATGCTCGGAAGTCCGTGGATATAAAAATTCTAATGGTGAGGCCACATATATGCGTTTGAAATTCTATTGGCTTCTCAATACAATTAAAATATTGAAAGTGTTTAAAATATTTTTTATGATTGTCAAGTTTGCATATAAACAAGTTTGCGCAAGCACGTTTTCAGTGTCTCTTAATAAAAATAATACTACGAAAATACGCTTCCCCATTTCTTCATGAAATTTTCCGCGTAGATAAAGAAAAAGGTTGATAAACAACATGTAACTTTTCAATTTTTTTAACTTCAACAGTTTTTGATTCATAATTATTTGAAATTGGGTTAACTTTTCAGGGACCAACCCCCTCCCCGCGCATGAAACTATAGCAAGACTGCTGCATCATCGACTAACTATGCCAGCGTGTCTTACTTTTACCTCCGCCAAGGAGTTTATGTTTTCATCGTGCCTGTCTCTCTGTCTGTCTGTCACCAAGATAACTCAAAAAGTCAGGAATCGATTTGAATGAAATTTACAGGAATTGTTAGGTATGTTAGGAGGAACAGATGATTAACTTTTGGTGAAGATATGGCTTTGTTTGTTTGTCTGCCTCATTTTTCTCAATGCCCTTACTCAAAAAGTTATGGATGGATTTTGATGAAATTAACATGAGTTGTTAAGTGTATAACAAAGAATAAATGACCAAATTTTGGTAATGATCCGTTTGTTCGTTCGTTCGCTTGTCACAGTTTTTAATTTTATGCTTGTTAGCACAATAACTCAAAAAATAATGAATGGATCTTTATGAAATTTATAGGCGTTGTTAGTAATGTTAAAAGACATAAACGATAAATTTTGGTACAGATCGGTTTGTTCGTTTGTATGTTTGACTCATGTTTGTCATAACGGTTGTTATCAGTATAACTCAAAAAGTTATGAACAGATCTTCAAAAAAATTGCACAATCTGTTATTACTATCAAAAGGCATAAATGATTAGATTTTGGAGTTTATACAAAGAAAATTATGGTTTCCGAGCCAATTTAAATTTTTGCTACCGATGCCTCCCTTGGCGGAGGCATGCGCTCTCATAGTGCTCTAGTTGTAAGTGCGATATATTGGGTTTTATTGTATTCCTATAAGGGTTAATGCAAAGCTGGTTCCACAAAGAATTTGCTTCGTTTCGGAACTAAAAGAGAACAACATCGACAAGTTATGCTCGAAGAGGTACGTACGCATCATCAAGAGAATATGACTGATTGATTTTCTTATTACGTGCACCGTGCAGTGAAATTACCTATAGCTCCTTAGATATAATATGGTCACTATTATGGTTGTACCGTATCTTACGATGAAATGTAACTACTTAAGTTGTCAGCAGATTTACCCCGTGGCTTAGAGTCATGAACAAGAGTTCATCGGTGACTACTCTAATCTATTCCGTTTTTTACCATATTTTGTAGTGAATGCAACGGCTTTATTTTTCCGGTATACATCTCTAACGCCGAAGAATAAGAGTTACTTAACGGCATGACTGCCACATGACTACTAAATTCAGACCTTGTAGGTCGTCTTTCAGGACGAAGCGCCGCTTCCTAGCTGCTCTGGAAATATCACTGGTTCACTGACTCTCAAGTTCTTCAGTACTGCTAGACTCGCTCATTAAAGGTTCTCTAATTAAAGACTGAGAGACGAATTCAGCTGAGACATGGAGAAGAGTAACTCTTTAGACTCGCAGCGTATTGGCGAGTGGTGCAGGGAATGTCGAGTGTATGTGTTTGAAGAGGACTTGCCTACTTGTATATTAAAAATTCGAGCAGTATCACATTGAGTAAGTTAACAATTTAAATTATGTGGATATGAGTTCATTCTAGATTTGCAAGTTTTTATGAACGCAATATATACTTGTTTTGCTTGAAAACATTATATGTTGACACTGTTTTGTCTTACCGTAATGCCTTACTTCATTTCATGTTATGAGAAAGCATACGTTTCGTCGTCAAAGACGCAATGAATATTTGTGAAATGCAAAAATATGGAATGAGAAGTGACGTTATTCTAAAATTAGCCTTACTTGTTTGTAGGCAGCGAAGAAAAAGCATCCACTGAAAAAGATTAAAAAGAAATATCTGATTTTCTTCATCACGTAGTGCTGTGACACTCGCGTAACATGAGCTATTAACCCTTTGGTGGTGGAAGTATACGTCACTTTTCTTAGCAGCTGAACTGCTGTATTTGCTGCGTCCAGCAAGTAAGCACGAAAGACTTAATTTAAGAGCATTTCTATAATACTAACATTGTGCCAGAAACTTTCGCATCGTAATTCTTTATCAAGGTATATGTTGTGCCTTAAATTGAAAAGTTTGATGAGTTGCAAGGTAGTGTGAAATGCGCCAGCGCTGAGTGCTAGTTTGAGGAGCCCTTGTTCTTCCAGTACTAATATTACTTGGTTATTTCTATGCAAATTGTGGTTAAACTAAATGTAATATAATGATGCTATGTAAATTTTGCAATAGCTTTTCGACTCTGTCGCGTTCTCGCCACACTTTCGAAATAAGAAATTGTGACACATGGCTTCTTGGTTCGTAAAATTTGGTATGAACGTGCTCTCGGTGAACACGCAGGTTTTGCAAGCTACAGAAACCGGAGTTCAGCGCCTTAACCCTTCGCTGCGTGACTTGATCTTGCCCTTGCTGTAGAAGTAACACTATGAGAATTGTGTCATTAGTGATACCTACGAATTGAAATGTTAAACCAATAATGTTTTGGTTGGCGGTAACGATAGTTTAGTTTACAGAACTTGCTAGTTTGGTAATGATAGTTGCATGCTTAACTTATATCGGTTTGTTGGTAAAAGTAGATATTTAATTTACACGGTAGTTGTTTTCAACGGATTTTACTACGTGCGTGCTCGGTATATAAAAGTAACTTATTAACGCTGACACTTAGTTCAAGTTTTAGCTTCTACATGCCTAGTGTGTTAATTTTACCAGGGAAACGCAAGTTTCAGAGCTAGAGAGCACTCCCAAAATCTTCACTGTGGACTAGTGCATGTACGCACGTTTACTAGTATATAAGGATGTACGGTCAAGACAATTTTGCTTTTATCTATCACCAAGGAAACTTGAAACTCGGCGATATAATTAAGTTTCAAATATACGTTCCTGTACATTTTGGCTCCAAGATTACCAACCACTGCACTGCAGCAAAAACTTCTCTAATAGATGCAGGCAGGGCTTGTCTTGGTCTCTTTCGTCCAAACTTTGTTGCCACTTAAGACCTAGCCGTTTTTTTTTTTTTGAAACATCACATCCTGTTTAGTTTGGGAACGGTAGCGTATGTGAATGTTTGGTCATGTGAACTACGCGTGGTCCACGTGAACCATTGGCCATGGTCATGTATGGTCTTGCGAGTACATGCGTCGTATGTGGTTTTGTGAATATTCGGGTCTTATGGACATGTAAACACTTCTGTGTCATGGTCATGAGAACGCGCGTGTTTGTCTATTGGAGTTGTTAACACTTAACGTTCTTGTCTTATGGTTTCATGAACATTGAACACTGACGTCTTATGGGTTTTTAAACGCTTGTCTCTCGTGGTTATTTGAAACGTTGCGTTTTATGGTTATGTGAACACTGACGTCTTATCGTCATCCCTGAGAAATTTTACATGTCGCCGTTTTTTTTTATCTACCCCATTCTGTACAATTTGTCTCAATCGAAGGACACAGGATGTTGCAGGTCCACTCATGTTTAGAGATCAAGTGAGGACGAGGTACATTCGTCGGTGTATCTGTCGGTGACAGTTCCTTGAGTGATTCACAAACTGAATAGGAGGTCTGCTCATTTAAACATCGCAAGGTGAACGTTTAATCACTCTTGATAGCTTTAAAAATAAAATGCATTTATTTTAAATCGTGTAAAACTGAACATACTTTCTGGCTATTAGTGTAACAGCGATCCTGCAAATTACAGCGGTCGACAGCTTACTTCAGTTTGATAGCAGGTTTCATCGTTAGTGGGTTCTCATCTTTTTAACAAAATATCCATGAGTTTATGATTTTTTTTTCAAGTATACGCATTTGAGAGAAGAAGAGTTAAATCTGGATAAAACCGAAATTTGTGGAAAATGCGACAGAGGTTTTTACTTTTTATGCATTTGCATGGTGCGTTGTATCTAAAGTGATATTTTATTTACTACTTTCACATCCTCGCATTACAAATTCTTCTCAGTGAAATTTCACTTACGTCTTTTACGTCGTCGTGCAGCAAATTCCTCGCTGTGAAATTTCTTTCATAAACAGTTTTAAAATATCAGAGGCGCGCTGCAACATTAACGCTTTTTGCATTACAGGTCTGACCTTTCGCACGGGTGCGATCTTCAGGACGGTCTTATGCATGTATTATGACGCGCTACTTTCGTGCTATGACTTCTAATACCTTTGATGATACATCAGACGAGGTCCAGGTGACGTCATGCACGTCACCCATCTTGTGCAGAGGTGATGCTGCAGTCCGTGACCAACGGGATGGCTAACAGCGAGTTATCCCCACAGTTCACGTAGCCGCTTACAGCAGATTTAACTGGCAGTTTCAGTAAGCATGGGTTCAGTAAGTTTTTAAATTTTGCTGTCTCTGTTCCGGTGGCTTTTCGAATGTGTCATGACATTTTGTTGCATAATCTCGCCCATCGGACCACGAAACTATTAGATTACCTTGCGGCTATCGCATCACCACCAGTTTTGATCGGAATTCGTTCTTTACAAGTGCGACCGGTTTGAGTGTCAGCCCTGGATTCGCCCATTGACGTTGAAAGTAATTCCTTCTAGAATTTTCCAAACATATATTGAATCTCCTTTGAATTGAGTACATTTGAAGTGGAGCAAGTCTTTCGTGATAGATTAAATCTTCCATGCCTCGGATTTTGGCAGTGAACAATCTATGTATAGCCTCGAGGCCCTCTAAGTCTCTCCGTTTGCTTGGTATCCAAAGAGGTGAATGGTTTTCAATCCTTGGCAGGATCAGTTGTTTCCATAAGGTGGGCATTGTGTCTGCCTTTCGTGAAGAGAAAGTTCGAAGACTCCATCCGCTCCACTTCTTGCCTATGGCAACAACTCGAGCCACGTGATCTTCAAAAGTGGCATTATCTTGTATTCTCACCCCAAGATCCCTTAAAATTTGCTTTCTCTCGATTTCGCTCCCATCTCTTGTGGTGTAGAACGTAGATTCAGTAAGGGAGAAGTGTTTTCCGTATCGTAAAAGTTCAAATTTTGATTCGTTAAAGGTTATGTTGCTAACCGATGTCCAGTGAAAGGTGTTGGTTAGATATACTTGCACATTCCGTACGTCTGCCATTGATTGAACCGCTTCTAATATCCGTGTGTCATCAGCGAACGATGAGGGAACGGCAAACTTGCATTGGTGTCCCATATCATTTATCATGACGATGAAGAGTATTGGACCAAGCACGGTGCCTTGTGGGACTCCACTAAGTACCGGCTGTCGTTTTGACACGTTATTATTTATAATTACGCTTTGGATTCGCTTTGTCAGGAAAGCTTCGATCCATCTAAAACATTTTCCACGGATGCCCATGTTGAAGAGTTTGAGTAGCAGCATTTTATGGTCTACTTTATCGAATGCTTTGTCAAAATCTAAATATATTACATCCACATTTCTGTCTTGGCATAGTAAGTCGAGAATAGTCATAATGCTCATGCAGGAGCGAAGTGGTTCGTTTATGGTGAATGCCATGTTGATTTGATGTAAGCAGGTCATTGTTTTTTAAATGATGTACTAGGGGTTTCCTAAACACCCTTCCAAACGTCTTCACTACGTGGCTGGTCAGGGAGACAGGTCTATAGTTGGCTGAATCCATGCTATTTCCAGCTTTGGTAATAGGTGAAGTAATCGCGTGCTTGTAGGTGAGTGATATTACTCCATCATCCATTGATTTTCGCCACATAAGGTATAGGAAGTAAGAGATGCTTAGCTTGCACATCTTAGGGTTTTTGCAGGCACATCATCTGGTCCCGCCGCACTGTTGCCGCTAAGTTCGTCAATGGCTAGTTCAACGCTTAGTTTTGTGAACTCAAAGTGCGTTAGGTAGTTTGAAGTTAAATCAATTCTTGTGATTTTAGGATTTTGAATTTTGTCACTAAAGACTATTTGATATTGACGGCTTAGTATTTCGCTCATTTCCTGGTCATCCTCAACAACAGATCCTGTATCAGCGGCCCGATTTTCGATTTTATGGAGGAATTATGTGATGCATAGGATAGAGAAAAAAATTTGCTGTTGCCATTTATTTTTTCGACGGCTTTCTTTTCTCTTTCTTGTTTTTCTTCTTCGTGTGATCTTGGAAGCTGTCGTTCTATCTCATCTAGCTTCTTTTTGTACTCGGATTTGCATTGTAGTAACTTCGTTGATTGCTGTCATTTGATAAGTTTTGCTCGTTTCTTAAGTAGTTCTTTACGGAATTTGTGGTGTCGACTTTTATTAAATTTCTTTTTGCCGGGCTAAAAGGTACTTCATCCACTTTTCCAATAAAATGTTTTCGAATACCTCATTGATGCTTTCATTTCTATTGAAAAAATGAAAGCATCAATGAGGTATTTGACAACATTTTATTGGAAAAGTGGATGATGTACCTTAGCCCGGCAAAATGAAATTAGAAGTAGCTACGTCCCAGTTTACTGACTGCAGTTCTGCATTCAAGCCGTGGCAATTTATCCCTTTCTCGTGTACGTTCAAGTCCCGTAGACTAGAGATGGAGTTTATTGACGAATTTTTCTATGGCCTATGGGAATCGCGTTCACCAAGCAGTCGTTATTTCAACAAGCCTATGAGCAGATAATGTTGTATCCTGGACTTCAATCAACTGTGCTATATCTACGAGGAAAAGGTCTAAGACATTTTCATTTCTCGTAGGTGAAAAGATCATTTAGGTCAGTGAAAATTCTTCCATTATGTGCACTAGAGAGAGCCTGATCTTTTTCATCTGGCAAGTCTGTCGCTAGCCATTTTAAGAAGGGGATGTTGAAATCACCAGTTATATGCCATTGACACTTACTGCCTTGTAATGTGCGTTGATCACTTGCAACATTTCGGGAAATTTTTCGGTGATACATTTTGGCGGTCGATAGCACACCGCGCACATCAATCTAAGTTTTTCAGTGTTAACAATAATACAATCACACATTCCATTAGAGAATTTCAGCTTTGCATATGAACAGAACATAGCTTCCCCAAATTTACTTAAGAGTGGAAAATTAGGTCATGGAAAACTTTGTTGTTGAGGGCTCAGTCTTTAGGTAAAATCAAAGTACCGGTTCGCCTCGCCCAACTTATCCTAATCTTACCAATCCCAGCTTAAACTAACCTTACCTAACTAATTACAATTAATCGAACTAAATCTAACCTAACCGAACCAAATCTAACCTAACCTGACCTACCCCACCTAACCTCGCTCAACTTAGACTTACTTCACAACCTCAATTAACCTAACTTTGGCTGAAAATTTTCATGTCGCCATAATACAAGTATTGGATGTGACACAAATTTCAGTGCAATCGCTTTTCCATCGGATGACTTTGCTTGAAGTGGCCGAAATTTGTGTATCTGAATTTTCCGTGATCAAGTTGAGTTTGCTGTGACCGAACTTCTATTACCGAATTTTCTGTGGTCGAACTTTTGTTACCGAATATTCTGTAATCTAATTTCCAATGACCGAATGTCCCGTCGCTATATACTACACTGCGGTGATGATAATTGGTAAAACACAAACTTATTATACCGAAGTGTTTCTTGCATGGTTATTTACAATAGTGGCAGAAAAATATCGCCAGGGCTTTAGAAAGCAAAGTTCAGCAATAACACTTTCATTGATATTTCTATTCTCGTATTTATGTATGGGCTCTGAAATTTTGCTATCGTTTGTGGGTAATATTTCATATCTTGTAGGTACCGGATGTCCATAAACTCTCTTTACCGTTATCAATTTTATCATGAAAGTCATTGAAAAAAATTAATGTGCTTGATAATGAATATATATGGGTGAGATTAGTTCCACGAAGCGCATCAAGACGGTATTCGGTTTCTTGGCTCGCTTTCCATTGTACCGCTTCTGGAGCAATAGCCGTGCATTTTTTTTTTTTATTTCATAGTACAGTACCTCTTTAAATAACTTGTAAGATGCCGGGTACACAATACAATACGATTTAAATATTTTGACTAACTACCGAGCACAACAGAACAATCTATATAATTAAGATATCACATCAAGTGCATTTGCAAGATTTTTGTAGATGATAGATTTAAACAAATGGATTGAGGGTAAAACGTCGCCTTATAGAATTTTTCACAATGGCATGTTGGTACATCCTGATAGTGTACGAAAACGACTATTTACATAACTTTTTGTATATGGAGTTCCTGAATGCATTCAACATAAAACGAATTTTTCGTATCATTATAACGCAATTGAGCCACCTCGGGAATGATTTATTTAAAAAAATCTCATGAAACAATGAGAATTTATAATAAAATAATTGCAATGAACGCATGACTTTGCATGTTTGCGTGTCGAAAACTGTAGCGTATGTAATCTGTATTGAGAAAATTAAGTTGCATGAGAATCGTACCAATAATTAAAATAACCCCTGAAACTTTCATTCTTTGCGACAAAATTCCGTGAAAAATTTCTTATGCTTTGACATGGAATCTATTCCTCATCAGAAATTTTTTTCCCCCGCTTCAGTTTTCTTTATGCAAAGTGGGATTTTTGCAGCAAGTTAAGCGGATTACGTGAGCTCATTAGAGCCAGCACCAAAACTTTACATCATTTTAAACAACAAAAAATTTCTTTTTTTTTCTGCGCCGATCTACCCAGCCGTCAAAAATGAAGGCAGCTGCTAAGAAAAAATATATGTATAATATTGGTGCGGAAGTTGAATTTTGCCCCTTCATTTCGCAGGACTTTTGCAGCAGACGGTCTGTAACTAAAAGCTAAGTCATGTCAAATCTTTATCTATGTTTTCGGCTCTTGAAAAAATAATGAAGACGGACTCCAAAGATACATCAAGCTAATATCAAACACCATAGTAACGACCAATGTGTATTAATTTGTCTCTTTATCTGTCAGTCTTTACTCTAGTACCTGCAGTAAAGTGGGATGAGAAAGGAAGCCTATAACAATCAGTAAGACTGCGGGTTCTGTGTCCAATTTTTGTCAATCTGTAAGAATATTTATTCCAGAAAATATAAAACACTTAATATCGAACCAAGTATTTTTATGCTAACTTTTCGTCTTTCCCGTTCGTATTTTGGGACTAGGAGTAAAGTTGATATCCGTACTCTGAGATTTAAACTATGAACGAAAGTATCTCACCGCTTCACATCCAATGTTGAATATTACGAAGAAAATTGCGATGTTCCCTGCGAAATTTCCTTGATACTGAAAGTGTAAGAATCACTTTTTCTGGTCTCACGGGAGTGCGTCTGAGAATGGATCACAGGATCTCACAGATAACCCCTGCATTTATCTAAATGTTCGTGGATAATATCACAGACCGATAGGGAAAATTCTTACACGCTAGTCAGATCTTCAGGATGTGGTGTGGTAGCAATCGTACCTTACACTCTGCCCTCTCGAAGCAGAACACACCAACAGATTAGCTCTCTAAATTTCTTATTACGTCCACGTGATTTTGCCTGTGCACCTGACTCTCAGATTTCTCTCCATGTATTCTTAATGTTTGTGGTGACTCTTGGTTTAAAATTCAACTGTTTTGGCAGGTATTTCCGGAAACATTCTGAATCTTTGAAGCGACACTCTGCACTTTGGCCCCAACCCAGAAAAGAAAAATTTTCTGCTAACTCTAATTTCCGACGTAAATTCAGCAATGACAGTTTAAAAAATTGGCAATGACTTACTTGTTTCTGTTCCTAATACATGTACCAAATTGCTTATTTAAGTAAATGCCTACCGAATAAAATGTTATCAGCCTCGCTTCCGCTGCTTACTTTAGAATGTCCGTTGCATTGGATTATATTTAGTGACAGCTTATGTATTATGGCTATTATCATAGCATTCATTTAAAAGACATTCACATGCTCAGTTCCACAATATAAGATTGTTTTTGTAGGTCTTTATTTTAAAATGACTGCAACTTACTGCAATAAGGCTTAGGAGTTACACATAATCCTAATATGATCGCTCGTCGAATCGTCATATTTCTCTTTATTTTCTATATTAAGTAAATTTTGAAAACATGAGTAGGTTCGGAAATCATTACTCTAAACATATCATGTGCGACGTAAGGTCTTACGTGGAATGTAAATTTATGTGTGATCTGTTTATTAAAGCGTGCCTGTGTTACCACGCTCTAGCTGTGCTGGCAAAAAAAATAGTGAGTATGCTATCAAGGTGTGTAGACTATGCCGCAACAATGAGAACGGTTTTTAGTAACTGTTATTTTTAATAAATAATAACCGCTCGCCTGTATACACGCATTATTTCACTAACTATTTACCCCTTTGGTTAGCCCCTCGCACTGTGTAGTTTGACCAGCAATTCTCCCAATGGCCGTCCGTAACTATCGCAGTTTTACAACGGGCTGTTGTGACTGCGCTTATATCAAAGCGTCGTTGTCTGCATGCAAACCCCAGCGAAGGAAGTTTCCGCGACAACAGCCCTCCTTGGCCGCCCTATGTGCCATTAACTTGCAAGAAATTGCTCGGGCGTCTCCTTACGCTCCCAACTAATGGAAAGTAAACACCTAAGGTGAGGGCTCTCTGGCGCTGGCTTCCGTCCTTGCTGCTGGAACGCCTTCGGCTCTTGTTGGCCCTTTCTTCTAGTAAACACCTAAGATGCTTCTGGTTCTTGTTGGCCCTTTCTTCTAGTAAACACCTAAGATGCTTTCGGTTCTTGTTGGCCCTCTCTTCTAGTAAACACCTAAGATGCTTCTGGTTCTTGTTGGCCCTTTCTTCTAGTAAACACCTAAGATGCTTTCGGTTCTTGTTGGCCCGTTCTTTTAGTAAACACCTAAGATGCTTTCGGCTCTTGTTGGCCTTTGCTTCTAGTAAACACCTAAGATGCTTTCGGCTCTTGTTGGCCCGTTCTTTTAGTAAACACCTAAGATGCTTTCGGCTCTTGTTGGCCCTTTCTTCTGGTAACCACATAAGATGCTTTCGGCTCTTGTTGGCCCTTTNGCTCGGGCGTCTCCTTACGCTCCCAACTAATGGAAAGTAAACACCTAAGGTGAGGGTTCTCTGGCGCTGGCTTCCGTCCCTGCCGCTGGAACGCCTTCGGCTCTTGTTGGCCCTTTCTTCTAGTAAACACCTAAGATGCTTTCGGTTTTTGTTGGCCCTTTCTTCTAGTAAACACCTAAGATACTTTCGGCTCTTGTTGGCCCTCTCTTCTAGTAAATACCTAAGATGCTTTCGGCTCTTGTTGGCCCTCTCTTCTAGTAAACACCTAAGATGCTTTCGGCTCTTGTTGGCCCTCTCTTCTAGTAAACACCTAAGATGCTTTCAGCTCTTGTTGGCCCTCTGTTCTAGTAAATACCTAAGATGCTTTCAGCTCTTGTTGGCCCTCTATTCTAGTAAATACCTAAGATGCTTTCGGTTTTTGTTGGCCCTCTCTTCTAGTAAACACCTAAGATGCTTTCAGCTCTTGTTGGCCCTCTCTTCTAGTAAATACCTAAGATGCTTTCAGCTCTTGTTGGCCCTCTCTTCTAGTAAACACCTAAGATGCTTTCGGCTCTTGTTGGCCCTCTCTTCTAGTAAACACCTAAGATGCTTTCAGCTCTTGTTGGCCCTCTCTTCTAGTAAACACATAAGATGCTCTCGGCTTTTGTTGGTCCCTTATTCTACGAAACATCGAAGGTGTTTTTTGTTCCGTTTGGCTCATTTCTTCTATTAAATACTTCAAGAGCTTTCGGCTCATGTTTACCGTTCCATCCAGGAAGCACCTAATGGATTTTTGGCTGGCATTTGCCAATACCATTCCTCTTAGTACCCAGCTTTGGTACTTTTTAAGGAGCTTTTGGCCCTTGGTAGTCCGTCTCTTCACAAAACTCCTTAGAAGCCTTCCGCTCTTGTTAGCTACTTCTCGTAGTAAGCACTCATGATACTATCGTCTTTTGTTAGCCCTTTATTCTGGTAAGCACTAAAAGTGCATTCGGTGCTTGCTGGTCCTCCTTTCTAGTAAATACTTAGGGAGCTATCGGCCCTTTATGTTTTTTCTTCTAGTACACACCTAAGGTGAATACGGAGCTTTCTGCCTTATTGGCCCCTTATTTAATCAAACAGCTAAGTTGCTCTCTATTATTAGCCTCTTATTGTAAACACCGGAGATTCTTTGATGCTTCCTGTGATGCTGCCTTTGATTCTGACTGTCTGTTTCTTCTCAAATATCTTGGTGCTCTATACACATACCCTGTGTTCACGTAACTTGTTGCGTATTAAACAGTTACATAAGTTTGGTTTCACCATGTACCTTCTTGACATTTGGCGCGAAAGTGGCGTACGTTCAGCTGGTACAGTGATTGATTTATCTATCCAGTGGATTAATTTCCTAAAAATACGGCAGCATTTTGTATTTTGTGTTTACAATGTTACGCAGACGTTTGATTTCTCTCCAGATTTTAAGTGTGAAAAATTCGTCACAAGAGATCGTAAGTTGGCCTATCGGTACTGATAAACCTCTTTGTGTTTACTTTGGAGAAATGAACATAATTTAACCAAAAATTATAAGAATTTCGATAACCTGAGATAAAGCTACCGGTATTTAATAATTTATATAAGCACATCAGATCCTTCTTATTGTGCCAAGCGAATGTATGGTGTCTGATCACATTACATTTTTAACTGAATGAAATGTGCGATAAACTTTTACATGCAATGCTAAAAAATACGTTGTTTGTAAATAAAACACTAAAATGTATTATCTAACCAAAAATATACTTCATTATCAACTATAAACTCAGCTTCAGTATAATACGCTATGTTAAAACCATGGTGTTCAAAACTATTACTCTTCATCATTCGTTCCTTTTTCCAGATACTCAATGCCAAGTCTTTTCTTTTCCCCAATAATTCGTTCCTATGCTTCCACATGGTATGCCTGCTTAGCTGTTCACTCTAGCGCAGACTTCATTTGCCGCAATATTGAAGTTCTGTCGTCGTTGTTTGGATACCGTATCGACGCAGTGCCGCTGTGAAATACCTCGTTCAAAAGTCATTGTTTTGGTGGTGAAATAACTCGTTTAGAAGTGTTTGTTCTGGTGCTGATGTAACTTGTTTAGAATTCTTTGTTTTGGTTGTGATAAACTCGTTTAGAAGTTGTGTTTGGTATTAAAAGACTTGTTGTTGTAAAAGTCATAGCTGTAGTGGGGAAATAACTCGTTTGGAAGTCATTGTTTTTGTGATGAACTACATTGATTTGATGGTGAAGTACATAATTCGCTTACATGTCTTTGTTGTGGTTGTGAGAAACCCATTTAAAAGTCTTCCGATGGTGAAATAACTCGTTTAGTAGTATCTATTTTGGTGTGAAATGACTCGTGTTTTTAGAAGTCATTGTTTTGGTGGTGAAGTAACCCGTTCAGAAGGCACAGTTTTGGCATTGCAATATCTCGTTTAGATGTCTTTGTTGTGACGGTGCAAAACTCGTTTAGAAGTCTTTCTTTTAGTTGTGAAATAACTCGGTTTGAAGCTTCTACTCAACTGATGAAAAAAACTCGTTCTGAAGTTTTTGCTTTAAAGATGAAATAATTTCTTTAGCAGGTTTTGCTTTCGTCCTGCGGGGCTGTAGAATTGACATCAGGCTTCTCTGATGGCTGGAACAGTTTATTTTGAAGCTGCTGAGCCATGGCTTCTTGAACGCCTGAACGCCGAACTAAGAATTTCTTCGAGCAAGAAAAGTTGACAATCAGACACGTATGTTTAGCGGTATCCATGAATCAGTGACCCTGATAATCTCGAAATGTTTGTAGGGCTTGCAGTTCATGCGAGTCAGTGACTTTATGAACTTAAGCCTATTCCTTTTAGTTCATTGCATTTCATAAGTCAATGAGCGTAAAATTCTTTTATGCTTTCATCTATTTAACGGCTTGCTGAATGGGTCACTGCTACTGAAAACCTTAAAATTTTCGAAACATTCATCCAGTTAACTACTCGTGCAATTAGTCTCCCAAACCTCCCGAAACATTCATCCAGTTTGTAAATCGTGCCGCGAGTCCCGCATAATCCTCAAAAAATCATCCACTTTACTAACCAGCGCGCCGTCTGTCTCACAACATCCCCAAAAGATTCAACCCGTTCACTAGTGGCGCAACGAGTCACCCACCAAAAAGTATCAAAATATGCATTCTATTGGCCGTTCGCACCACAAGCCACTGACCCAATCGAGGTTGGGATCGCACAAGCAAAGTTCATTTTAAACTGCAGCCTGGCCTCTTTGCCTAAACATGAGCGCTCGGCTTGCCAACTTATTGAAAATCTCCGGTTATTTTGGGTGCTGGGCTGCCGGCGGCATGTAAATATGCAATTAGGTGGCGGATATTTTCCAAATATTGTGGACTATGAAGCTGCCTCCGAGCTTATCCGCTTGTACAGTCGTCCAATTTAGGCGTTGCACCAGATGCTGCCCTCCCACTATCCCTATATTTATACAAATTGTAAATATGCATAATTGCATTATACAGAGAATATACTTATGATATATGTGTGTATATCATATATATGTATTCATATATAGTTTAGTATCTTGTGCTGTCATCCATTTTCAGTCGTCATTGTCATGGCGAGAGAAAGAAAGGCTCAAGATATGCATCAAATGCCAAGAAATTGACACCACATGAGAATAAGACGAACTTTATGTTAGTTAGTGCTAGAGACGCTCCCCAATTCCCTGATATATATTTAAAAAATGGTCGACTCGAATGGGTGAAAGAAATGAAATGTCAGTAATGTTTTAGACCCTAAGCTATCCTTTAATCAACATATTAATGATGTATGCAAGAATCTCAGTAGATTCTCAGATTATTTTATTGCATTTCAAATCAACTGCCAATTATCACACTAATAAGAATCTCTACTACAGTCTTGTTTACCCGTCCATTATCTATTGCATTAAGCTGTGAGGAAGGGGCCAGGAAGATGCATGGTTTCAACCTTAATGAATAAAATTTTGCGTGCAACGTTAAGAGTACAAGTAATCAATTTTGTACCTGAAATTCATGTCAGTGTAATATATAAAGCACTAGATCGTTTTCAATTTAATGACATTTATAGATATATTTAACTGAAATTAGGACGTCAGTTTTTCTTTCACGATCGTATCTTTTAATAAATATCCCTTACCACTCGAACAAGATAACAATTATGACTTCAGGAAAAAGCGATTTAGGGTTCTGGTTGTCTGGCTAGATGTGGAAAACAGTACACTATTTTCCAACTTGTGACGTTACTCAATGATATAGATGAAAAATGGCTTGTTCCAATAGCAGATTACTATTTTAAAATGGCATTTAAAAACGCCGTGCTTGTCCATTACTGACGATGAAAAAATCTTCCACTTCCTTTTTTGCCATCATTTATGCGTATTATCGTCATTGCATGTATTATCCATGTCACTTTATGTTGTTGTTTCACCAGTTTTTATGTTATTCTGTAGTTTGTTATCTTTTTAACCGGCCAATGAAGCGAACGAGCTTAGCGCGACCTCTTGTCTGCCTAAATTTTTTTTCCTTTTTATACCTGAATATACTCGTACTGATGCTTTATATGACAGATAAATTCTTTGGAGTTTCTTTGGAGTGCATCGGCCCAAGCTAGACTTAGTCTATGGTCTAGGGTTTATTTTTACAGCTAAGGCGAGACTAGGAAACAACCCTTCACTATTTCTGTAACCTAAATAAAAGCTGTCCATCTATTCTAACATTAGAAGATTAGTTGAAACCTCTAAACTGTCAATCTATTTGAAAAAAGAGGTGTATCCCTATGCACCATCGACCCAATATTTCAATCTTTACATGTCTTTCTATTGACTTCAATAGTAGATTTTTTTCTGCGAGACTAAACCTCATTAACGCGGATCATTCATTACAAGTTGGGATATCTAGATCTAATACTATTGGTAGTAATCTATTTTAAAAACTCATTAGGACACTAAGGAAAATAATATTTTCTTGGATACAATGCAGAATCAATAGTCCTAACCTTTTGGTGATTTTGTAGGTCGGGGAACGCCACTACTGGCATCCTTTTGCCACTGATTTCCCTAGTGACGCTTCTACAGTACGCACGAGACAGCATCTTTATTTAGTTTCTGTGGCCGGTGATGACGTCAGGAGGGAGGTCGGTATAGTGGTGTTTTGATCCTGGTCCTGCCGTGTGGATATGTCTTGTGTCAGTTGTGTGAGTTCAGAAAAACTAATAGCTTAACTGAACTTGTTTCAGACTTAACTTCAGTTATTCAAAATGCTTTGTATTAAATTAAACTTGTTTTAGACTAACCTTCAATTCTTGGAAATTATTTGTTTTAAGCTGAACTTGTTTTAGATTAACCTTTAGTTCTTGGAAATTATTCGTTTTGAGCTAAACTTATTGTAGACTAGACTTTAGTTCTTCGAAGTTATTCGCCAGGAGTTTCAGCTCCTTGAAGAGCATGAAATGAGAAACAGGCCAGACTTAGGCCAGTTAGATTCCTGCAATCTATGTTGTGGGGAGTAGCTCTTCTGTGCACCTGTAGTGTTCGGGGGCACAAGCAAAAAGTGTCGAGAACTTCAATCACAGCACCTGCGCAATTTCAAACCTTCGAGCTGCGGTACGGGGATCGCTTCAGCAGATACAAAGGACAAAGAAGCAGAACAAGGCTGAAGCGATTATAGGCTTCGGCTTGCTTGTCGACGCGAGTCAGAGCAGCGTGGCATGCGAGGAGCTCGGGGTCCATCTATCGCAGAAGTTAGCCAGTTTCAAACTGGGTGCGAATGCTTGAGGTGGACTGCCTTGCTGCAGCGTGTGGGCTACCCTGCTGCAGCATGTGGGCTGCCCTACTGCAGCGTGTGGGCTGCCCTACTGCAGCGTGTGGGCTGCCCTACTGCAGCGTGTGGGCTGCCCTGCTGCAGCGTGTGGGCTGCCCTGCTGCAGCGTGTGGGCTGCCCTGCTGCAGCGTGTGGGCTGCCCTGCTGCAGCG
>LQNS02278091.1:58079568-58101276 GCA_001587735.2 Parhyale hawaiensis | reverse complement strand
GCTGCAGCGTGTGGGCTGCCCTGCTGCAGCGTGTGGGCTGCCCTGCTGCAGCGTGTGGGCTGCCCTGCTGCAGCGTGTGGGCTGCCCTGCTGCAGCGTGTGGGCTGCCCTTTTGTGTATAGTGAGACGAGGCTGTCGTGACTCCAGCAGCCACTCTGATTGTTCGATCAGCAAACTCTAGGTTTGTAATTAGTGCAATCACGAGTGAAGAAGCGTCACACAACTATTTGTGAGAAGATGGTGAGAGGATCACCACAATATCACACGTTACTTTAGACTTCAGCCGAGCGCACCTAAAAATTTGCTTCCTTCCCTTTCGAATCGCCTACTGATGATACTTTGTTCTGTCGTTCCTCTTCTTTCCCGACGTGCTGTTCCCATTCACGTTAATCCAGTTCGGGAACACCCTCGTGCCTCGTTTCCCGACATGCTCTGTATCCCTTGCTTTTTCTCTCTGATACGCCGTATGCTGCGACTGGAGATGCTCCAACTAATATCTGCTACATGTAGGCATCAGTTGTTTCTTTGGATAAAAAGTCATTTATTTGGATAAGAAGTCATTTATTTGGATAAGAAGTCATTTATTTGCATGCCTTAACTTGCTAACCTGAGATATCTCGCACGTAATTTCTAAAATAATAATGATAAAAATGATAATAATAAATTACACCTCCAATGCGCCTCGAGATGTCTAGTGTTATGGTAGATACCGTATAATATCAGAGACTTTTGAAATCTGTTGTTTATTACAAATGTATTATTGCATGATGTATAGTGTCTAACTATAATATATCATCAGCTAACAAATGATACTATTCGATACCAAGGGCACGTGATATAAGAAAACATATATACTGCTTAGGTGTAAATACTTATGAGGCTACGCAGGTGTATGCCTAAGGTGCACATACGGAGACTCTGCAGTTACTTATAGTGCAAGTTTCATATCAAATCTCTTGATTGCAGCACCAGCTCCATTTGCCCTAATGGTGGCGCAGTCCCTTGCCTAGAGAATAATTTTGGCTCCCTTAGCAGTTTTTGGCGCAAAGATACAACCGAGGGAAAAAAACCTCATGCTCGGTTTTGCGGCAGCTTACTTCGCTCGCTCTTACCTGCCCAAATTTGCTAGCTCTTGTGCGTTGCTGGAGGACCAATTTTTCTAAAATATTTTGCTCTCGTGTCCTATTTGAGCGCTAATTTCCCCTGAAATATCTACACTCTTCACTGATCTTAGAGGATCCTGGGCAAAATTCCCCCCGGCCACTGAGGAATGCCCTCGAGGAGTTCTCTCTCCTCCCCCCCCTTCAAAAAATTTATAAAAGTGAAAAATTGACTCCATTAGAGACCGCAAGTTGAAATTTCTTCGGTCTTCATATTTCATTATGATTTTTGGCGAGGGTTCTGTACTATACTTGAAGCCCTGAAAATAATTATTTATTCATGCTGATCATTAAGCTAAAGTATCGTCGCACTTATAGTCTAGTCAACTTCATTGGAGACTGCAAGGAGATCTTTCAGTCATCATACTGCACTGTGATTTTTACGAGGGTTTCTAAATTGCAGTATAGACTGATAGTAGAGTTATTATCATGCGCATCATTAAAACTAGGTACTTTTGTAGTTTACCATTGTAGTTATTATTTAAGTCAGTTGTGAGACATGAATCGACTCCAATAGAGGCCACCTGTTGAAGTTCTTTCGGTCATGATGCTGCTCTACGTTTTTTCGCGTTGGTCCTAAATTGGTGTTAATGGCCTAGTAAAAACAATTTAACTATAAGATACTCTATTGGAAATACAAAGTAGGGTCACGCAAAAATAGGGGACGATTTAACATCTGAACTTTTCATTTAGTATTTTCACGTTCAACTAGAGCATACCTAAGCATTTTACGATATGCCTTGTCACGTTGTGATTTCGATCGCTTCGTCTTGTTCGTGTTCATCGGCAGGATAGGCTATAGGCGTTGAGCTGGGAAGCGATCGTTGCCAGTAACAGTGACTGCAAGGTTGAAGAATCTATTCGATCGATGACTGTCCCAATTTACCCCGAATATTATATTCCAATAGTAGTTGTTCTTGAAAGCATTATCAGTAGTAATTAAGTCTGGTGTCGCGAAGCAACGGAAGCGGGAGGTCATGTTTCTGTGGCTACATTGGGTGCGCCAGTTATGTTCATGAGTTGTGCTTGACGAGGACGCTAATTTTAGGATAGAAGATAAAATAATATGAAATTTAAATGAGGCCCCGTAAGCAGCTGTTGAATCCATTAACTTTCTTAAGATGCATATGTACGTAACTAGCGATTGCAGAAGACGGTATAAATCGATCATTAAAGGTAAAGGTAAAGTCAACTTAGGCCACACCCTCACCTTGGAAACCCACATGCACTGGTTTGTGCTGCTGCGGGCAGAGTTGTGCGCGCTAGTGAAAGAAACTAGCGGCGCTAGCACTAGACCTGAGCAATACTAGCGGCGGTACCGCTAGCGTTACACATTTCAAAACCTAGCGGCGCTACCGCTAGTTTTGGCGCTAGTTTTCGGCATAAATGTCTACTTCTAGTCGAAAATCTGGAAACATTTATTTTAGTGTTAGAAAAAATGTGAAGAGCAAGATAGAAATAAAATATAGTTTTAATTGCATTGCAAATGGAAAAAAATCAAGAAGTGTTTTACTGATTTTCCATGTAACGAGAAGATACCTTAAAGTAAGTAATGTACTGTATACCATAGTATACAGGGTGTGGCAAAATTCTTGGTAGAAACTTCGGCTACTAGTAGAAAATGTCATTATTAACACCTTTTCATCAATGAAAATATTCGAAAACGCTTAGTTTGTGAGATAATAACTAATGAACACTGATTATTAGTTACCTACACAAGCTAAATGCACTCTGCTCATTAATACACCCGAGCGTAGTTCTAATGCTCGATAAAAAGAGATGGTTTTTATTAGCGAGGATCTCATGACAGTAATTGTTCAAAATGTCTACCATGAACATTGATTCAAGCACGACACCTTCGTCAAAGATTCCATGGATCTCAGCGATATCTCCAGCAGCAACTGCAATTAGGGCGACAATGTCTTCTTTCGATTCGACAGATGTGTCATAAATAGAACTTTTTCATATGCCCCACAAGAAAAAATCTGGCGGAGACAATGATCAGGTGATCTTGGTGACCAGGACACAGCACCATTGTGACCAATCCATCGATTTGAAAATTGAAGGTCGAGAAAGCGTCTCAAATTCAGAGCATATAATGTACCGGAGCTCCATCGTGTTGAAACCAAGGTCTTCTTCGAATACCCAATGGCCCATCACCCAATAAATCCAGAAGGACTTCTTCAAGAAAGACTGTAAACATTCCCAGTGAGTCGCTCTAGCAATATGTATGGGCCAATGATTTGATTGTGAACGATACCTGCTCAAACATTGACAGTGTAGCGATGTTTGTGGCGATGTTGATGGATGACATGAGGGTTGTTCTGCTGCCATACATGAAATTTATGAACATTAAAAAGTCCATCACGGGTGAAGGTAGCTTTATCCGTGAACAACACATATTGGGCAAAATGGGGATTTTCTAACTCCTGATTCAAAACCACTGCGTGAATCGTTCACGAGGAGCTTAATCTGTGGGAAGTAGACCCTGGACTCTCTGGAAGTGATACGGATGATAATTATTTCGGTTCAATACACGCCACACTGCAGTATGATCTTCAATTCCCATAAATTTGGAAAACCAAATATCTGAAAAAATAAGCGTTTTCTGAATTTTTTGTGAAAAGTGTTTGTGTAATATTTTCTGCTACTAGCCTAGTAGCCGAAGTTTGTACCAAGAATTTTGCAACTCTCTGTATATTGCAAAAACTGGCGACTAGTGCTTGATATTGGCTCAAAACCTAGCGGCGCTGCTAGCGCCGCTATTGATGCTCAAATCTGGCGGCGCTAGTGCTTGCGCTTCTAAAAAACTAGCGGCCCTACTAGCGCGCGCTAGTTTTAGCGCCGCTAGGCACAACTCTGGCTGCGGGTATAGGCCCACTGGCCCCAAAGGACTAAGTGTAGTTGCAGTCGACCACGGGTCGCCAATTTGACTAAAGGAACAAATGACCCGTGACCCCCTTCCCCACCCCCTCATCTCTGAGGAAGGCAAGTTCCACCACGGCGCAGTGCATGCACACAACTGCAGAGTCAGCACACCTAGATCTGCAAAGAGCTCGCGTGCCTGGGTTGGCCTCGAACCTGCGAGCGATGCAAGGTGTTAGAGCTGCGAATGGAAGCATGCTGCTACCGTTTCGGCATAACCAAGAACAATCAGTGCTCTACTAATGTAATTTCATAGTTCCAGTGAGTGGCCTACCGAGAATAATGTTATTAATATCGTTACAGCTATAATACTATTGCTATTTTATTCAATATTAGCATTGGATAGTGGACTCTATTTGCTTCAGAATGTCGAAGTTCTTTTTTATTATCATGCAGTGTACTCGCTGCCATTTCGTGATCGGTATAATTGTTATCCTCCTAACTTACAATCTAACAAACCACTACAACCTACAACAAAGAAGCGTCCCTCTATGTTCATATACTATGTGCCCTATTGTGCCCGTCATCAATACTTGTACTCGGCAGGAGTATTACCCAATCGGAAAATCTTAGGCGAGTGTCGTATATTATCCTATAGTGCCTCCTTAAGATATCTGATAAATGCATGCATTTCCCGATAGGGTATCTTACCAATTGTAGTGGCTCTCCATTAAGTAGAGGTTTCCAATTCTTATTTCTATATTACAGTCTATGAATTCACGGCAAGACTCACGAACAAAATACTTATGGAAATGCACCAGAACACAATCGAGAGTCTAAGTTGAGGCTTTACATAATCATACAAGAAAAAGAGGCCGCCAGCTAAGATGCGGATGACCACTAAATTCTAGATGATATGAAAAATAAGAAGCCGGGGGAGAACATACATCAGGGGCGTGACTAACGGCAGACTGCTATATGAGCCGAGAACTACGTGTGTGATTTAATAGTTAATTGTTCTCGTGAATAATTGTTATGATTACTAACACACTCGCCTTCGATGGAATTCACATTTTTTTAGCTGTTCGTATATCACAGACTTTTCGGTTTATTCGTTAAAGTCGATTTAAGCCGATCCTGCTCATCCGAAACTTCAGACAGGAGCGTTGGTTTCGCCGCTGTCAATCGTGTAGCAGGTGTTAAAAGCAACCCAAGTACGCTTGAGACGACTGGAAACTACTTGACAGGGAGCAAAGTTGCCGCCTAAAATTCGATTGAAAGGGTACAGCCACGGCCCTTATCTGAGGTTTCAGAGGAATGGCCCTGGCTTGGATCGACTTGGACAAGTCGGTCCAACGAGCCGTTTGTACCTCGCTGTCTATTGAGTGTTGCAGACCCATGTTCTCTTTATATTTATTCTCTTGAGTTCCACCTTATTTCAATTTCGAGGTTACCGTGTATCATCCGCAATTTCGCACGTTGTTCTACGATGCTTTCTATCAAGAGTGCACTTTTATAGAGATTGTAAATATGTCCCTGTTCTATATCGTCTGATAGTAGTAATTCAACCAGAGCACTCTGAGAGCGCATACCTCCGCAAGTAAAGCAACGGTAACGAAGAATTCAAATTGGTGCTGAATCCATTATATTCTTTGTATCAAGTTCAAAATGTAATTATTTGTGCCTTTTGATACTATTAACACATCCTGCAATTTTCTTCAAGATCCGCTCATAACTTTTTGAGTTATGCTGCTAACAAACATTATGACAAACACAAACATACAAACGAACCAACCGATCTGCACCAAAATTTAATCATTGATTTCTTTTAACATTACTAGCAACTCCTGTAAGTTTCATAAAGATCCATGTAAAATTTTTTGAATTATCGGGCAAACAAGCACAAAATCTAACACAGCAACAAACACACGAACGAACAAACATATCATCACAAAAATTTGGTCATTTACTCTTCGTAACAAACCTAACAACTCACGTAAATTTCATGAAAATCCATCCATAACTCTTTGAGTTATAGCATTGACATAAATGAGGCAGACAAACAAACAGATGTACGGATCTTCACAAGAAGTTAATCATCTATTCCTCCTAACATACTTAACAATCCCAGTAAATTTCATCCAAATTCGTTCTTAACTGTTTTAGTTATTTTGATGACAGACAGACAAAGAGATTCACAGACAAACAGATTCACAGACAGACAGACAAATCCAATGAAAGCATAACCTCCTTGGCGGAGGTAATAATGACGAAATTATTTTGTGTTAGAAAGACTCCGGCTTAATCTGTCTAACTGTACGGACACTGAATAACTAAGCCCTAATCTTTAAGCTTCTCTCGAGCATTCATTCCTAATTACGACGGGTGTATGAAAAGTTATAAGCATTAGAAAAACTAAAAGGTATATGGATTTTTGATGATTTATTTTTCAACATAGTCCCTCTCTGATGCCCAACACTTGCTCCAGCACCGCTGAAACGCTTTTATCTCGATGTATAACTTTTTTTTAACTGAAGAAGCTCATCAACTGGCAAAATGGCGACCAGCCAGGCTTTTTTTTCATTTGGGGAAAAGATGGAAGTCAGAGGGGACCAGGTCTGGCGAATAAGGTGGATAGGGAACAAGTTCAAATTAACAATCGTGAATTGTTGTCATGACAGCCACTGAGGTGTGGGCTGGCGCTTTGTGTTGGTGGAAGGGATTCCTCTCGTGAACATTCCTGGCAGTCTCTGCTAATGTTCTCAACATGTTATCATGAACTTCTAAAGCAGTCGTGCCTTTAATATGCAGATACTTAACTACTGCACGAATTTCTATTTTCTCCATTTTTCGTTGAATCCCTGACCATTGCTTATTCAAAAATCTGCAAAAAAATAAGAAATCTGTCAGAATCTCAAAATTTGACTGGAATTCTTACAACATGTTTTATTTAAAAAAAAAACATAGGTTTGACCCTGCATCAACGCTTCTCATAGAGCGATGCTTAATACTTTTCATGCTTCCTTCTAAGGAAGAATACATCTTGCTGTCCTCAGCATCAAGATATTTCTCTACAGTTTGTGTTCGTAATAATAACAGTAACGATAATAACAATAATTTAGTAATAATAATTGGTGCACTCATAGTCTCCAAAATCAAGATTTTTCTCTATAGCTTCTCTTCCCTATAGCAATCTTCTAATAACCCGCACCTTTACAGAATGACAGCAAAAGATACTTTTACATATCCCTGTATACTTCTTGTCTTATTCGTGGCGCTGGATCAAAAAATATCTTCTTCTCTGCCTTCAGTGATCTTATACGCAATTTGCACTTCATGATCATAGAGCAAAGAAAGCCTTGCTGTGGGGAGTGAGAGAAATTCAATACTCATGCTACCGCCAAGAGTTACTTCAAATCTATTCGATGCTGATATTTTGAACACTGCAAAGTAACGGCCTTGTTGCCGATGAGCACATGAATTTCTCCTCCTTTATGCCATGCTCATATCGGAACTGAGAGGTCAACCAACCAATCACGCAATCAACGTACAGTGCATTATTATATTGTGGCGTGGTAATGCTGATAAAACTCGCGGTCTCCAACCGAAAGACGTTTTTCAATTACATTCGTTTCTCCTCAGCGCCGTGCTGCACCGCCCGATGTAATACACGATATTGGTCTATTTGCAGCACAACAAAGTTTTCGAAACTTCTGTCGCCTTCGTGCCCCAAAAACTCTTTGAACTACGGAAGTTGAATTTGAGGCAGCCTTTCGAGCGCATCTTCGGCACGTTTATTCTCCCCCAAGAAATTTGTCGAAATGTGTACAATATTCAAGACCATCTCTTGAATCACTTCGTGGAACTGCTCTTCAGCGGTCCTTTACAGTTCCTTGCAGCATCTTGTTACGATTCAAACTTCAAGTTTCGAGTTGTAGAACTTCAGGAAACTTCGGTCGTTATTCTTCCGTTCCAAATATTTGCAATGCTTATCGTGGTCGTGATTACGTATTCGATTCGTTCTGATGTTGCTGCAGTTGTGACGCTCGAAGTTCGCTAATTTTGCATTCCTCGCCTTGTGTTCTATGTTTACTGGCTTAGGATCAAAATTGTTCGTACTGCTACCAACCCCAATACAAAGCGTTAGTGTCAGAACTCAGCATTACTTGTGTGTCTAATTGCTGCCAGTAGTACAAGTTCACGCAGCAGCACGCATTATTTGCCGTGTACGTACCGTAGGCTATCGTACGAACTTGATAAATACAGCGTCAATCTATGACTCATAAATAACCAGATTCAGATCAAATTCTAGGGTACTTTGCCTCTACCATCACGAATCTCGCTGTAGTTTGACCTATCGCCAAAGCTAAATTAGTGAAAGATCGGTACCGGTACTGTAGTTCTAAGGCGTATCCGAAAACTTAGCATCCAAACAGATTCGACGCAAAACTGTTTCTGTGGTCTTCAGTTCTCTCTACAACCTTTAAATCCCGAAACAGTTCTGCCTACTGTGCAACGATTCTGCTGGGAACCTCCAAGATTCCAGCATTCTAAAGTTAGGGATTTCCTCGAGGACGCCTCAACTCTCCTGATCACCGCATTGCTGCAACTTCTGCTGCTTGTTGGGCCTCCCCTGGTGGCATTCCCGTTACTTTTTACCGATACCGATCGGTTTGGAGGTTTTTGCTTGTTCCCTCGGGTCTCTGAACACTTTCAAAATTGTTCCAATTTGGTTTTTGTGGACGATTTGGTTTCCTGTACTCCAGTCTATGTTTCTCCTCTCCTTGAAGTGCCGCGGAGGTCCTTGAAGGTTCTTGGGCATCCTTGGAGATCCTTCTAACTCCTTGAGAGTTATCGAAGATCCATAAAGGTACCTGCAGGTTCTTTGAGGTCCTTTGCCATTTGGAAGTCTTTAAAGATACCGAAAGTTCCCTGAGAGCCTTGAAGGTTCTAGGAAATCATTTTGAGTTCTTGGAAGTACTTATAGGTCATTGGAGTTCCTTGAGAGTTTTTGAAGGCCTTAGGTGATCTTTGTGAGCTCTTGAAGCTTTTGAAGTTTTTGTCAACTGCTAGAAGGTACTTAAATTTGCTTTCGAGTTCTAGGGGTTTTTTGAAGGTCTTCTTAGCACCGTGTGAGCTTTGCTGCCTCTTGTAACACCTTGCGTATGTTTTGATCTCTTGGAGATTGTTATTATTCTTTTGCAAATTTAACAACCCCATGGAGACTCCTTGGAGATTGTTCGAGTTCCTTATGTTCTTTTCTAGTCGTGTGAGTTCGTTGGAGGTCGTACAAATGCATTGCGAGTATTGATAAATTTTTGGAGGTCTTTTTTTTCGAGTCCTTGGAGACCCTTATAGATCCCTAGTCCATTACGAGTTCTTGGTAGCCACCGAAGGTCTTGGAAGGTCTCTGCGGAGCATCGTAGATCCCTTCTGGTTCCTACAAGTTTTTAGTTCCCTGGAGGTCTTTGAAAGTCTTTGTAACATCTTTGAAATTTCTGATTGGCTTACGAGTCCTTGGAGGTCACTGAAGGTCCTTCACTGTTCTAGTTTTTCATCAAAGTCTATTGAGAACGTTATAAGTCTTTCAGAGTCCTTAGAACTCTCTTGAGCTTGCTCTGTGGAATTATCTGAGAATGGTTTGATGCTGCTTCAAATATTTTAATGAAACCTTAGCGAAAAAACTCAGTTGTTAGAGCCTCGTGGAACTATCCAGACAGTCTTAATTTGATGTTCTAGTGTCGTAAAGAACTATCGGGATATCCTTAATTTCATCTTTCAGTGCGGCATAGAACTATCCTCACAATCTAATACACTGAATTAACCAGAAATCTGTGACCCAGTCTAGCTCTGACGTTCGATCTCTGCATTGGATCTCTTTTGCCAAACTTGTTTTGCTGGAATTTTCCCATCACGCCCGAGCGCCAGTGCCTCATTTTATCGGCATATTTGCGGCAAGTGTCGATGAGGTTCGCATTTTTTGCTCTCAGTTCGAGGGACTGCAATGCAATCAATCGCGGCTGACTCAAATGAAGTCGAATTGCTTGCCCTTTTGTTTCCATTCAAGAGGTTTTCTTTTAGAAGCTAGCGTGTATTTTTAGGCCGCGCCAGGCTTTGATATCTCTTCGTAGTTCATGGGGAAAGAGATACAGTAAGCACAGAAGTTTTTCAACATTTAATTTTATTTACTGATTGCAAATGATACAAATAGGCAAGCAGTCAACGCTGAATCATAAAGCGCATCGTATGTTTAGGAGCGTGGGAAACTAAGTCGTCCACGAAAATCGAAAATTTTGAAAGCGTTTGACGACCTAAGAGAACCAGTAAATCCACACTATATGTATAGTATACACATCAGGTTACTGTTGTTAAATTTATTGTTTATTTGCGTATATAATTTTTGCAGCTTTTTCTTATGCACTACACTTAAACTCAGAGCTATTTGTACTAGCGGGACCGTGGAAGCTCCACGGTCAATTATTTTACTTTTTAAAATGTAGCTACCCAAAGCTACGCTCAATAACTGGCTTTAGTTTGACCGAACGTAGCTTTTCAAACCGAACCTACCCTGTCTAAACTAACGCCCCACACTTAATTCGAACTCTGTCTAACCCAAAGTCTGCTGCACACGGTAGTCGAAACACGAGAACGTTTCTCCATGTCCTTTGACTTACGTTGCTACGGACTCAGCTTGGACTTGTATAATATGGTGTGTAAAAACTGCTTACAGTCCGGGCTGCGACGGCATCCACAGTAAGTGCCTGTTGTTCAGTTTCGAATATCTCTCTTAACTTCTATTGAGTTTTAGTTCACAACGACTCTTAGATATTTTGAATCGATATGTGCAAACACGTTGTCACGCACACTGAAACATATGTTCCAAGAACGTGAAACGTTACCGTGTTCCGATTCTCGTGCGCAGCGGGCTTAACGCAGCCCGTCCATATAACAGAACATACCTCATATAACCTATCTTCGTAATCTGATATCAACTGTGGATATTGCAAATGTTCAACCAGCAAAGGATTCGCTCTTGTTTAAGACGTAGAAACGACAAGAAAAAACTAATAAACGTAAACTCTTCGGAGGTACTCCTTCCATAGTCTTTATCTATATTTATGCGCCTTTTCTTTGCACTGTTTCTCATCGTCTGCAGAAAATTTAGCCTTTTTCTATAGTCTTAACATTTTTATTTTTCATCGGTGTATCTGATGTTTTCAATTCTATAGTGGCACATGTGATTATTCTATTCTGTAGCCAATCATTTTCTAGTCATAGTTGATGCACTAGCTGGCAGACTGTGCCAGTTTTTTTTTTTTCAAAAATTGAATCCTGTTTCCATTAGCGCCTTTTTGTGAGGTCATTTTACTACCTCCCCAAAGGAGGTTATGTTTTCGTCGTGTTTGTCTCTCTGTCTGTCACCAAGATAACTCAGAAAGTTATGAACCGATTTGGACGAAATTTACAGGGATTGTTAGGAATGTTAAGAGAAACAGATGATTAACTTTTGGTGAAGATATGCCCATTCGTTTTTTTTGTTTGTCTGCCTCATATTTCTCAATGCCATAATTCAGAAAGTTATGGATGGATTTTTATGAAATTAACATGAGTTATTAGGGATATTTATAACAAAGAGTAAATGACCAAATTTTGGTAATGATCCGTGTGTTCGTTCGTTCATTCGTTTGTCACTGTTTTTAAGTTTATGCTTGTTAGCACAATAACTCAAAAAAATAACGAATGGATCTTTATGATATTCATAGAGGATGTTAGTAATGTTAAAAGACAGAAATGATTAAGTTTTGGTGCAGATCGGTTCGTTCGTTTGTATGTTTGACTCATGTTTGTCATAACGTTTGTTAGCAGTATAACTCAAAAAGTTATGAACGAATCTTCAAGAAAATTGCACAAGCTGTTTTTACTCTCAAAAGGCACAAATGATTAGATTTTTGAGTTTATACAAAGAAAATCATGGATTCAGACTTGATTTGAAATTTTGGCTACCGTTGCCTCGTTTGGAGGAGGTATGCGCTCTCAGAGTGCTCTAGTTTCTTTATACATCGCTGCTTCACTTCAAGTACTGCTTTCAATTGAAGCAGTTTGTACCTTATTCTGCCTACGAATTTTGCCATATTTGGACCGTTACGAGGCGCTATAGCCAGGCATTCTATTAATATTTTCACAAGAAAATTTTCAACTTGTTACGGTTTCCTTTAGTGTATATGTTCGTATATAGGATACTGACTTTTTAAAGACAGCTCCGGCCGTTCAAAATTTTGATGGTCTCGTACAGTGTAGTCTGAAAATATAGAGGAGAGCTACAGGTAGCTACAACGTGTGAAAATTCACAAAAACAGAAGCATTGCTCCTCACTATCTCTGACCCGCATCATGCATACGAATTGCGAAAATCAGTTCGAAGTCAGACATCAAATCTTTTAACTGCGCAGTGTCAAAAATGGCAGCGAGAAATTTGTGATGGAATATCTGCATTGAAGATACTTTCATTACGGACATGTTACTGAAGGTTACACTACAATAGCCAACTCAAACTGTCGTGAGGGCTTTCTGTTTGAGTATATCTGAGCATCACATGCACTCCTTCCCTTATATGACGTGCAAAGAAAAAATCAATTTATATGAGCAGCCAGTGAAGCATCACTGAATTTAATTTAATTCCACGTCGCATATTCTATATTCGGCATGATACAGCTTCATGCATGAAGTACATCGAAATTTTTATGCTCAAGGCAAAACTGCTTCGTTAAAAGGAAAACGTCATGTTGGAAAAATAAATGCTACACTACTGTACCGTGGAAAATTACTTCTACTGTGCTTTGTTGATCATCTGCTCAATTTGCTCGTCGCTAACTTAGTGAAAGGATAGATTCAATGTATGAAGAAAGCAATATAAAAATCAGACTCAGTGGCAGCGATAAGAGGATTTGGCATGTGGTGCCGTGACGTCACTGCCTCCGAGCTTTCGCTCGGCCGTTTGCTGAAGTGCTTTGGTTGTAGTACGATTGATGTGGCAATTGTACGTAGATTTGTAAACTATAGTCCCGGGTGGATAATGTTTGGGCTCCACTGTCCGAAGTCAGGCCGATGCCCCGCCCACATGTATGCGTAATGGAACGATCATGAAGCCCATTCTCATCCAGGGTGTCAAGCGTAGGTTTGAGTCCCGCCGAGCCCCCTGCCAACACACGTTGTGATTCCTGTTTTTTTCGCACGAGGAAGAATGGATTTTAAGAAAGAAAAAACGTGCGCATCAAAGACAGCACTTACTGATTCATTTTTTCGTATGGGAAAGAATAGATCTTAAGAAAGAAAAAAAAAAAAAAAACGCGCGCATGAAAGGGAAAACCGCAGCTATTGGGTTGAGTCTTCAGATCTAAACAATTTCAGTTGAGTAGTTAAAACACCAACATATTACTTTTTAGAATGTCCACAGAATGTGCTGAAAAAAGTTGTCAATGCTTACAAGGATAAAGTGATCATGAGCTGATGATTTACGATTTCGTATTTCTACAAATTATTATTACAAGTTGTAGATTATAATCTTACAGCTATAGGTGAAGTGCATTTTTTCTGCAATACCTAATAATAATCAATAACACTAGAGTAGCTGTCTCCTCATCGTTCAAAATTTTAGAAGTTTCATTACTTTCTCTATGTAGGGAGCATTTTTTAAGGACTATAGTAGCTACTGTATTAGCAACCCTTCAATGCCAACTAAAACTAGTTTAATGACATTATAAGGTGCCGCACGTACAGAGGACCTATTCCAGACCTGTTAGCTTTTAGTTGCCGACTTGTGATTATATCGAATTTTCTTCCAGTTAACTTAAATTGGAGATTTCCATTCTTTTCTTCTGAACTGCCGACGATGTGGATTTTGGCTTTGGTCATTGTTATTTGATCATAACTTTACTTTCAAGAAAACTGCATATCGCCCGTTCGCGAAAACAGTGTCATAACTCAAAAATTGACATTTTTCAGGAGAGGCGAAAACAGTTTTAATATCGCTACGTTTTCTTAACTTTCACTAGCATAATAACCTTTCTCAAGCGGCCGCTTTTACAGAGTCAGTTATGGCGTTATTGTCACTAATAGAACTTGACGCGGGCTTTGTGATGGTGACAATAACTTAAAATGCCCAATTTATGAGGTATGTCGCTGTTGTTGCAAACGAGCGATGTGTATTACACGTTTCTCTTACTTTTTGTAAGTTTGTTTTTTACTTAAAGGGGTGTTTTGATTATTATTATTATTATTAAAACTTCACGCTTGAGCTCCCACGGACAGGTAATACAACCCAAATGAAGCATCTTGCAACACCGGGAAGCCCAAAACGCTGTTAAAGGAAATCCAGCAACAAAAACATTAACAGCTGACTTAAAGGCCTGCAGGCCAAGACGACGAGAAGCCGATGTCGGCAACAAAATTCCAAACCCTAGCCGACCAGGACACGAAGCACCGACAGAACTGATTAGTTCGACATCTGACAGCCTCCAAAGTGAATGAGTGCGCTCCGCAGGCAGCACGAGTCGCTGTCCCAAAAATCTTGAGAGCAGGGAGAGAGGAATACACCCAACGCCGCTCATTATTGTTCACCTTATAAAACATGCATAGCTCCGCTACTCTTCACTAGGTTCACTAGATCATTATCAGCGCACAGCCTGCTGGCTGAACTAAGAAGTCGATCCAACAGACGCAAGTGAGTGTCAGCAGCTGAAGCCCAGACCGGTGAGCAATACTCCAACACAGACAGCAAAAACGCATAAAAATATCTGCGGGCAACCTGACTATCACCAAACACATAATTCTATCACTAAATGAGCAATAAAAGTTTGAACTAGGATATAACTCAAATAATTTCGTTGCATGCAGCCGTCAACCCTGCATTGTTTGAGAATCTTAACTTCCTTGCTAAAGTGTTACTAAATAGGTAGTAGTTAGCACGCTGTGGTGTAGACTTAATCGTTGGAGTTGCTGTATTTTCTGACAGTAAATGGTTTATCTCACGATGCATTAACTTAGAACAGCTGCCAGTCGCTAAAGCACTTGGTTCAGCTTCTCGTAATCCTTCCCTTATGGAGCCTTCCGATAATTTATAAGCTCCTTACTCGCCTCGGACGTGCCATCGTTGCAGCTGCGCGCTCCCATTTCTCCGCCGCCAGAAACTTTCTGCCTCATTTTTTCCACTTAAGGTACCCGCAATTTTAACGCCCGGTAATTTTTTCCCACTAAGGGGACCTGTAAATATGAACCTCAAAAATGAATATAAAGGACTTCTCTTAGTTATAAAGCTTATGATGTTTTTCTTAAAATACCCACAATTATGAAAATATTAAGATAATACGTGGGTCATTGAGAAGCCTTTCATTATAAAACTCGAGAATAAATTTTACCCCAATAAGGAACTCGTGAACATGAAGCTCTCTGCGAGGTTTTTCCGTTAAGACCTGCAATCGTGAAATTTATTACAATTTTGTCCTACAGGTTATGTGATATTTTTGAAACAGCAAAAGAATTTTGTCCCACCTGTAGCGATCCCTTGATTATCAATCTTAATTATTAGCTCTTCCTACAAATCAGAGCCTGTAATACTCAAGCTTTTATTCCCACGTATTACATATGCGTACCTACCCGCAGTGGCAGCAGCCTAGCTTACTGGACTCATAACAGTGAACAATGCAAGTTCGAATGCCAAGCCAGGTAGTCGAGCTTTGCGTACGTATGTTGGTACGTATGCACAGCTGCCGTGGAGGCACTTACCTTTCCCAGAAATGGGGCGGGTAGGAGGGGCACGAGTCATAGCGTAAGAATTTTCCGTCGATGGCGTCATAGTTCTTGACGATCTTCGGTTGACTGCAGCCGTGCACATCTTTGGGGCCAGTTTGCCTATATTCGCTTCTCGAATCAGTGTGGGCTGGTTTCCCAGGAGGGAGTATGGTCAAGCTGACTTTACCTTGACCTGTAAAATCCAATATTTTTTGCACAAAAAGTCGCAAGGACGCAACAAAAAGGGCCAAAACTGCCAGTTCGGAACATCGACAGCGAGGGCTCTCCACAACTGTGCAAGAAACGTCTTTTGGAAGTTTTGCACCGTAACATATATAGCCTAATCGTAATCTAATAAAACGCTTCAATTATTTAATTATTTCGTGTCCGCTTCTTAACAAACTTATGCCAATAATTTCAGCGCTTCAATCAAGTAGGTATTTGAGTAGAAAGGCAGCATTATGACTACGTTCCTTCCTTCTTTTATTAGTTTCTGAGTTCTTCAGCGCGTTCTTGTTCAGTACGACCGTTACGCTCTCAGCATTAGATAGGGAGAAATTAGAATATCTATGATACCATCTAGGAGAACGTCTTCTGAGTTGTAAGTTTTATTGGGCAAATAAAATTTACAACTCAGAAAACATTCTCAGTACTCCTGGAAAATATGAATCCTGATGTTCAATATATCAAATTATTCATCAATTGAATTAAATCTTCAACCCTTCGAATTCTTTCTCGTAAAATGAAAAAAACGGTGTGCAAACAAAACACAAGTAAATAAAGAAGACACTAGTAAATAAATAAATTCTGTATTTAATAATACATAGTTGTTGGTCGCTTGCTTGCGCGCTCGCTGTTTGGTTGGTCATTCCTTCCGTCCCGCTGCTGAGGATTTATATAGGAGAAAATTCATTTACTGAAAAATAAATTGAGATGCCATAAGATTTCAGCCCTTGGAGTAACGGTGACAATTATAGTTTCTGAAATACATGGTCAAAAGTGAAAATACTGCATTTTCTGAATTTCGCTTTGCTTTGAAAATTAACTCAGTACTTTTTGATATGGCGATGATGAATCTTCTTGTGAGCGTGGTAGATGAAAGGCGGTATCTTTGATAGAGTTTTTTATTCTGTCGGGCATAAGTTATATCGGATATTTTTTGGCTTAATTTCTGCGCGGCAGTTTGAGAGCCTCCATCTTGTTTGGAGTTTTCGTTCCTTTCGTGCATAATCCATTTCGCTTACGCTTTCTTTAGCTGAATCTCTTCAAAGCAGTTGAAACTTCGCGCTGAGCAGACGCCTCTTTACATTGAATTTTCATTGCAGCAAAGTTTTGACGCTTGAGGTTCAACTCTCGGTTGGTATCCAGGTTACGATTAGCCCTGAGATTTTTCGGTGAATTCTTTTGACTGAACTATATTTTCTTAGTGCTGCTCAACTTTTGACCAATTCTAAGCTGATATTCGCGCCCTATCTTGCAGCAGCGATATTATGCTTTCGTAACACTCACGGCTGTACAACTTGCGTCTCATTAATTCTAGATTAGGCCTGCAGATATGAGACCTATTTTACAGCAAAACCTATACTGGGAACCGTAACAATGAAAAGCTTAATCACAAAATTATTGCGGTCTTTTTTACGGATGGTCCCTCTAGTAAACATATAAAGTTCACAAACTTTTAGTATAATACCAGACGGCCCGTAACCCGTTGGGTCACATCATCTTGTTCATTTTCGTAATAAAAAACAGTTGTTATTCTACTGGTCATTGACCTCCCGTAATTTGACAGTCCACTTACACGGCAACTGCCGTACTCGCCACCATTACCAGCTTCTTTGCTTCTAAATGAAATATTCAACTGTCTGTAGGCTCTGTGAAATATATGTTAGCATTGCCCGTATCTCCTTTGAATTTGACCTGCACGTTTAAGCAGCCGACCTCAGCTTCATTTCCGTATCGACACAATCGAATTAGCATGGTCTTCAACGCTCGAATTTTCTCCCATTTTAAAACAAAGAAGCTGTACGCATATTTTCAATCGTATTAGCTACAGATACTGGGCACGCGAATACAATTTCAATTCTATCGTGCACTCGACCTATGAAGTGGTCGGTATCTTATATCGAATTTTTATATTACTTTTAGCTTTAAAAACATTCGATTGATGCTATTCTTCAATCGTCTTAGCTGTTCATACTGGCCAAGAGACAAAAATTCAAGAATTTAAATTCTTTAGTTCATCCGACTTAAATATCAAGCGGTATCCAGAATACAATGTTCCTTAAGTGCCCGTCCCGTCCTGACGCCTGAACGGTATTGCGAACTATAAACCTTGCCCCTGTGGCGTAACTCCGCCATTGACTATCGAATTGTTCCCTATGTTAAAGTGAAGCTGTGTGCAAACAAGCAATCGAGCAAGACACAAATAGATGAAGTTCAGAGACTTTTAGTATCATAACTACCCCGGCCCGTGACCCGCTTGGTCGTCATCATGGTCGCTTTGTCTTTCGCAACAAAAAGGTGTTATTTAGCTGGTCATACACCACACGCTATTCGGCCGTCCACTCTTGCCCCGAGGAGCTTCAATGGGAGGAGTACGCGCAAGCCTTCCCTGGGCGAGTAGACACATGGCTTTGTCACGTGACTCAAGCTGGCGTTTGCAGATCTTAAACTGGCTGAAGTGGCAGTGGTCAGCACATATAGTTAAGGAAGATACAGACAGGCAGTCCTTCAATATTTTTGCAAGACAATCGCGTCTGAAGATTTATGTCCTACTGCTTACCCTGTTACTTTCATCATAAGCTGGTATACAGGATACAAGTTTCCTTTACATAGGTACTTCCATCCGCTCGGAATTTTGTCGATGGTTAATGGCTGCAAAAATTTGAGCTCAGGACTCATTCNGCCGCTCTCCGATTGGATAAGCCACTCAGCCAGTTTAAGGGAAAAGTTTACTCGCAACGCTCCCGTAGGATAAATAGATAGGGTGCACTCCTCTCTATTAGAACCTCCTTGTCTTGCCCTTACGGCTCACCATCAGCAAATTCTTTGCTTCTCTAATCAGAATTTAACACCCAGGCTGAAGACAAAGTAAATTTAAATGTTACGAATTTTAGTAGTATTTTCCGTTGCACCGTTGAATTTAACGCGCCCGTTTCTGCGGCCGAGCTCAGTTTAAAGTCCGTATCACAGATACAGTAGAATTAGACCTTCATCCCTCGAATTAATTTTCCTTCTATCATAAAGAGAAGAAAATCTGTGTGCAAGCAAATCTATCTGTGTGTTACAAATATTATAATTTTGCTTGTTCCACCCTTCGTTCCTGTTTTCCTTCCTATTATGTAGTTAGTTTGCACGACCGTTGCGCTTTCACAATTAGATAGGAGAAAATTACTGTATTTTAGATGCCATCTCCATAAGGAAGAACCGCTTAGCCAAGCTTTCAATTTATTTGCTTGCAGGTCATAGTTAGATTTGCTTTCAGACGCTGAACTTGTTTCACACTTTTGATCCCAGTGCTTGGTATGCATGATACGGTCTGGGGTATCGATGAAAAACAATGTATTTGTCCTGCTGAATTTCCGCACATTCTGAATTTCCGCACGTTCCAGCTCCCTTTAGCTCTCTTACAAGTCTTCAAACTTCATCGGACAAAATCGTCGATTCTGTACGCGGCTCAAGCTACTGTATATTCACAGTAGCTGCCTGTATCCTGTCTACGAACGCATATTTAAACGAAACCGTGCCAACTAACTCGCAATTTTTTACGAAAATACAAATGGAATGCCCGGGGTGTGTTGCAATCAGTATTTCTGGGTTACCGGTGCTACACCGGTAACCCAGCCAGCCACAACTCGTATCGCAATCATAGCTCAAATGACGACTGCCATGCGTGTTACGTTGATGTACGTCGCCGAGCACAAACGTCCATTTCAAATAAAGAGAGAACAAAATTCATTCAAATACGCAACAAATCAACTCCTTACATCAGAATAAGTAAGTCAGATCAGTTACTTCAATCTTTTATGCAGAAAATTTTAAATAAAACAGAAGTTTAATATAAATTTACTCCGATCGGCACTAGATGCAGCTCTCATAACCATTTTTCCGGTTACGGTAACGTTTTTCCAGGGCGCGGTAGCTTGGTTTTGGCGTGATTGCGAGACACCCCTGGCTATCTATGTTCGTACTTAGTTATTGGCTGCCTACTTACAAAGAAATTGGCAGATGATGCAGCTATAGCAAAGAATAGTAGAGGAAAAATATCAAGTAAAGAGAACCTGCAGAGCTTAACAAAAGCCATTTACTGATAAATTGGTCAGGTGTGTGTGTATTTACTGCCTATTTAACGCATACATAAACAATGAAAAAATGAACAGATTCTGAGCGCGAGTACCTCCGTCGAGCATTGCAACGTTAATGGAAAATTTAAGTTGGTCCTGAAACCATTATTTCTTTTTTATCATTACCGAAATTTGGTCATTTGTACCTCTTAACGTTAATGACAGTTTCTATGATTTTATTGGAGACCCGTTGGTAATTTTTGGAGTTAAGTTCTAGCAAATACTTAAACCTAAAATCAAACACACGAACGAACAAAGTGGTCACCACCAAAATTTAGTCATTAATTGTACCTTCTAACAATTTTAACAAACCTTGCGAATTTAATGAATATCTGTGCATAACTTTTCCAGTTACTTTCTAATAGACATAAAAACAAACATCGAGACAAATAGACTGACAGATCACAAAAATTCGGTCAGTTTTTCTTCGTAATATTCAAACATTACTGCAATTTTCATGCAGATTTGTTCATAAATTTTGGACTCATATTACGAAGAAAAAATTATGCATACGGACGGATCTTCACCGAAAGTTAATCATCTGTTTTAACTGACTTGCTAAGCATGTCCTCTAAATTTCATAAGAATTCTCCAAATCTTTTTTAGTTATCTTGATAGATAATAAAAATTCCACAAAAAATACAACCTCCTTGGCGAACACGCCATATGACGTGTTAGCAAAATATCTGGAACAGGCGTTCTCATAGTGCAGTTCACACTGGTCTGATGTGTCGCGTAACACACGTCAGCTGACGTGCGTTAAGCGACACATGAGACCAGTGTGATCTGCATTATGAGAACGCCTGTTCCAGATTTTTTTGCTAACACGTGTTAACACGTCATATGGCGTATTCTCACGAAACATCAGCGTAATGTGAGAGCACCTTTAGACTGAGTTGTGTTAGATTGGAGTGTGAGCTGTGAGTGTTAGAGTAGACGAGGGGCGTTAGTTCGACGAGAAGCGTGAGATTGGTGGAGGAATGTTCGGTATAGGTGACGAACGTGAGGTTAAATGAGAAGCGCTACGATGGACGATGAGCATTAAATTAAATGAAGTGTATTATGCTACTTGAGCAGTGTTATGTTAGATGAAAAGCGCTAGACTGTCTGTCTGTCTGTCACCAAGATAACTCAAAAAGTTATTAACCGATTTGGATGAAATTTACAGGGATTGTTAGGTATGTTAGGAGGAACAGACGATTAACTTTTGGTGAAGATATGTCCATCCGTTTGTTTGTTTGTTTGTCTGCATCATTTATCTCAATGCCATAACTCAAAAAGTTATGAATGGATTTTAATGAAATTAACATGAGTTGTTAGGTATATAACAAAGAGTAGATGACCAAATTTTGGTAATAGTCTGTTTGTTCGTTCGTTCGTTTGTCACTGTTTTTAATTTCATGCCTGTTAGCGCAATAACTCAAAAATTAATGAATGGATCTTTATGAAATTTATAGGAGTTGTTAGTAATGGTAAAAGACATAAATGATCAATTTTTGGTGCAGATCGGTTGGTTCGTTTGTATGTTTGACTCATATTTGTCATAACGTTTGTT
>LQNS02278091.1:58014718-58033562 GCA_001587735.2 Parhyale hawaiensis | reverse complement strand
GTTAACGGGGTTTGCACGGCTCTTTTATTCTTCAAAGACTGTTTGGAATTCGAGTTTCCGCAAAGTTGCGCAAGAAAAATAGGCTCGGTTCTTAGTTAAAAGCCTGTGGAATATTGATGCGCGCTCTTCATTCAATCGGCAGCGAGCTATTCCATTTATAGCTCTATTGATAAAAACAGGTTCGCTGTGTGTGCTTTGTTGAAAGTCTGAGTAGTGTTATTTCAAGAGATACGTTGGTTCCGTAAAATCTACTCTCAACTGTTGGTTAAAAGCTTGTAGACTGTTAATGGACTAGCTTTATTGAATCAGGAGCGATGTAAATCTTGGTTAGTTGAAAAAAATGTCATTTATATGATAAGACGTGTAGATTGCGCTACACTCGTTCTATTCAGTTCGGGTGGAGAGATTAATTAAATACATAAAAACTAGAGCACTCTGAGAGCCCATACCTTCGTCAAGCAAAGCAAGGTTAATGAAAAATTCAGATTGGTTTTGAAACTATGATTTCCTTTTTATCAAGACCAAACTAATAACAGCTTCTGTAATTTTCTAGAAGATGCTGCTGACAAACATTCTGACAAATATTGGTCAAACACTCAAACAAATCGGCCGGTCATCACCAAAATTTGATCATTCATTCTTCGTGATACACCTAACAACTCATGTGAATTTCATGGAAATCCGTTCATAATTTTTTAATTATTTGCTAACAAACATGAATTGAAACATAGATAAACAAACGAAGAAACTTTTACTAACAAACATAAATTGAAACATAGATAAACAAACGAACAAACGGATCATCACAAAAATTTGGTCATTCAATCTTCGTGATATACCTAACAACTCATGTGAATTTCATAAAAATCCGTCCATAATTTTTTGAATTATGGTTCTAGGAAAAAAGGAGCGGACAAACAAAAAAACGACTGAACGGATTTTCACAAAAGTAAATCATCTGTTACTCTCAATACGCATAACAATCACTGTAAGCTTCGTAACGATCCGTCCTTATTTTTTTTAGTTATCTTGGTGACAGACAAAGTTATAAAAAGAAAAATTCGACAAATACGTTACCTCCATGATGGAGGCAATTATTGCAGCTCTTTGGTGAAGAGTCCGCGTACCCTGCCTCGAGTCTGGCTTTGTTACCTAAAACAAAGTTTTTCAGTGCTAAAATAACAGTACAAGTACTCTTTCGCAAAAAACTAGAGTTGATTGTTTGAAAATAACTGCTTTAGTACTTAGTTAAATGTATTTGTACTGTTACGTCAAAAGATAGTTCGTTCTTTCAAAGCAAATAACTTCTCTTATCGTTTATTTAAGAGTCTGAATATTTTTCTGTCTACATAATGTTTCTATGCTTGAAAAAGACCTGCTCTTAGCATTTATTTATATTTCTATAAATTTCTGCTATAGGCTAACGCAGTCGAACATAAGTGCATAAAAATGTTTAGTTATTATAATATGTTATCACATCCGCCAAGGAGGTTATGTTTTCGTTGGTTTTTCTCCCTGTCTTTTTGTCTGTCTGTCACCTAGATAATTCCAAGAAGCTATGGACGACTTTTGATGAAATTTACAGGGATTGTTAGGTATGTTAGGAGGAACAGATGATTAATTTTTTTTTTAAGATCCGTCTATCCGTTGTTAGGTATATTACGAAGAGTAAATGACTAAATTTTTGTAGTGATATATGTGTTCGTTCGTTTGTCACTGTTTTTAATTTTATGTTTGCTAGCACAATAACTCAAAAAATTATGAATGGATCTTTATGAAATTTATAGCAGTTGTTAGTAATGTTAAAAGACATAAATGATTAAATTTTGGCGCAGATCGGTTTGTTCGATTGTATGTTTGACTCATGTTGGACATAATGTTTGTTAGCAACATAACTCAAAAAGTTATGAACGGATCTTCACGAAAATTGCAAAACTGTTTATACCATCAAAGGGCACAAATGATCAGATTTTGATACGAAGAAAACCATGGTTTCAAAGCCAAATTGAATTTTCGTTAGCGTTGCCTCGTTTGGCGGAGGTATGCGCTCTCAGAGTGCTTTAGTTTTATATATAAGATTTAATTTTACTGCATTGCATTACATTATATTATGCGAGATGAGGTTATGCGATGCTATTTCTTTGGTGCAGTGACATTCACCTGCGCTGCTGGTAGGTAAGTACTATACTTACTATACTAGGCTATATTATATTATATTTTGTTGTGTCGCGTGCCGTGTCGTCTGGTATTGCACAGTGTATTGTGTTGTCTTGCATTATATTGTATTATATCATAGTCTATTGTACGGTATATGTAGATAACGTATAATAGTCAGTGAGAATTACTTTCCGATTCATATGTTACGTCCTATAACTAAGGTCGCCTCCCTACAGCGAGGAACGAAAATAGCCGTCTGAGCCAATCTAAACGTTCGTTTAAGTTAAATGGGTCTTATTTTTATATGTCATGCGCATGTGTAAGTAAATGTTCATCCGCCTTTGAAAATATAAAACAGTATGAAGTATGCCAGAAGATATCGGTCTGCTACTAGGGCCTCATGGTATTGTCATGTTCCGGTCAACAAATTGCCAATACTCCATTGTTAGCGATGGTCTTTTGTTTGAAATGCCGGAGGGTCGAAGCGCTTCGTAGATTTTATTGTCGCGAAATTATTATTTACCCATTCTACTTGCCGTCCCGAAATTGAATCCGAATTTGTCGGTTAGCTCAGTGAATTGATTTCAACTGTTCGTGATTGCATCTGAGCTTGCTGGAATTTGAAGGTATTTTTTATGCACTTCTCATACCGTCAGTTTATGTGATGCTTTTTGAAATAATGTGAAATGTATACATGAGTATTGGCAACAGCGTAGAATTGTTTTGTAAAATGTGTTGATTTGGTACGTAATGCATGTAGTTGGGCTGGGCGCTTTTTGGTTATTTTTTTAGCAACCGTGACACACTTATTGGGTTGTCACTATGTCGCGAACCACTGGCTAGTGCAGACAGTTGTAGCCGCACCTCGAGTGAAGATCACCTCGTAGCTATCATGCTTCTCCATATGCATTTTTATTAACAGAAGCAGTCCTACGCTTTAACCCTGTTGGTTACTGCGTGATACAAAAATTATGTCGTCCTAACGTCGAGCGATCACTATCATGCACCTTCGTATTTTGTTGGAAGTAACATTCAACTTTAAAGTATTAAATGTAAATTTAACAGCCGAAAAAAGACAGAGTAACGATTATCGAGAAAGCATGCATGATAGAGCTGAATATCAGCTGGATATCTAAGTAGGTGTAAAGTCATAGTGCCTTCCCACTAATACGGACCTAAATTTGATAAGGAATAGGGTTACCTAACCTATCTTTGCGGCACGACAACATTGGAGTTAGATGTTAGTGATACGCTGTTCTCTGAAAGTGACCCACTACATGCACTTCGCTTCAACGTCTGTTGCATTCTAATGTATGTTCCTACTGCGTCTATAACAGATTTTAGATAAAACATTTTTTTTCTAGTGTCATAGGAATACCTAATTAGTGGGCCTTATGCCCCTCAAGGGGTACAGGATGGACCATATGGATAGGGTTAGGTCGATTAGTTCACCCATCCTTTGTTATGGGGTGCAACGCCCCATGGCAGATAGGATACCTTAGCCTTAGCTTGGGCTTCAGCACATCTTTCTTTCTTGACTACTATAACTCCTTCTTTTTTCCACTTCCCCTAACGAACTTTTCAGTGTTCTTCCTGTACCCCTTTCTCGATTTGTTTCCAAAGGCATATTTGTGCAAATAAGCAAACTGTGCAGCCACGGTTCGCTAGCCCGGTGTTCCGTGTCGTCCATTAGTGTTTTGGTTTTTCGCAGTAAAAACAGTTCACGATGTCATGTCCGAAAGCAATGCTGAATTGGGCCGAAACAAGAGCTTTCAGTTTGTAGATGTGATGCTAACTATACACAACTGTTGTATATCTTCTCCCTGATGTTCTTGTGTGCTTTTTGGTATCGAGTTTGTGCAGTTGTACTAATACATTCTGATGTTGCTAACTTCACTGCCTTTTACCTTGTTATCGCCCGCGAACGAAGTGAGAGAGGTGATAATGTTTTCGTTGAAGATTTACGTAAATATTCATCACCTGCGAACAAAGGGAGAGAGATGATGATGTTTTCGTTGAAGATTTAAGTAAATATATATATAATTATATGTATATTTGTATATTTGTCTGTCGACATAACAAGTTGTCGAAAGAGTTGAGCTGTGTTCATAATGTTTTGCAGGGAGTCTGGTATGTTGCCCTCGATGTGACCCATACCAAAAAACTGGGAATAGCTGGCCATAAAAATGACGGCGATGAAATTTATTCTACACCCAAAAACAGGTAGAAGGAGTTGAGCTATGTTCATGAATTTTCCAGGGAGTCTGGTGGGCTGTCCTCGATGTGACCCAAGCTACAAAACTATGATTCTATATACATTTGTATATTTGTCTGTCCACACAATAATTGGTCGCAGGAGTTGAGCAATGTTCATAATTTTTTTGTGGGGAGTTTTGGTGGGTTGACCTAGATGTGACCCAGGCCAAAAAATTAGGCCTAGGTGGCCAAAAAAAATTACGATGTTGAATTTTCCTTCATCGGGGTGAATTTGCCTCCATCGCGGCAGATGGTCTTGAGCCGCGAGGCGTTCTATTTTGTTTCTTATGTTATTATTGAACAGCGAATATCTAATCTCTGGCACTGGAGCAGTACCCTAGCCTCGTTCATCACAAATTACTTTGTTGAATTTGCCCTCTACGGCGGGTGATGGTCTTACGCCACCGAGGCATTCTAGTTCACGACTAGTTTTGACTTATGTCGATCTCCCTTTTTGTTTCTTAATGGCTTTGGATCTCACTAGTTGTGGGTAAAGGGACATCTATTAAATGCCAGATAACTAACTAGTGCCCTTCCAAATTAATATAAAAACATAAACGAGTTCAAAAAGGAGTTTTGGATTTTCATAGATTTTTGGCAGTAAACCCGTCCGCCAGGCAAAGTCAGGCTTCCTCGTAACCGTCCGCTAACAGGTTAAGCAGAAAGCCTTAATGGACTACCATGCAAAATCCCCAAATCTGACAGCCGAAGAACAAAAGCCGTAATGGAGTACTATTACTGTGCGTAAAAACCCTAAAATCTTAGTCTAAGAGCAGAAACTTTTGGTGGACTACCAAGTCAAATCTCCATCAAAGAGCTGAAAGCCTTATTGGATTGTCAAGCAACGTCCCACTGTCGAAGAGCAGAGTCTTAAACGACTACAAAGCAACATCCCAAACTGGATCTCATGCTGGCCAAAGTGGGTCACTGCTGAGTATCTGGGCTGTCGGTTTAAGCTGCACTTTTCTCAAATATTATTCTATAAAATAAATACATAGATCGTTATGAGTGTATTCTTTTTTTGAACAGATACATAAAGCGCTACTTAAGTTTTTAGTGTTGCAGCCTTAGTGGGAGCTATCCGCCATGTCCTCCCGCCAATTCAGGGTTGCCAGATGTGACTAATTTGAGGCAAACTGGCTACTTCCAGCTAATTTATTCTTTGTTAATATAATTTATTTAATGAATTACGACATCATAGTATCTAATCCTAAATTTAACGTGTTTCTTCACTGCAGTGGTTCAGGGAAATTTCCCTGAACCTGACATCACTGTCCAGGCAGCTCAACCCTTCTACCCCTTCGAGTCTATAGGATACTCCCCCAAAAACCCTTTGGCAGAATTTTAGGTGTACGCTCCCGGACACCTGCTCCCACCCCCATATTTACTCCGAGGTTTCAAAACTTCAATTGAATCTCGAGCAAATGAGTTCATTGGGCGATGATTCCAGCTAGAGCTGACCACTGTAGCTTTCTAAATGACTGTGAATTCCGCATTGCTGTAGCTGTGTTTTCGGTTGAAGAAGACTACAGTACATAATCTACTTGGCAGTCAAACATCTGAAAGTATATACGAGTGATCCGTGGAAGGTATCTATTTTCAGTCGTTAAAGAGCTACGCAGAGTATGCGGATTGAAATATTTTCCAATTCATTCCTAATAATGTAACAAAGAAACGCGAGTGTTACTAACTCTAATCCTTCAAAAATAACTAATTAACATTCATCCTTCCAATATAACTACGTCTCATTCTTCGAATATAAATAACTCTCATCCTAACTTTATTCTCTTGACCGACGGCAAGAGGCCAGCACAAGCCGCGCTGTATTTTCCTTAACATTAATGACTTTCTTAAACTTCAAGATGCCGGGCCGGAAAACAAATTTGCTAGGACGGCCGCCGTGCCCTGGGCACCTAATTTGGGCAAGTGTCACATCGATCTCTCCTCCTCGCGACATCCTTGCGCATCAATTTATCAGGTCCGCCCCGTGCGGATACTGCGGGGTAAGGCCGCGCTTATATCATGTTGACACTGGCCTGGTGATGCATTCTTGGTCAGGTCTGAGTCTGTGCCCTCGCCGTCCCGGTGACTTATTTGCCTCAGTCGCCGAGGCTGCTGACTTCACTGAGACTCCGAGACTGACTTCATTGAGTCACCAAGACTATTAGTTGAGACGGTGAGACTTACTTCTCTGAGTCGCCGATGCGGACTTCATTCAGTCGCCGAGACGGACTTCATTCAGTTGCCGAGACGGACTTCATTCAGTTGCCGAGGCGGACTTCATTCAGTTGCCGAGACGGACTTCATTCAGTCGCCGAGACGGACTTCATTCACTCGCTGAGACAGACTTCATTCAGTCACCGAGACGGACTTCATTCAGTCACCGAGACGGACTTCATTCAGTCGCCGAGACGGACTTCATTCAGTCGCTGAGACGGACTTCATTCAGTCGCCGAGACGGACTTCATTCAGTCGCCGAGACGGACTTCATTCAGTCGCCGAGACGGACTTCATTCAGTCGCTGAGACGGACTTCATTCAGTCGCCGAGACGGACTTCATTCAGTCGCCGAGACGGACTTCATTGAGTTGCCGAGACGGACTTCATTCAGTCGCCGAGACGGACTTCATTCAGTCGCCGAGACGGGCTTCATTCAGTCGCTGAGACAGACTTCATTCAGTCACCGAGACGGACTTCATTCAGTCGTTGAGACAGACTTCATTCAGTCGCCGAGACGGACTTCATTCAGTCGCCGAGACAGACTTCAATCAGTCACCGAGACGGACTTCATTCAGTCGCCGAGACAGACTTCATTCAGTCGCCGAGACGGACTTAATTCAGTCGCCGAGACAGACTTCAATCAGTCGCCGAGACGGACTTCATTCAGTCGCCGAGACAGACTTCAATCAGTCGCTGAGACAGACTTCATTCAGTCGCCGAGACGGACTTCATTCAGTCGTTGAGACAGACTTCATTCAGTCGCCGAGACGGACTTCATTCAGTCGCCGAGACGGACTTCATTCAGTCGCCGAGACAGACTTCATTCAGTCGCCGAGACGGACTTCATTCAGTCGCCGAGACAGACTTCATTCAGTCGCCGAGACGGACTTCNCGAGACGGACTTCATTCAGTCGTTGAGACAGACTTCATTCAGTCGCCGAGACGGACTTCATTCAGTCGCCGAGACGGACTTCATTCAGTCGTTGAGACAGACTTCATTCAGTCGCCGAGACGGACTTCATTCAGTTGCAGAGACAGACTTCATTCAGTCGCCGAGACGGACTTCATTCAGTCGCTGAGACAGACTTCATTCAGTCGCCGAGACGGACTTCATTCAGTCGTTGAGACAGACTTCATTCAGTCGCCGAGACGGACTTTATTCAGTCGCCGAGACAGACTTCAATCAGTCGCCGAGACGGACTTCATTCAGTCGCCGAGACGGACTTCATTCAGTCGCCGAGACGGACTTCACTGAGTCGCCTAGATGGACTTCACTGAGTCGCCGAGACTGACTTCATTCAGTCGCCGAGACGGACTTCATTCAGTCGCCGAAACAGACTTCATTCAGTCGCCGAGACGGACTTCATTCAGTTGCCGAGACGGACTTCACTGAGTCGCCAAGACGGACTTCACTGAGTCGCCGAGACTGACTTCATTCAGTCGTTGAGGCGGACTTCACTCAAGTCTCTGAGACGGTTATCACTGAGTAGCCGAGACTGACTTCACTGAATTGCCTAGATTGACCTCACTGAGTTGCCTAGACTCCTCGACTGACTTCATTGAAGCTCCGAGACAGATTTCCTCGCGATGCCGAGCCTGAATTGCCGTTCTTACCCGTAGTCGCGCTGCCTCGGCGACCTGCTTAAATGAATCACCGAGACTATCTTCCCAGGAAAGCCTGTTTCGGCATATTACTTCAGTGCAGTAACTTCAGTTATAAACCCTGGCTCATCACACCGAGTTGAGCCTCCTATAAAATCGTCATTACGAAATACACACAAATGTTAACACGAAGTTTTACCTATAATTTGAGTCATTCCAAATGAGCGCAGGTGTTCACACCGGGTCAGACCTCCAAAAATTCCAATAATTTCAATAGGAGCACAAAGGTTTCACCAACTGTGACCATTGAGAATGTCAGTCTTTCCAAAGTGAGCGCAAGTGTTTGCACAGAGCCAGCCAGACGTGCTCAAATTTCAGTCATTCCCCAATGAAGGCAAGTGTTTGCAGCGAGTCGGACTTCGAATAATTTGTGTCATGACCTCCGCTCATTAATTGTTTGAACTTGTCACCAGGACCCCTGCCTCTCCCCTCTCTGGTAATCACACGTGCTTATTTGCGTTCCCGAAATCTAATTAAAACTGAAAATTAGGCTTAGCGAATCTAATTGGCAATGCCTGCCTCACTCCAATTGCCTGAGCTATGCCGCACATGCTGACTATGCCAAGTATGCCCAGGAGCATTCCATAAGTTGGGGCAGATCGTCTAGCGAGCGTCCTTGTCACTAGCTACTGGAGCTGTTATTATCTGCTGAAGTGACGGAATAAGTTAACTACGTGACTAGAGAAAGGTATTGCATGGTTCGTCGTTTTGCTTAAGTAAGCAAGCAGGCAGAATAAGTCAAATGCCTTGACTAGGAAAGTGTATAATACGCCGGTTCCTGGTTTTGCTTTAACAAGTGGGCAGAATGAGTCGTCAACTCCCTTGACTTGGGAAGCGAGTTGCACTTCCCGAACATACTCATTACATGCTTAAATGTTAGAGAAACTAAGAGCACTATGTTAACTTTACCATTCGAAGCCTAAATCAAACTGAGCTACATTCAAAGTTTGATATTCACTATCCACGCAATGGAATAAATATAATGACGTGCAGCACTGTACAATACAGGGGAAAATGAGTCAAAACGAGAGCGTCTGTGTATTGGGGCAATGACGGAGGAGGGATATGTGACTGTGCTATGGGGCATGTGCTTTCCTAAAGCTGGCAGAGGTTTTTGATATCACTGTGATGCCTCTGTTGCAGGGAACCTCTCGTAATGATCTGTATATTGCTCTTCGGTGTACTTGTCAGTGTTGGGGATGTGGGGGTGGGAGCTGAGCTTTTCTCAAGCTGTCATATGTACGCAAGTACTACTTGTATTGTATAAATATCTTCTGGCTGGTTAGTAAACGCTATAGATCTAAATGAACTACCTGTATAATATAAAAAACCTTTTTTATGGTTAGTAAGCGCTATAAATCTACATTAACCTACCTGCATTACATAAAAAACCTTCTTGGTAGAAACACTATTCAAATGGGCAAACACGCTGTATTGATTTATTAGAATTTATTTAATCTGCGTAAATACCGGTTTCATGTAGCAGTGTATTGAAGTTTTAATTAATTTTTATTGTGCAGATATATGGTAGCTGTGAGGAGTATTCGCTGACACTTGTTTTATACTCAGCATTAACATATAATAATGTCTTACCCTAAGAGGAGCTTCTCTTTCGTATTTGTTTGGCTTTTTTCCAATATATCTTTTTCTTATATTTAGTATATCCAAACTTTTTAAGAAATAGTTCCGGATGTCATCATCGACTGTCTATATTGCCGTGTAATTTAGGGTTAAATGGTCTAAATCCGACTCCTCCATATTCTCCTACTGACATTGATTGTGTAACACTGATGCAAATCACTTACCCTATCGCTAAGAATTTGTTGCTCTTACGAGAGTATCTTTTTTTGTGACCATACATAGAAAATACTGTATTTGCCTTTCTAACCCATCTATATCTTACCTTCGAATGTAAGTGACCAAATCAAATACTCATGTTGAAATTGTAAAACCACACCTTGTAGTTTAGAGAATCTTTGTTACCGGTATTAAGTCATGCCTTCAGTATATCTGTTTAGAAAGGGTTGAAACTAGAAATGTTTGTAGCAAAAGGTTTGAAACAGGCATTGTCGAGAAATGTCGTTCGTAGCAAAAAGATTGAAACTGTAGATGTTGAGAACTGCCGATCGTAGCGAGAAGGTGTGAACTGGTAATGTCGTGAAATGTCAGCAGCATAAGGGCTGCAACTGGTAATGTCTACATGGAGTTACGGTCAGCACTAAAGGGTTAAGAGTCGTACGGGTCGTCCAATGCAGCAGTGATCGAGGAGACTCGTTCCGAACCGAGCAGCTAATATTCTTTCCGTCGCTGGCGGCTTGAGTCGCCCGTGCGTGAAATGAAATCGAGCAATTTGTCCAAATTGCGATTGTCTTAGCAAGCGGCTGCTGTGAAACGAGTCGTACTCGAGCCAGTGACTGCCGTTTGTCTTATGTCAGTCCCGCCTTCTTATTAATTTAGGGAATCATTGGCACGGTGAGTACAGTGAATAATTATAAGGAATACTGGGTAAACTGAGCCTCACGCCATGCATTATCTGTAGTTATTTAGGACGGGAGAGCTGCAGTGCTGTCGCTTAGGTTTGCAATCGCACTTGAGGCAAATCGAGGCTAATTTAATTCACACTCGAAACACGAAAATCATTTGTAAACCCACTGAGTGAAGGTATTAATTTTTATGTTATTATAGTGTGAGCTTCACCTGAAGTCCGTTGTGTATATGCCCGCATATACTGATGGCTTTCCACAAATCTACGAGATTTTTTATCTAAATGCTAATAACAGAGAAGTCAATGGTAGCTATCTTTGTCATACCGAACGCGTCATGTCGGAACAGAAACGCAGTCAGTAATTCAAGAAATAACCGTTAAAGCGAACCGTATTCAAGACCAATAACTATTGCTTTTCAATTTCTTAACAGACGCAGGTATACTAATTATCATTACGTTTCAGTAAAGATGTAGCTCACAGTATCCGTAGCTCACTGCGATACCATCACAGTTTCAATTTCTGATTATTTGATGGCATATATGCTTACATTTTATTATTGACTCTATGAAAGTGAACTCATATACAGCTCACTACCGCCCTTTTATTATCAGCATAACCGACTTTCTATCATGTCATACCCGGCTCTGGGCTTCCTTTATCAATGTAGCGTTTAGTCAATTGCACAACTTGGTCACGTCCTTCTGTGCTCAATAAAATGACCGTTCAGCCTTAAAATTCTCTTTGGGCCAATGGCTTCGCCTTCCCTCGGGGCATTGGAAAGTTTTGATCGTGGACCTTCTGCCATAATAATTGTGATCGCTTTTACCGGGCTGCGCAATTGTTCTGTAGCTTTTGTTTCGGGGTCTCGAGTGTACAGCAATTTTCAGTGCCTTGCTGAGTGGGCTTGGTAAAGATAATTGCGTTTTGCTGAATGATAGGAGTAGCAGAGCTTTTGTTTCGAGGTCTTGAGTGTACAATAATTCCCTGTGCCTTGGTGAGTGCGCTTTTAAACGCAGTTACATTGTACGGGATGAGAATAGCATTGAAGCCTTTGTTTCCTAGGCTTTACTGTAAATATAAATCCTAGCGCCTCAATAAATGTGCTTGGTAAGGCTAGTTACATTTTACGATGTAGAGGATAAAATGGAGGAATTTAGTTTGGGGTCTACAGCATGTAGTAATCACCAGTATCGCATCTAGTGTGCCTGGTAAGGTTAACTGCACTTTACATGCTTGTAAAAACATCGAGTATGTTTTGATATATTGAGTGTATGACAATTGCGTGCGTCGTAGTGCATGAGTGAGCTGAGCAGGGAACGCGACCGCAGTTTACTTAGTTACCTCTGCCAATGAGGTTATGTTTTCGTCGTGTTGTCTCTCTGTCTGTTTGACTGTCACCAAGATAACTCAAAAAGTTATGAACTGATTAAGACTAAAATTTACAGAGATTGTTAGGTATGTTAGAAGGAACAGATGGTTAACTTTTGGTGAATATATGTCCACCCGTTTGTTTGTTTGTCTGCCTCATTTTTCTCAATGCCATAACTCATAAAGTTATTGATCGATTTTTATAAAATTAACATGAGTTGTTAGGTATATAACAAAGAGTAAATGACCAAATTTTGGCAATGATCCGTTGGTTCGTTCGTCACTGTTTTTAATTTTATACTTGTTAGCACAATGACTCAAAAAATAATGAATGCATCTTTATGAAATTTATAGGGGTTGTTAGAAATGTTAACAAACATAAATGAAAAAACTTTGGTGCAGATCGGTTTGTTCGTTTGTATGTTTGACTCATGTTTGTCATAACCTTTGTTAGTAATATAACTCAAAAAGTTATGCACGGATCTTCAAGAAAATTGCACAAGCTATTCTCACTATCAAAAGGCACAAATGATTAGATTGTGGAGTTTATACAAAGAAAATCAGGGATTCAGAACCAATTTGAGTTTTTTGCTACCGTTGCCTCGCTTGGCGGAGGTATGCGCTGTCAGAGTGCTCTAGTTGTAAACTGTTTTCTGTGTTCTATGTCGCAAATCCTAGTACATTGTGCGGTAATTTTCCGTGTTCAGTGCATTACTGGAGACAAAATCTGTCTTTAATTTTTCTGTCGGACGTAAGGTTTACGCCTTGCTTGTGATAAACTTTATATTTGGTCTATAAATATGGAGAAATATTTCCGTCTCGCATGCGTTCAAGTTGGCTCTGCTTCGTGTTGTTTGCTCTATACCGAATTCTTATAAATTCTTTTTTTTTTAGAAATTATACCCGCAGCGGCTGGATATCAGAGTGTTGTGCTTTTTTGCTACTGTTCCCGAGTTCGCTTTTCCGCCAGGCAGATGACTTCTTGCGATGCTTGGCCTGCAACGCCAGTATTTCTGGCGATCACTGCATTGCTGGAGCATTGACACTCAGCACAAAAGATGGAAAGTCTGCGGTTGGCGCATTTGCCATGTATGTAAATCTTCAGTCTCTGACGCTATAAGCTCTGACATCTGTAACCGACTGCTGCCGTGCACTCCCTTGGGTCCTCTAGGACATCTGTCTGCAACTTGAACCAGAGCACTGGGACTTCCCGGTTTGTGTGTAATCAAGTTTACTTTACATTTACGATCTGTTTGCAGAAATGATGAACGTATTTTCTCCTCTGGTCACCTTATACGCTATTGATAGTTCAGCGGTGTAAAAGTAGTTTCACTCGGTCGAAAGCATTATTTCGTCTATTGTTCAACTGTTTTGGGGTTATGTTTCTTTTTTATTTGGCCCAGAATGATATTTAAAAGTATTGTTTAGCTTGTTACACTGCATATGTGTTCTCTGTTCCGTGGTGCACCTTGGAAGCGAGTTGATGTTCTCTGATGTTTAAAATCAATTAACATTTCTCTGTTTCCCAGGTCCCTTGTTGTCCATTTTTCACTTTGTGAAAATGGTTCGTTCGCAGGCATGGGAAATTGCAGAGCGTTTCTCGTACGCTCGCCTACGTTCCTATATTTTATTTCTCACTAAGGAAATTAAACACAGCAGATCTAATTCGTTGAATTTTCGAGTTTTCATGTTTATAAAAGGAGCTAACACTTGTAGACGTGAGGTATTGTGGGACATTTGATCGTTCGGCTTTTGATTTTTGCCTCAACCAGAAGTGGAAATCTATCAACTCCAGGTGATCTGAACTGAGGGGATACCTCTCACCTTAAGCGAGTATCTATCCCTTTTCAAAGACTGAAGTAATTATCTCAGCCGTGCGAAATCAACTTAGATAGCTGGCAGTAGACAGACCAACAGGCCTATTCCCAAAGAGTAGCCGGAACTATAAGCTATAAGTTATTGCCATTAGGTCAAGAACAATAAGAAATCTGAAGAAGAAGAGGAAACGAGAATATAACTCATCCAATGACTTCATCTTGCATGCACATTTAATTGCTGCCGATCCTCAGAGCTCGGAGACGTTAAGTTAGTTAAGGCATGGAATATAATGAATTAAGGTGGCTCTGAAGCTCTGGCCGTTAAGAGTTTTTGACTCCTGGAGTAGTTCGTGGCTGATCAGGGTGTTGCTCCCAATGTTTATCGATACGGTTCTTAAACACGTTAACTGTCTCTGCACCGATACCTTTGGAGAGGAGTCTATTCCAAATCTTCCCTATGTGAAGTACGGGAAAAGCTTCTGGCTTCAAGTGGTTCTTCGATCTTTATGTTTGAGTTGCTTTGGAGGCGATCACTAACGTCTCATTCAAAAAGTCCCGTTGTAAGTTAGGAACGTCAGTAAAGCCTCTCAAATTCCTGAATGTTTTTATTAGCTGTCCCCTGAGTCGTCTTTACCGTAGAGAGATGAGTCCAACTTCTTTTATACGGCAATCGTGTATATGGCATATTCCGCAGTTGACATACCTATTAATTTTGTTGCCCTGCGTTGGATTTTTTCCATTATATCGATATCGCTGTGCTGATACGTGGCGACTAAAATTGAACAGCAAATTCTAAATGCAGTCACACTAGTGCTTTGTACATAGGAATGTCTATGTCAGCGGATTTGTACGGAAAATTCCTGGTAAGGAATCCCACTACTCTGCTTGCCATTTTGATACTTTAAAACTTGTATTTTTTTTGTGTTGTAGTTTGTTTGTGATAATTATTTCCAGGTCACACTGTTGGTTAGCAGCAGCTTATTCTGTTCTCTTTATTCATAATCGGAGGGCAGGGGGATTTTCCAGTCTTACGTGCATTTCTGAACATCAGCCCAGTTCCGACGTGCCTTGATCATTGTATCCGTAAGACTGGGCTTCTTTCTAGGGCGATAAGCTCGTAAGCCACCTAAAGTTCATCTGTCACGTTGCGGTTCATTCACGAGGCGGTCAAGGTCCAGTTGATGCTCGGTTTTATCTTTGACTGATACTTCAGGGTGACATACTATAGTTTAGTGACATTAGCAAATTTACTGCTTTTACTGCTGATGTTAAAATCGAAATCATTGAAGTAGATTATGAACAGAAATGGGCCAAACACGCTACCTTGTGGAACCCAAGATGAGACCGGCGTCCAGTCATTCGTCATTCCTTACAGCTTCATTCGACCTTCTCGTATTTCGTTTCTTTCCCCTGTGCGGCGTAGCTGAGCGAAAGTGTACAGCCGTGCCCGGAGGTGGAAGATGCACAACTTGCGCCTTTTTCATGTTAGTAGCGCACTGACCACAATTGAAACCTCCCGGCAAAAAAGCAAAGACAATAATCATTGACAATTTAAAACGCGCCCTAGTGGTGCACGAGCCTGTGTTAAACCACAGGAATAGTTCGGCACGATATAGACATTGTGTCCCTGATGCGCTTGTAAAACTACTACTACAGCTTCATTCGCTACCGCCGGCCAGTCAGCCAATCTCGGATCCAACGTGAAAGTCTCCCTGAATACCATGGGTTTCAAATTTTTTCAATAACCGTTGAAGGAGAACTTGGTTAAATGCCTTTTAAATCTAGGTAAACCAGACCTGCTCCTTTTACTTTATCTCTGATTTCCGTAACTTTAGAAAAAATCTAGTAAGTTAGGCAGCTGCTTCTATCTCAAAATGAGCTGGTGTATCCTCAGGTGGTCAGTTATGCGGTTCTTTGGGAGACTTTCGATTGTTCTGCTGCAATATGTTTGGGCATCACGCACCCAAGGGTCCTGAGTGCCTTCTCCGCAAGGGATGTTGCATCTGGCCGCAGTTTCTGCTGACGAGGTTAGTATTGTAAAGTTAGGTAGGTTCTCTATTTTTTCCCTTTCTGTTCCTCGAGGTGGGCTGTTGATCGAGACAGCCGATCTGGTTCGTGGGACTTCTCGACTCTATCTCTCGTGTGGAAGGCCTCGAATGGAGCTGTCCACGCGAGTGTCTTTCTCTATTCTTTGCCCCTTTTTCCCGCCAGTAGTAGCACGCTGAGCCAATCGAGATTTTCCGGCAGGAATGCCAAGATAAAATATTGCTACTGAGCTAGGTAGAAAGACCGAGTCTGCACCGTACGTATCACTCATCGAGTGGATACGGTGGTAAAACTATGACTATAATAATAATTACTGTCTTGAGATGGCATTATATTTCATATTGAAGAATACGATGAGAAGCACAAAGAAGAAATTTGGTTACCCACGACGTACGTTTCGCTGTCTTCAGCTGAGGACAGCGAAACGTACGTCGTGGGTAACCAAATTTCTTCTTTGTGCTTCTCATCGTATTCTTCGATTATAATAATAATAACTTTCGCTAATTATGCTGGCCACCGAAGATTATGGACGGCCGTTTCTGATTTCTCTTGTCCTCAGTAATATTTTTCTAAACAGAAATTAATCATCGCAGAAGCATGGACCTGACTGGCATTTCTCACTTGTTTTGACGTTTCTAATAGGAGGGAAATCAATAATCTCAGAACATGTGAAATTGAGATGCATTTCTCTATTTCACTTTACAGTTGTGTCTTATCTCAGGTCAGGTCAGGTATCTCAGATACATGAAATTTGAGGTGGCATTATTATGGCTCTGTGCTTCTTTCCTGTTTCGAGGAGAAAATAATCATTTTACTAATATGGAGTTATAACGCGGGTATTTGTTTTTCGCTTTGCGTTTCTTTCTCTTTTCGAGGATATAACGACCCATCCCATACACGTGGCGTGGACGGGTATTTTTTCACTTTCGTTTCTTTCCCTTTCAAGAAGGATGTCAATATCTCGGATGTGTGTGTGTGTGTGTTACTACCATATTTCTATCTCTTCTTGCTACGAGTTTCTGTCCTTTACTTCTCAAAGAGGAAATTTCAGACTCGCGTGGCAATCGCTGAGGCCTTTGTGCTTGCCACTCAGTTGCTGAAGCTCCTTTCTGTCCAGCTCCACTGGTTCAAGTTTGGTGATAAGCCGGCCATAAGTTCATCTTCCGCCAAGTTAGAAAGTGCGGCGCCGTGTAGCGCTTGTTAGCGAATGGAACAGAGAAGAAGGGCACATACGGACCTATATACACTGGTGTCTTCTGTTAAGGTTGTTTTCTAATGTTTTACTTATCAGTATCTCTGGGTTTTGATAGTAATTTAGTACAAAAAAAGGGGCGCTTGAAATGCTCGTATTACCCGCTCTCTTTGTCATAGGCAGATTCGCCCATATGTAGTGTTTTGATTGTGAACTATGTATCATGTCATCCCCTCACCACCGCATTTATTGAAATTTTCGCTAGTATTTCCTCTCTGTGGCTGTTTAGTATAAAAATGAGCACATATATCTTTTTTGCCTATGTTGCAGTGTTTACTCTACCATGAAGGCGTAAGCAATTTTACATTTGGCGATGAGATTATGTTTTTTCTAACGTGTATCTGCCTTCTATTATATAAAATAGTTCAAAAGTTGTGCACGGAGCTTTATGAAAGTTACAGAAACTGTTAGGATTGTTTCGAGAAACATATGGTTAAGTTTTGGTTTGATTTGTCCGTTAATCCGTCAGTCCGTTTGTTTCTTTATTTGCATTCTCTTTTGTCTGTTAACAGCATGCATGACTCGAAAATTTATGGGTGAATCTTCAAAAACGACGCAGAAACTTTTAGGAATGACTCGTGGGACAGATGATTAAATTGTTGTGATAGCCGTCTGTTCGTTTGTGTGTTTGTCTCTCTGTCTGTCTTTCTGCTGCAGTTACCATTGCTCTTCTTGGCGGAGGTTTGCGCTCTCCGAAGTCTACACTAACTTATAAGCATTGCACCTTTATATCATCTTCCTACCACTTTGAATTAATTAGAAACTTTACGCATCTTTCGTCGTTTTTTGAAGCAGTGGCTGCAGTATAAAAGCATAATTTACCCTCTGAGCTGTTGCCCTCAGCATCAGCTGCACCACATCCTTTGCCGTATTTAAAATTCCATACATCTCGCATCAGTCCTGCGTGCCTTCGATTCCTCCAAGTCTCGTCCTCGCTTCGCTAGATTTTATCGACTGACTAGCGAAGAAAGTATCCTATCGATGTCTCTTCCTCTCTTCGCTATGGAACTCATCGACTGTCGAATCAGTTGCAGTACAGCTGTAGTCGCACTTCGAAGTCTCTTCTCTTTACTACGTCTCTTCAGCCGGCGGATGAGAAGAATATCTACCGTCTTACGTCGTTGACTCTTCTTCTCTTCACTAGATCTCATCAACTGGCAGGCACGGAGAAGAACATCTGGCGTCTTACCACCCAGGCTTCTTGCCGAAATTCTTGTAATTTCTCAGCTCGGGTATTGCAGAGAGTCGCAGTAAGCCACCGTCGCCTGACACTGACATTAGCCGCCAATAAATGACCGAGTTCTGCCGCTTTGCCACCTCAGCAAAAACCTCCATCTTTGTCCTCCATCGCAAGCTAAAACGCGTCGCCTGTATGAACCATAAGTGCGGTGCCAGTAATGCATTCGCTGCAAATCCCTTTCCAGGTTAAAGTGTCTCCTATAGATGACCCATAAGTTCGGCGCCAGTAATGCATTCGCTGCAAATCCCTTTCCAGGTTAAAGCGTCTCCTATAGATGAACCATAAGTGCGGTGCCAGTAATGCATTCGCTGCAAATCCCTTTCCAGGTTAAAGCGTCTCCT
>LQNS02278091.1:57960133-57970222 GCA_001587735.2 Parhyale hawaiensis | reverse complement strand
AGGTTAGGTTAGGTAACGTAAGGTTAGGTTAGGTAACGTAAGGTTAGGTTAGGTAACGTAAGGTTAAGTTAGGTAACGTTAGTTAAGGTAACGTTAGGTAAGGTTAGGTTACGTTAGGTAAGGTAACGTTAGGTAAGGTTAGGTTACGTTAGGTAAGGTAAGGTTAGGTTACATTAGGTAAGGTAACGTTAGGTAAGGTTAGGCTGGGTTAGGTTTGGTAGTACTTATTGGAGTGCTTCTGGTGGTTAATTAGTGCGCGGCAAGAAAGCTTGCTTGAACGCACGCACAGTGATGAGCGCACACAGAATGGCTAGTTTGTAGCCAGTGCGGCCCGGCAGCACTATCGTCTTTCACGACGATTTTGCGTTCACGTAAGCTTTCCTGCGCTCGCCACCCCTAAAATAAACACTACCTAGGCAACCCTGAACTAGCCTAACCTAACCTACCCTTACCTAACCTAACCTACCCTTACCTAACCTAACCTCTTTACCTAACCTTACGTAACCCAACCTAACCTAACCCAACCCAATCTAACTTTCCTAACCTTACCTGACGTTACGTAACCTCACCGAACCCAACTTAATCAGCGATATAGCGAGCAGCGCGGTGCACCAACTTGAACGCCGCTCACGCGCACACGATCTGCGTACGCAAACACGCACACATCTCCGTCGTGAAAGACGATAGCGCGGCCCGGCAACCCCACGGGGCTCGTGTAGGTTACCTCAGTCATTAGCTTGGTCTTCGGGATGTCTGTCTTTCGTGTCCGCTTTGCTTCCTTCCCGATTTCACGCTTCTATTTGCTCATGCTTTATTCTGTGCTTCCCATGCGCGTTGAGCCTGTGTGGGAACACCTTCGTGCATGGGTTCCCCGTTTCTATCGACATACTGTATGTCCCTTGCTCTTTCCTCTGTGATATCGTTCCGCTCGGAAACGGAGACGTAAACTTTCTGACGATAACCAACTAGTCGTTATCATACACTTAAAAGTGGCCTTCTTCCATCAATTTCATTAGCGTGTTAATTATATATATGCATTGAACACGGATAATATGACCAATTCAATGTTGCTCTAAGATATTTTTTGCTGCATTTTTTCACTAAAATATCCTCAGACGACGTCGATCGGCAGGGAACAATAATCTTTCGGCGCTTGATTTGTTCGGAACTTCAGCCAGGTGTGCAGGCTTGATCCGTTAAATCAAATTTTAGGCCTTAACCCTTAATCAGTTCCTTTTGTGACTGCACTCGGGGATATATTCTGGCGGGCCCTATCCCTAACACAATATATTTGGGCATCTCGCACCCAAGGTTCCCGAGTGCCTTTTCTGCAGGAGATGTTGCAGATTGCCGCACTTCCTGCTGACGAGGTTAGTTTTCTAAAGTTAGGTAGGTTCTTTACTTTTCCCTTTCTGTACCGTGAGGTGGGCTGTCGATCTAGATAGCCGACCTAGTACCCGGGACATTTCTAGTCTCTCTCGTGTGGAAGCCACAAAAGGAGCCGTCCACTCGAGTGTCTTTTTTTCTATTCTTTGCGCCTTTTTCCCGCCAGTAGTAGCGCACTGAGACAACTTATGCTATATGTCAGAGAAGAGCCGATTTCGAGATAGTATATTGCTACTCGAGCCTCTGGCCGACTGGCATCACTGCGTGGATCGCCATTTGGCGGAAACTGGTTAAGCTAATCATTGAATAATAATCCCATGTGACTTCAGAAAATTTTATTTTTAGCCATCTCAAACGTAATCGGACTGCAGGTAATACCTGCAACACGATTCGAAGAGGCGACGGTAACTAGAATTCAATGAGTCTATTGATGGCACCTCTCATCCACCGGGTATCCATAGCAGAGAATTATAGAAATTGTCTATACGGTATCAATGGGAGCATCGGGTAATATCAAATAAATGTCTGAGAATTTCCGATCGGAATTTACTATTTTAAGCAACCCGTAAACCGCGATTCCGAGAATGGGTATATTTTGTTTCTACTGCAATGTGTATTCTCCCGCAATGTCGCGAAGTTAAGTCAACATTTTTGGTACTCTGAGTAAGCTTGCCTTTAAATTGATATTCGTGGTTTACAGACCGCTGTTGCGCAGCGCAAGCGAGGCATCATGGGCGACAGTGAGGGACACTTCTCGTGTGTCCGCATACCTCTCCCAACGTCCGTTCCGAGTTCAGTGCCTGCCTGCCTGTCTGATTCCTGCCGTGGAGGTTGTGCTCTATTTCGGGCTGTATGATTCCGCGAGGAGTGTAGGTTTCATGTGCTCATTTGACGACTCGGGCAGTAACTTGTTTTTACTCGAGGATAGTCTTAAATAAACTTAGTGCAATAGCAAAGACATATTTTAGAGTGGTAGAAAAGCAAAGTAAACTTGTTGTTAAAAATGCGCGTCGGTATTTGTACTAAACGTTGTCAAGTAACCATTCTTGTTGGTTTTATATGCCCAAAAATAAATGAAAGGAATTCTGTTACTCGTCAGTTATAACTGACTAAAGGTCGGTTTACACTACAGTCTTTCGAATGCGCTTCAGCAACTGAAAATTCGAATTTTTTGTTGTATTATCATAAGCCCATCCGTGCGTCGGCCAAACAACTTGACATATTGGCAATTATGTCAGCTAGCATAACGCATTTCAATAGCAGAATTTGTAGTATCTCTTAAAATTTGCAGTGAAATAAAACTGTGACTGGTTTCCAGTCGTACATCTTCCAGACGCCGGGGTCGTATGCTCTTCGCTGCCGTGGCGAATTGTCTTTTTTTTACCAACAAACCCAAGCGGTAATGTAAAGGTGTATATCAGCTGCCAATTAGTAGATATGTAGTGAGCGGTATCGGATATTATCGGATAAAAGCCTACAAATTTCCGATTGGGAATCTGCAGATCATTAATGCAATTATTTAATTTCGTATTATTATTGATCCTCTGAATGCCATTAAAACATCTCGTCCTTTAACCTCTGCTTTCGTATCTATGGTTTTTCTTTACGTTGCAAAACTGTTCTCTATCTTTAGCAAAGGTATTTGCCAATACATGGCAACGAGGCTATTGCCAATTTCATTAAATCCATCATTGAGTCATTGCTGTCCCACCCGAACAGGATCCCTTCTGTCTTTATTAATTCGAACTGAAACCCTCATGTCTTTTTCAGCTGGAACAGCAACCCTTTAATTAACATGGACTCAAGAATCAGTCATTTTGCACCAAAGAAGCTGCTTGCAATTTGATGACGAATGTTTTTACTAATTCCTTTTTAGTAGCCCGTCTACATTCCACGTGACACTGTAACAATTTCTCTCTGTAATGAATAATATGATCTGTGACTTGTTTACCACAACATCTATTGGTTGTTTTTTTTTTAAATTCATTTATAAGTTTTTGCTTCCTGCTTACGTTCCGTATGTCAGCACAACAACTGCTCACTGCCATCTCCTGTAAAATACTTCAGTTCATATTTATTTTGAAAACCTTGTAAATTTTATTTAGATGTTTGTAATCCGTTGTCTTATTCCCACCTACGTTTTAGATCTTAGCATAACTACTATTCGCTTACATGATTTGTGCTATGGCCGTTGATTATCGTTAAACTGCTTAAATTGCTATCAGGATCAGTTGCCAAGTCATGATCACTCTCTTGTCTACCTACCAAATTACAGCGTCACTATACAGCTCGCTGTCACTGGCAAGAGCATCAGCGAAAATTTTACCCCATCAACTGTGCACTGGAATCGAGCAAATGGATTTACTGGCGGCCTCTTACATTTTCCCTTCAACACTGTTCTCTTTAAAGTCGCGAGCTCTCAGGTTCAAAGAAACACAAATTGGATAAATTGTGCCGGATGCCTTTGATCTAAGTTGCTTTGAACCAGGCTGCACTTTGTGTTGTTGTCCTTCAATGCGGAAACTTTATAGCCGGTCCACTTACTGAACACATGCGTGTCTGACACTGCTATGTGTCTTGACGTGATTGGCTTGCGCACTGGCATGGACGGAACTCCACACACTGCATTTGTCCGCGTCAAAATGTTCTTTGCTTCCTCTAGATTCAACTACAAACGAAAAATTTATATTGTGTTGTTTAAATCATCAAATAAATTTAGCCCTAAAAACTTTTAGAAATTTTAGTAATTCATACAGTTTTGCCGGTGAAATGGATCAAGAGTATATCGAAGTTTCCAGATGCAACAATTTCACCCTTAGGCTGTACAGCGAACACTGTTCAGTAATTTTTCTTTAACAATTTACCGTTTATTACAAAGTCTGTTGTAATGCAAGCACTTTGTGTATTCTTGCAGCACTGCTCGCTGTACCCTCTTTTATTATTATTATTATTATTATTATCGAGGGGATTTCACGACCCAAATTGAATCGGTTGAGCGATGTTCAGCTCTACACTCTGGCGCCGGGTCACATCCCGCGACCTAAGGCTCAGAGCACTTTGCGAATGATGTGCGCTGTTCCGAGTAGAGCGCTCTTCTGGAGGGTTCCTGGGTGGAGATGGCCGCACTTCAGCTCTCGCAGGGCAGTCTTGAGATTCTTGGACATGGCCCCCAGAGCTCCGATGACCACTGGAATGACGTCGACCTTCATCTGCCACAGTCTTATTATTATTAATAAAATACACCAGACTGGCGACGTAAGAACAGAGGACACTCCATAAGGTTATCAACCCAGACGCAACCAGCCCATAAAGAGGAAAAAGAAGATCACAGAATCACTCTGTTTTCAAATAGCTGCCAATAGGTGCCAGCATTAACAAAGGCAGAGTCATCAACATTATTCCAAACATCTACACATGATGGAACAAATGAACGAGAATACTGGTTTGTACGACATCGTACCGGTTCCTAGACAAACTCATGAAGAGCACCAGTACAATACTGTATAGGTACCCTGTAATCCGTACTCGTGCAACATTTCAACTGCATTCCTCAATGTACTCTCCTGTACCACAGTATACTGGTGATATCCTGTAGTACTGGGATAGTACTTCAATACACCCGCCTGTATCACAATACTGTAGTCACCCTTCAGTACTTGCGTAACGTTTGCACAGCTCTATTCAGCACAAGTATACTACTGCCTATGTAGCAAGGCTGCAGCAGGTGCCGGTGAGCATAAACGCTTATTAGGTTGTGCATTAAGCGGCTTTGTGCAGCAGCATTTGTGTCTGCAGGGCTGGGCAGTCTGTATATTCTAATCAAACTCAGCCGCTTATGACGTTTGACGAGCCCTCACAGGGAAAATTGGCTTTCGCTCAGTCGTAATTGGCAGCTTTGATGCATTTTGTTTTGGCTTTGGACAGGTGGTGACGGTCGTCCCGCTGCTCTGTGGACAGAAATAACATTAGTTATTGCTAGTTATTGGGGTAATACATTGCGTGTTATTGGGGTAATACATTGCGTGGCATTGGGGTAATAGAAAGCTGCAGTGAAGTGGGGCGTCCAGTAACTCTGTGGTGGGAAAATATTGTAACTACTTGCGTGTCATGGAAGCAATAATGAACTGTACGCAGTGTGGTGCTTCATTCTGCAACTCTGTGGTTTAGAATTGTTCTTGAACGCGTTATCGGCCCCATATTTAGGAGAAGACTTGAGCTTTTGGACGAGAGAGACAACATACAACGTCTCTCCTTTCGGTTATACAGACAATTAAAAAATACGCATTAGCGTACCTCTAACAATTGCTATTGCATGTGAAATATTGCTGCCCATATCTCAAGATCATACTGCCGCACTTTCAGAATAGTACTGTATACCATTTCTAACTTGCTGTGCATGAACTGTGATCTACCAGTGTGGGAGGACCCCCCCCCCCCCGGTGCAGTGGTTCCACGTTACTCCCGAAGGGCCTCATGTCCAATCCTCTACCCCCTTTTCAATTTGCGCTTGAGCGTCCAAAGATGTGTAAATGGTTCCCTAATTCATCAACCTCCGCAAACGAAATTATTGCCCAGTCTGTATATCTCAGGGGGGGGGGCGTAGGATAGACCTCAGGACATGAGGTTGGGTTAGGGAAACTCGTCCATCCTATGTTATGGAGAGTGGCGCCCCCAGGTGAACCTCTAGTTGACTTAGCCTCAGCTAAGCATTCGAGACGCTTTTCCTTTGTGCCCATTTTGCTCCCTTCCATTTCCATGTTCCTGTTTATCAGTTTGTGTTCTGTTCTTCCTCTTTTTTTCTGACTTGCCGTTCCCATGCGCGTTGATCCTGCGTTCGAACGCTTTTGTGCATGGGGTTTGCGTTTCTGTCAACGTACTGTACGTCCCTTATCTCCTCCTCTGTAATATGCCTTTATAGTGGAGTGGGAGGCTTCTCTATTTAATAGTAATTATAACAACATTAGTAATAATTGACTCCAATGAAGTTAAAATACGCGCTGAGTTCAGCCAGAGGTCGGACGTACTGCTGCTGCACTCGACACCCACTTTCCGTCTGACATTTCCCGTCGGTGCATTCGTTCCTTGATCGACAAACTGTCGCTTTGCCCAGAAATTGCGCACGAAGGGACTGCGATTTAGAGCCGTCCGTCTTGTTGCTAAACGCAGTACTGCCGCCTCGATCTGCCGCGTCTTTTGCTATGTACGTCAATGTACTTGCAGATTGCTCTTCACGCGCCTGCTGGGGGTGTTGGCTCCCTGTAGAGGTGTCGCGTTCTCACGTTGTTTACTTCAAACGGCGGATAAGGCTATATGGCAGCACGGAATCTGTAGTCCGTTAACCCTGTCGTGACTGAATTAAGCACCAATTTCCGTACGAATAGCACTGTGTGCAACTTTCTCAAATGAGCGCAGTAGGCGTAGAGAGGTTGACAATGTACCGAACGACGACTGTGGCTAAAAGAAAGCTTGTTTAAAAATTGAAATCGTCTTATCACCGTTGTAAATGATTGGCGTTGCAAGATTGCTCTAGAAGTATATTAACCAATAGCGCAACACTGCACTGAAGACGGTGCAAGATTGCTCTAAAGACATACCCGTATTTACCAATATGGCAGCACTGCATCTGAAGACGTAGCAAGATTGCCATAACTGACATATCTACCAATAAGGCAACACTGCATTTGAAGACGTAACAAGATTGCTCTAAACAACATACTTACCGATATAGCAGCACAGACAGCTCTTGAAGACGCGGCAAGATTGCGCTAAACGACATATTTACCAATATGGCAACACTGCTTTAGAAACGTTGCAAGATTGCGCTAAACCACATATGTGCCAACATGGCAACACTGCATTTGAAAAGATTACAGGATCGTTCTGAACGACGGATGAGTTTATGCGGCGACACTGAATTTGAAGACGCTTCAAGACTGTCTTTAATAACAAATGTGGTCATATGGCAACAGCACACCTGAAGCCCTATCACTCCATTCATTAAGAATTTTTCGTCGTTTTTCCCAACACATTTTTTCTATCATTCAATTGCATTTTTGCGATTTGGCAGCAACGTATGTCCATATTTTGATTTTCCCAACCACTATCCGACTCGTATGATTCAGTATAATATTTCTCCTTTTTTCTCTACCACTTCATATCGACGGTGCGTTTTATCGAGAACATTCCGTCTCTTTTCTCTACCACTCCCTATCAAGGGTGCGCATCAGCGAGAATATATCTTCATTTTTCGCTGACAATTCATATCGTCGTCACGTACCTTCAAGATTATTTTTCCATTTTCCCTATTAGTGTTGAAACAGCGGTCTCAATTCACCAAGAAAACATCTTCATTTTCCTTACCACTCAGTTTCCCTGTCCCTTTCATCGAAAACATTTCTCCGTTTGTGTTCTCTACCACTTCGTATTGTTGTTGCCTTCCACAAAAAATATCACCTTTTTCTCTACCAACCCATATCGTGATGCTTTCCATCAAGAATATTTCTACATTTTCCATGCCAGTTGATATGGCAGTCGCGAACCATCAAGAATATTTCTCCTTTTATCTTCTATTGCTCGAATGAAGCCTTATCTTATGTCATTCGTTGTGGGATTCCAATTATGGAAGTGAAAAAAGCAAATTGTTTTCGAGAAATTCAATCATGCTTCAAGCATTGTTTGTGGCAACGCTATTGTCTCTTACTGCTCTACCTGCAAAGTACCTTGGAGCTAACATTGCAGCAGTATTTTGACTTCGTAGTGGTAATAGTCGTCCAGTTGTCATCATGATTCATGCCTTAAGTCTTACGTATTATACGATGGACGAGTGTACGTTTCTTCAATTACTTTATACTAGTAGTGGCAGCATATACCAGAGCGCTGCAGTGGCACACTCAAGGGCTCGCGTTCGCTTCTCCTCTAGGCAGGCGATTTCAATTGATACTCGGATTGCATTCACAATCCATTGCGAAGGCACTTACCTAACCGAAAATTGATACGGTGGGGGATGGGTCGCGGTTGCTACTTGAACCTTCAGTCTCTGACACCGTAATTCTGACGAATTAAGGAGGTTTCACACAAGGATGGAACGAAAAGCCTCGACGACGAAGCAAAAATTTCTGGCAAAGCTGAAGCCTGGCCGCACATATGCATTGCGACGCTAGCATTGACATTTTGAAAGTTTTCTGAGCATTGCAATGCAAAAAATAGGAATATTAATGAGAGTGTGGAGGCGGGAATCGGCGAACAGCAAGCTGTATGTACGAGGACTGGCTGAAAGGCTGTGGCGGTTAGAAGGTTTTTGTAGCACTGTGACTGGATAGAGATAACAGCCAGCGAAAATAAAGTGTACAGTCCCATCGAGTGGAATGTATACTTTATTAGCCATCTTCTGTCCGTAGTCATCACAAGACTGCACTTAACGCCCTTAATATGTTGAATGCAGAATATATTTAGTGCATTGGGCATCTGTCTGCAGAGACCGCATCTGTACACGTGGATTTCCAGATCAGGTGTACTGTCAAAGTAATTCTACCTTTATTACCTGTACTTAATTTTCCCTCAACTTTTTTTTCATTTTATCTGTAATGTGAGCTGGAGCCTGGGCTAGTTTTAATTCAAGTTATAAAAAATTTGAAATGTTCATCCATGTTGCATTGTTATCAATAATTATATCGTATCCCAGTTTAAATTAAAACTAGTGTAGGCCGCTGACAAAAAATAGCAGTGAAGAATCTGTACTGACAGCTCTTCATTCATGTCCGTATATTCGAGATTCTACTGTAAGAGAGGTTGCCAGGAAGAATAGAGCGATAGCCGCATCAAGGATACCTTTCGACCGTACTTCTGCTGTCACAGCGAAATTAACACAGAATTTCAGGAAGCTTGACAATTTGCACTGGCTGTGGTTGAAGTCTCTGCCTGGGGTGGAAAAGCAGGGCAATCTCTGCTGGATAGTTAAAAAATGGCCATGTCTGCTTGATATTGAAAACTAAAGGGCCCGGCCGTCAAAAATGACGGTAATAATTTTCTTTTTAGACTTTTTGTTGTTCCAATTCCCAGCATAGGTTTTGCTGTAAAATGGGTCTCATATCCTGCAGGCGTGATCTTACATTAATGAAACGAAAGTTGTACAGCCATGAGTTTTTTGGGAGCAAAATACCCCCCTCCTGTAGATAAGGTCCGGATATCAATTTAGAATTGGTCAAACGTTGAGCAGTATTAAGAAAATATAGTTCAGTCAAAAGAATTCACCGGGAATTATCAGTACTTACCGTAACCTGGATACCAATCGATAGATAAACTTAGACGCGAAATTTGGCTGCGAGGTAAGTTGAATATGAAAAAGCGTTTTTTTCAGCGTGAAGTGTCAGCTGCGACGAAAATATTCAGCTAAAGAAAATATAAGCGAAATGGATTATGCACGAAAGGCTCCGAGACGAAAGGAACGAAAAGCCCAACCAAGACTGAGCCTCTCGAGCTGCTAAAAAGAAAGCTAAAATATATGCGATACGTATAGCTTATGCCCGACAGGATCAAACACCCTGTCAAAGATACCGCCTTACATCTTCTTCTTCTTCTTCTTCTTCTGGGCACTCACCCCCGAAGGGGTACGCCCCTCCTTTCAGACCCGACCCCCACAGCTCCGCAAGTGTCGCGCCATGTTGGTGGCCGACAACACTTTCCCACAATGTGGGCACGGTTTCT
>LQNS02278091.1:57923774-57957535 GCA_001587735.2 Parhyale hawaiensis | reverse complement strand
CGCCACCTCCCGCCTTCGTCTCCCACATGTTTCCCTCGCCGCCGTCATTAATACCTCTGATATTACTCCCCAGTTTGTGGCATCCTCCACCATCTCCCCTCCCCTCCTCTCCAGCTCCCGCCTAGTTTTTTCTTCAAATTCATCTCGAGTCTCCTCGCTCCTCAACTTCTCCCACGCCACTTGCGGACATCTCTCCACGCCGCCACCAATCCACTTCCTCCTAATTCCCCTCCTTCTAACTGTTATGCAGATTGGTCGGTGGTCCGAAAGAGATAGCTCATCTACCGTTCTCAGTTTAACCACCATCCTGTGTCTCTGCTCCCGCTTCATGATAAACCCATCCAGCTCATACCACCTCCTGTGTAGTCTGCTACCACGTTCAGAAGAATCATCGTCATCATCATATCAAGAAGTACTGAGCTAGTTTTCAAAGCTCAGCGAGATTCAGGCAATGCAGTATTTCCACTTTTGACAATATATTTCAGAAGCCATATTTGTAACCGTTACTCCAAGGGCTGATATTTTATGGTATTTCAACTTGTTTCTCAGTAGATGAATTTTCTCCTATCTAAATCCTTAACAGCGCGACGGAGAGACGGACCAACCAATGGGGAGAGCGACCAACAACTGTGTATTATTATACTAGAGGGCCCGCGCTGTCAAAATATGACAGTGAAGAATTTGTGATGAGCCGTTCTTCATTGATCATACTCATCATTCGTTATTGCAACTGCTAACCTAAAAGCACCTGGAGATGAGCGTTGACGGCTTCACAACTGCTGAAAATCGAAACTTTTTCTCTCTCTCTCTGACATGGAGAAAATTCATTGCAATCGGCAACGCTCAAAGTTCTTAGTTTCGATTTGGTGTCAAGGATACGCAAGGATAGTCCAAAGGTCCAATGGTTTTGTTGTTTCGCGAAAGCTGTTTCATCGACCACTGAATTAAGGTTGGAAGAATAGCTAATGCAACGAAATAATCTGAAGGAAGAAACTAAGAATCATGATGCATGAAAAAGCTAATGGAAGCTTCAGATACAGAATCTGCAGTACTGCAATTTAAACATAAGGTCACTGCTGTAGATTCGATGTACGGAGAGTGTAATGCTCGTTCAAATCAGACGAAGCCTTCGATATCTTCATTGTTTGAATTTCAACTGTCGCTGATTAAGATACGTTTGCTATCAACTGCAACCTCGTCAAAGTTCTACCAATTCGTTTTCTGCTGGACCCATGAAGTTTTCACGGTTTACCGGGCACCAAGGATGCAGATAAAGTGTAAGTTTGCCATCATCTGCAACGCGGCCTATTTCCTAGATATCAGTTTTCAATGGAACTTGAGAGGACGACCACAGCCTCCAACGTGGGCTAATTTCCGCCTGTTTTGTTAAAGCGTGACAGAAGATGGATTAATAAATAAATAAACAAATAAACAGATAAATAAACATCGGTCTTTATTATATTGTACATTACGGATCATTCCAAATAATATACGAGAAGAGCGTTGTCAAGTGTCTCGGTAGAGTAGTACAGTTTTCTCTTAATGGTGCATTATCCTTTATCCCGGCCGACAACTATGATCAGTATATATATGCCAGCCTGTAGGCCGTACTTAATTAAGGTACCTTTGGGAAGTCCCTTAAGCTACTAACTTTGCTACGCACTGGAAGAATTTCAGTTTCCACATCAGTACAGCCTTATAATAACAATCCAACGCGCATGACAGTATAAAGAAATAAACTGATGAATGTAAATTTGTCTAAATTATTGTGTTTCAACTGTATGAGTCTAAAATTTATCCGTACTTCTTGCTCCTAATAATTCTTTTCCCATCTCAATTTTTATTTTAATAGGAAGAAGGATAAGAAATGCAGCCACACAAACGAAGAAAGTTTTATATGATTCTAGTCTTTTTGCAAAATGTAGATGTATCCGCTCTTTGCCAAATTGTACATTAAATGTACATGGATCCCTTTTTGTACAGTAGCTATAATGCCTCCATAATTATTCATTCACAATTTGTGCCCGATTCTAATTTATAAGAAACTTCATTGATGTTCCGTATGCAGAAGTTTGATCCGATTTCTGCTCGTATGTAGAATGTAAACAATATCCAAAAGGGAACCAGACTCTATTCTCTTTAGCACTTCTGGTCACTCGTCGTATGTACCGTATAACATGAAACAAGCATCCAATAGGGATCTGCACATCGCTAAGCAAATCCGATGCGATTCCAATACACGCTTTGTTTACCTTCATTGCAGCCGACAGGCAGTTCATACATGCCCTGGCCGTTACTACAGCATAGGTAAGATAAGGCGATATCTGCATAAGCTTAGACCTAAGCCTCTTCCAAATTGCTTCGTGGACGCAGTGTGCCTGATGTTGCGCGGCTCCCGTAGGAGGCTGAATAGCGGATAAAAGATACCATAATCTTTTGACGCTGGTGCCTACCAGCTCCCGGGCTAAGGTGCAGCGACGATAGACTTCGTGGTTTTACTTACAATAACAGCGGGCGACCTCCAATCATTGCCTCCTCCGTACTCTCCCTCAAGATGCGTCGTCCGTGGCTCACTCTGGTCAGGTTGTGTGGCGAAAGATTGTGGATGGACGGGTTACCTTTTAAACTGCAGAAGCGCCGCAGCAGCTGGGACCGATGGGGTTTTAGATTGTAGGTGCAATTCGATTGTGGATGTGCTGAAGAGTATTGCTGCATTTCTGATGGATTTGTCGCGGTTGATTATATTATTTCCTGCCGTAGAGGCTTCGTTGCGGGAACGTTGGAACAGTAGATAGTGTGGGCGTATTCCTTGATGTACAGTATATTACCGGAGAACCACTTACGCACATTACGACGTTATAAATTGCTAAGTTTGGGTAATATGTACAGTACTTATATATTGAAGTCGAGTGAGTTGCATAATCAGTGTCGTAAATTGCGGCATTACTGAAACCTATTGAGTTTATGATTTGTATAATGTATGTTGTTCCTAAGCAAATTGCATTTTTATTTTCTGACACTGTAGCATTAGAAATTACTAAGTTTTTAATGCTGCAGGACTTGGCGTGTTGTGTTGCAAGTTGCGTTATTAGTTGTTTCCGTTGTGATATTGTAAACTACGTTCTTGTCCGAGAATTAACTGATGTGCGTCCGTATTTTGCAGTCCGAGCATTTTTTTTAGCTACTTTATTTATTATGTTAGTGAAAACTTCACTTGGGGTGTGGCTCTACTAATTGTTTATCCCCATTGCATATTATCTCAAATTTATTACCTCCGCCAAGGAGGTTATGTTTTCGTCGGGTTTGTCTGTCTGAGTGTTTGTCAGTCTGTCTGTTACCGAAATACCTCAAAAAGTTATTGACGTATTTTGACGAAATTTACAGGGATTGTTAGGTATGTTAGGAGGAACAGATGATTAAATTTTGATAAAGATCCGTCCATCCGTTTGTTTGTTTGTTTGTCTGCCTCATTTTTCTCAATGCAATAACTCAAGAAGTTATTGACGGATTTTTATGAAATTTACACGAATTGTCAGGTAATCACAAAAAATATATGCCCAAATTTTTGTGATGATCTGTTTGTTCGTTCGTAAGTTTGTTGTTGTGTTTGATTTTATATTTATTAGCGCAAAAACTCAAAAAGTTTTGAGCGAATCTTTATGAAATTTACAGGAATTGTTATTAATGTTAAAAGACACAAATGATTAAATTTTGGTGCAGATAGGTTGATTCGCTTGTATGTTTGACTTCTGTTTGTCATAATGTTTGTTAGCAATATAACTCAAACAGTTATGAAAGGATCTTAACAAAAATTGCAGAAACTGTTAAATGCTCTTAAAAGGCACAAATACGCTCTCAGAGTGCTCTATTTTGCAAATGAATTCACAGACTGAATTTTTGTTGTTGTGGCTATACTGATTGGCGAATTTAATTTTTTACGCATGGATATGCAAGTGTAAAGTGTATTCGAAAACTTTGGTTTTGATTTTTTTTATTTTGTTATGAATCTGGTAGTTAACTTTTTACTTGTGGTTTATAAATTTACTTCTTACTTGGGGATATCTAAATAGCATTCTCATGTTGTGAAATTGTAATTACTTCTGAAATTTAATGTTATGGAAAGCTCTTCCAAGAGTCGTGGCTTTATGATCTATCTTCATTCATTATGGGTTGTCAAATATTCTTTTTTGTAAATTCGCATTTTTGTTTGTTAGATTACAACCTGTAATCTGAACGTCGGGCTGGGTACAGCAGTTTCTTAGCTTGTACTTTCTCAAATTACGTTTTTTTTCGCTTGAGGGCTCGTGAATGTCATTATTTTTAGAATTTTATTTTTTTAAGAAGGAAAATTTTCTCTTTTTTTTAACAGGTCCACAAAGCATGGGAATAAAACAAGAAGGAAAACTTTCCCTTCTAATTAACTGGTCCACGAAGCTTGGGAGTAAAACTAGAATGAAACTTTTCTCTTTTTGTTAACTGGTCCACAAAATATGGGAGTAAAACAAGATGGGGAATTTTCTCTTTTTATTAACTAGTCCACAAAGCATTTGAGTAAAACAAAGAAAATTTTCTCTTTTTATTAACTGGTCCACAAAGCATGGGAGTAAAACAAGAAGGAAAATTTTCTCTTTTTATTAACTGGTCCACAAAGCATGGGAGTAAAACAAGAAGGAAAATTTTCTCTTTTATTAACTGGACCACAAAGCATGGGAGTAAAATAAGCAGGAAAATTTTCTCTTTTTATTAACTGGACCACAAAGCATGGGAGTAAACAAGGAACATTTTCTCTTTTTATTAACTGGACCACAGAGCATGGGAGTAAACAAGGAAAATTTTCTCTTTTTAGTAACTGGTCCACAAAGCATGGGAGTAAAACAAGAAGGAAAATTTTCTCTTTTATTAACTGGATCACAACGCATGGGAGTAAAACAAGCAGGAAAATTTTCTCTTTTTATTAACTGGACCACAAAGCATGGGAGTAAACAAGGAAAATTTTCTCTTTTTATTAACTGGACCACAACGCATGGGAGTAAAACAAGCAGGAAAATTTTCTCTTTTTATTAACTGGACCACAAAGCATGGGAGTAAAACAAGAAGCGAAAAGCATACCTGTGATGACTTACCTGTGTCATTGCACCGCGCAGGGAGACCGGTAATGACTTCTGGGTAATAGTCTCACCCCAAGAATCTCTCTGTCTCGATGGCTACGCCTGTACGCAAGCGCAGCGACGTCGCAAGTCCCGTCCTACGAAGAGACTCACCTCCAAGTCCCCGCGACTGGACTTGCGCAGTCCTCGGGTGCGACCATCCGGAACTTTGCTGGCGTTTATTTAGCTCTCCAAGCGAGGCCGTGTTTGGCCAGTGGCTCTCAGTTTTCGACAAAACTTGAAAGGGTATCTTTAAGTTGCGAACACAAACAAAACCAGAAGCCGTTGTCAACAGAGACACACGCACACACACATGTATCTTCACTCTTGCGTTCCACTTTGAAATCGAAATGGGTTAGCAAGTGAAAAGAATTGTCAAAAAAGCAGCTGAAAAGAAGTTGGCAAAAACTTTCTGTATGATAATTTCCAGGTATTTGCTAATGGACCATTTTTTCGAACCCATCCATGACTTCTGCGTACAACTTCTCTTAGTTCAGCGTGATATTATCGCCACGTTGCCTGAAATTGTACAACACGTTGATTTTCCCTTATAAGCTTAGTTGAAAAGCCCACCATTCGATTTTTATCTCCCGCGAACGAAATAGAGAGGTGATAATGTTTTCGGTGAATATTTAAGTATATATATTTGTCTGTCCACCCAATCAGTGGTCAAAGGAGTTGAGCAATGTTCATAACTTTTTGCAGGGAGTCTGGCGGGTTGTTCTCGATGTGACCCATACCAAAAAACTAGGAATAGCTGATCATAAAAAATGACAGCGATGAAATTTGTTCTCCACCCAAAAACAGGTAGATGAAGTTGAGCTGTGTTTATGATTTTTTGCAGGGAGTCTGGTGGGCTGTCCCAAGGCCTTCTACACTTTAGGAGGCCTTGGCTGTCCTCAATGTGACCCATGCCAAAAAACTAGGATTAGCTGGCCATAACAAATGACGGCGATGAAATTTATTCCCACCCAAAAACAGGTAGGAGTAGAGCAATGTTCATGATTTTTTACAGGGAGTCTGTTGGGCTGTCCTCGATGTGACCAACGCCAAAAAAACTAAGAATTCTCCTGACATATATACATTAGGGCATTTCCACTGTTGTAGTTGATAAAACCCAGTGCTTGGGACCAAACACATATGGTTGTGGTCTCCAAAGAATATAGTTCTTTGAGCCAAATATAATACAAATTATCGAGACCTTTGACCCTGTAACTCAAATTGTTTCGGGTCAAGCTATTTGCTTACCTTAATATCACAGTGCTCTCTGTATAGGTACTTTATCTACCTAGAAGAACTACCTTCTTTGGTCCTCGCAGTCAAATGCGTTTTTTGAAACATTTGGCTACATTAACTAGAGATTTTTTCGCCCACAAAGAAATCCCTGGTTAATGTAGAAAAACATAAACTAAACCCATTTTCTTGTGAGGACCAAAGAAGGTAGTTGATTTTCATAGTTTATTACACACAGAAAACTCAATAGTTATTGCACCGAATAACTGAACCAGAATTACTTTGATTTCCCGGAGTTAAGAAAACTATGTTCTTTGGTCCACACAGCCAATTATGTGTTTTGCTGGGCTATTTTTTAGATTGATTCGATATTCTTCAGTATTTAACTCACCACTTCACCTTACAGTACACAGGAAAGACGCCCGCCCTCCCGATACCCAATTATAGAGAAAATTCGTAATCGGAAGAGAACAGCTGCTTTTGTTACCGTCCGCATTTAATTTTGATCGTATTGCATAGATACTCTAAGTCAAGTCATACAACTGCAATTTATTCAGTGCCAATTATTTGATGTTTTTTTCTTAATGGCAAATAAACTGCTCGGAAGTTTGTAACCAGTCACTAATTTCATGAAAAACCTTACCCAATGATCATATGAACTGTCTTTTATTGAAACGATATTCAAATTATTTATTTTTCACGAAACCTGAAGATGCTTTAGAACCTCTTTATTACCCAGTCTTGTCAATTTCTAAGTCGACCAGCAATATTTACAACATGACTTCACCATATCACTTCGCCCTTAGATATTGCAAAATCAACATCCTCCCCTGGAAATGTTTGTTTAGTTCGACAGTCATCGTTACAATGCACTGTCTCTAGATATAGCATCATCTCCTTCCACATGTCAGTATGTCACCACATCCCTTCACCCTTAGATACAGCGGCGTTTACATTCTCTCCTGGAAATTTCTCGTTCGACAGTCGTGTACTCAACTGGACGTTATCACTTTTTCCTTGTAGATACAACAGCATCCACGCCCACTCCTGCATGGAAAATTCTCATTCCATCTGCCATATTTTCGAGAGGGCGTTACCAGTTCTATCTTAACTGCACAATCCAGCATCCATTTCCCATCTGTGAAAATTTTTCATTCGATCTGTCATATTTTCAAGAGGACGTTAACAGTTCCATCTTAGATACACAATCTGGCATGCACTTCCCATCTGTGGAAATTTCTCATTCCATCTGTCATATTATCGAAAGGACGTTACCAGTTCTATCTTAGATACACAATCCATCATCCACTGTCCAATGTGTCACTGTCCAATGTGTCATATTTTTGAGAGGACGTTACCAGTTCCATCTTAAATACACAATCTGACATCCACTTCCCATCTGTGGAAATTTCTTATTCCATCTGTCATATTTTCGAGAGGACGTTAGTAGTTCTATCTTATATACACAACCCAGCATCCATCTCTCATCTTTGGAAATTTCTCATACGGCCAGTCTTGTTTTCAAAAGGACATCACCACATCGTTTCGCTCTCCAGATATATCTACTCTCTCTCTCTCGGAAATTTCCATTTCGACAGTCATGTTGTCAGCAGGACGTCACCACGTCACTTCGCCCTAGATACAGCAACGCTCCTCCCTCTCTTCTTGTATCACATTGCCATGCATGATCTCGCCGCCGCTCCATCACGGCGGTAATTCGAGTGATTTCGCCCCCTGCCATTGCCTTCCGCAATATTTCGGAATTACATGACGGCCAATACTATGGGCGGGCCAATTTATGTCACTATAGAGATAGCCATGCTGTAGGGAGTGGATAGTAAGAGCAACTTTGGTAGTTAGAGATGGTGAATAGTTTACCAGAGGGTTATGGGTTTAGTAGTAAGAGATGATGAGCTGGATATTTTACTTCGTGTGGTCATGTGGCAACTCTCTTCCAAGAGATTACGGGTTTTGGTATGTAAAGATGGTTTGCTGAATATTGTACTTGGATAGGGCTACTGTATTCCAAAAAGGTTATGAGGTTTGTTATTTAAGAGCAGCACCCTTTGGAGAACTCTCTAAATAAACAGGCATGCGTATTGTACGGTATGAAGAGCTGCACCTATTTGAAACTTCTAGTTTAGTTACAGTTACTACCTATGCCTATTATAACATATGTTATGGGGAGCTGAGCCCTGTGAGAGAATTCATAGCATATAATTCTTAGACTATTTGGAGGAAATTTTTATTTTAGCGCCTAGTTACCTTTATCGTTTTCCTACTTCTCCTAGCAATCTTCGTTCTCTTTTTTCTTTTAGTTTCACGATCTGCAGCTTCTCTGCTTGATGCTCTCTTCGCTGTAGCCCCCTGTTTCTCTTCGCATATTACACGTCCCTTTTTTTCTCTGATATGACAGCTCTCTTGTGGCTAAAGGTGTTCATTCTGTAAATATAAGCTAATTAAGTGAGTCTCCGTTTTTTTTTCTTTTGGCGAAGGGGGGGGGCGGGTGAATTGTGCGCCCTTGTGCGGCGATCCTCCTTGTATGAATACTTTCTTGCAGCTCGCTTTGCAGTGCAAAAGCGAGGTTGAATGGACAACAGTATCACTCTCTTCTTGTATGTTCGGGCTCCGCTGGTAGTATCTGCTTGAACTCAATTTCTGTCACACTATTGTCGTGTGAGGTTGTGCTATGCTGCGGGTTGTCGCGAAGACAATGATGTTTTATTACTAACGAGTACATATGTATGTACCTGGAAGAAAATGTACCAGCATATCTTCCCTTGTAGCATCTTTGGATACTGAAGCAATGGCGTCTTCTTCTATGTCATTTTCCGACTTTGTGTTCCCGGTCGCGGTGACCCTGCGTGAATAGGTCTCTTAACTTTCCTTCTAGGTGTTTACTCTAACCTCACATTGTGCATATGCTACAGAGACTTGAACTTATGCTTAATCCAATGTGATTCATAATTATGAGTGATTTGATAGCTATTTATGCATATACTCATACTCTATTTCACGTTTCAGAATTTCCCTGACGCTGTCGTGCCCGATGAACTTGGAGCTGTACCCATTAGACACTCAGACCTGCGAGCTGCTTATGGCCTCCTGTGAGTATCTTTGGCCTTATATGTACTCTATGTTATATACTGTTTGCTAATTATAAAGTATCTGTATTGGCTCTTAGCTCTACCCATTGAACACTGAGGCCTACAGGTTGTTATGATCTCCTATGCCCCTGGTTCTTAACTTTTTTGGAGGTACTGAACACCTCAAGTTCTATACATGCCTTCATTGAACCCTTCGTAGAAAGAAAAAAAAATCGTGCATTTGTTTTTCTTCAGCTACAAAGCATATACATAAATCATGTACTGTTTTAGTGTACAAACTACCATGGATCATTTGCTCACAAAATCACTCTGTTCAGTGAACAGAACCAGCAAGCACCGTGTGATGTCACTAATCATACGAGTGGGGTGAACCAAATCGCTGAACCCCTGATTGTGACTCACCGAACTCCTTGGGTTCGATCGATCCCAGGTTAAGAACCACTGTGACCCATGCGTATCTGAAGCATGGTAGTGTACCTATATATTATATTCGCCTTGGTTATTATGAAATAGCTCTATTAACTAGCGACGGTTGCTTCGAACTGTAAGCCTGTAGCGAATTGTATACATGTGCAGTATGTATACTCGTTTACATTTCGTACAGTGTAGTGATTAATGAAAACCGGTACAAAACCTTGCTCGCATCTTCATTGTTATGCATACATGATGTAAGTACTGCGATCTTCGTAGTCGTATACTTAGTGTAGCTCAACATTTCAGGTAGCTATGTATACCGTCGGTGGCCTCCGTATGTGTTTTCTTCCTCTTCATTGTAATATAAATGTAGTTTTGAAGTGCGCATGAAAAACCTTTAACTTTTTAAATATGTATAAATCTGCAATTGGTTGCGAATGGTGCTTCTTTTGTAACTATAAGTTCAAATTATATATGTTGGTAGGATGGACAGAGTCTCACGCAGACTTCTAAGTTTTTGATCTTCTTTATAAGAACTGTTTCTGAAGTTTTCTGTGCAAATGCCTCAGCCTTTTTCTAATCACGGATTGCATACGGTATCTCTTGAATTTTATTTTTACTTATATCGTCTACCATCTAAGACGCTGAATCCTTGAGGTGCTTGGCTTGCGGAGTCGGTAAATCTGGCGTTCACATGCTGTTTCGGGGTTACTGACTCCAACTAGACATACGTACTATCCGGAAGAAGAAAGAGGTCGCAGTTGTCGGTTGAGTTTTCCGTTTCTGACGTCATAGCTCTGACAATCTGTGATCAACTGAAACCGTGCAGACTGCAGTGCTCTGGGCCCAGCGAGCATCTATCTGCAGCACAAACCAGTACCTATTGATTTACCAGTAGTGGTGTGCGGTGAAAGGGGACGTTTTCGTCTAGATATCATTCATGAATTTTCTAATTACCGTACTGATGATGTGACATCTACTGAGACTCCTATTGCCCTTTACGCTAGTCTCCCATGCAAGTATCATTACAACATATTCTGCACATTAGCATCTTGTGCGAAATAATTGGTTAAATTTATCTTTACCCGAGGAAGTCTGTAGCTCAGTTGGAGAGTGGCTTGAGTCATTCAATTTACATAGACCCGTCCCGTGTGAGTCGTACGAGTAATTAATTAATTGGTCTTAGAGCAAAAGGCAGGGCATATTTCCGCCTGCATCGAGCGGTCGCTCGTTGCTACTCTAAAAGCTACGCCCCTTAATGTAGCTTAATTGATTTCATTTGCATGCATCTTAGGCCAGTTTGCATGCTGCAGCCAAAGCATGCTAATCGTGCCCTCACTCAACGGCTGCCTCGCTCTCTGGTGAACTTAATGCGGGTAGGATATTGCGCGAATACTCGGCCTGCATCCTGGGCTTGCTGAATGGAGGAAACTGAGGCACGAGTTTAGTATCAGAGTTTGGCTCGATTGCTGCTGATCTCGACGGGAGCCTCGTCATACTCGGGGATCCGGGACGAAAGCCTGTTAGTTAGAGTCTCTGGTATATATTAGGCAAAGCCGATAGTTCGGTCTCTATCCTGTTTTAGACGATGCTGGTAGTGAGGTTCTCTCTCTCTCTTTTCTTATACTAGGCCGATAGTGGGATTCTCTATCCTAACTTCGATTTTAGCAACCGAAACTTAAGCACATTCATAGTTTGTTGCCCGAGTGCTACTGATCTCGATGGGAACTCGGTTACACTCAGCCTATCCTGCGGCGAGGCCAAATATTATGAGTCATGTACCTCAAAATAGCTAGATTGAGAAATCCGAATCATTAATAAGTATATATTCGCACGTTGGGATCCTGTTACTCCCAATAACGATGAACGCTGGTGAACATTCAGAGACCGGTCATCCTCGTCACAGAATGTGGCCCGATTGCCCCAGATCTCGACGAACGGTCGGCCATACTCCACGATATGAAGCACCAGGTTTGTTCGCAGGGGTTGTGCCTTTCGGCCGCGACCAATAGTTTTTTGAATGCCCTAAGCATTCCTCTTCCTAGTTCCGTTGTTCAAAGCCCGCGGTATCGATGCCATAGCGAGATTGTACGGGTGACAGTGTCGTCCTCTACCTGTGAGTCCGTGCCAACAGACAGTGGTTGTTCAGGCTTGGCGCCTGTCCAGTTCTAGTCGTGTGAGATTCTGCGACGCCACGGGTTGCAGGTGTCTCCGAGGGTTCTAGTTCGATCCTTAAGGCTGTTTATTGAGGTTTCTCAAATTTATCCATTAATCGTCTTAGGTCACGTCATCCAACACATCTGTTTATATTAGATTAGATAGGCGGCAGTAGACGAACCAAGAGGTCCATTCCCAAAGAGAAACCGGAACTTACGCCCCGGCCCTCTATGAGCTATTGCCATTATGTTAGTAGGATGCAGTGAACTGAGGAAACGAGAGGAGAAAAAAATGGAAGACGTGAGAAAAACAGAAAGAAAAAGAAGGGGGAGAAGAATCTCAGCCAAAGAGATGGTCATGAATGCACGCAAGCATGATCGATAACCGCTGATATGCGGAGCTTAAAGATATACATGGAGCGAAGTGAGAAGAAGTCGGCTTAAGATGGTCTGGGAAGCTTTGGCCGTTAAGTGCTTGCGACTCGTGGATAGGAGTTCTTAGCTGTGGAGGATGTCTCTCCCAATGTATGTCAAAATGATTTTTAAACGAGTTGACCGACTCCGCACCAACAACGTCGGAAGGGAGTCTATTCCAAATGCTGACTATGAAATAGGGAGAGAACTGTTGATTTAAGATTGTTCTTCGAGCTTTATGCTTGAGTTTTTGACCGTTGTTTCGCAAGCGATCATTAAGGTCTCTTTCAAAGAGTCCCGTTGTAGGTACGTCGTTTACATCTGTGGAACGTACAAAATCGTCTATCAACGTTCATTAGTGTCACTTTTTCGGGCGTTTCATCTTATTGATTCGGAACGGTCTTCCGACACCCTTGTTTACAATACCCAAGGCTTTCTACACCCATGTCTACAGCACCCAAGGCTTCCGACAACCACGTCTACAGCACCCAACGCTTCCGACACCCACGTTTACAGCACCAAAGGCATCCGACACCCTTGACTACAGCACCCAGGGCTTCCGACACCCTTGACTGCAGCACCTAAGGCTTTCGACACCCTTGACTATAGCACCTAAGGCTTCCGACACCCTTCACTACAGCACCAAAGCCTTCCGACGCCCATTTCTGCTGCACCAAAGGCTTCCGACACCCGTGTCTACAACACCCATGTTTACAGCACCCAAGGCTGTGACACCCTAGTCCACAGTATCCAAGGCTTCCAACTCCCTTCACAACAGCATCCAAGGCCTCGGAAAGCCTTGACTACAGCACCCAAGGCTTTCGACACCCTTGACTACATCATCCAAGGCTTCCGACAGCCTGGACTACAGCACCCAAGGCTTCCGACACCCTTGACTACATCATCCAAGGCTTCCGACAGCCTGGACTACAGCACCCAAGGTTTCCGACACCCGTCTCTACAACACCCATGTTTACAGCACCCAAGGCTTCCGACACCCTTGACTACATCATTTAAGGCTTCCGACAGCCTGGACTACAGCACACAAAGCTTCCGACACCTTGACTACATCATCCAAGGCTTCCGACAGCCTGGACTACAGCACCCAAGGCTTCCGACACCCTTGACTACATCATCCAAGGCTACCGACAGCCTGGACTACAGCACCCAAGGCTTCCGACACCCTTGACTACATCATCCAAGGCTTCCGACAGCCTGGACTACAGCACCCAAGGCTTCCGACACCCTTGACTACATCATTGTAGTGAACTAAGGGCCACACCTTCAGGTTGACTCTTATCCACAGAGCTATGCGTACTTTTTCAAGGTACCTTTTCGAATTTGCTCGTGGTGAGTACCTCGAGGTGTATAGGCCACCGGCAGGNCTGTTGGAATTTTGGGCTTTGTCTCAAAAATGAAAGCTCATAAGCAGTAGTGAACGCTGGCTGAGTTTGCTGAAAAGACTGTCATGCTGTAGGTGATGATGTAGAGATCACTACATCATCCAAGGCTTCCGACAGCCTGGACTGCAGCACCCAAGACTTCCGACACCCTTGACTACATCATCCAAGGCTTCCGACAGCCTGGACTACAGCACCCAAGGCTTCCGACACCCTTGACTACATCATCCAAGGCTTCCGACACCCTTGACCACATCATCCAAGGCTTCGGACAGCCTTGACTACAGCACCCAAGGCTTCCGACACCCTTGACTACATCATCTAAGGCTTCTGACAGCCTTGACTACAGCTCCCTAGGCTTCCGACACCCTTGACTACATCATCTAAGGCTTCTGACAGCCTTGACTACAGCTCCCTAGGCTTCCGACGCCCATGTTTACAATACCCACGTAACAACATCGACATCTCGCGTCATCCATCAGCATCACATTTTCGTCCTATTTACTCGAGGTTCTCCTAAACTCGCGTAATTTCTGAGCATCTCCTGTTCTAGCGCGTATCGATTGCAGTGTCCATCACCTCTCTTCATCCATCACACCCGCGCATCCGGGGCTAATGGAGTGAGCCGGAATATCCAGCACCACCTCGCTTACCCGCTGGTAATCCTTCAGTCGGTATTTTATCGAGCAGTACCGAGCGCTCGGAGGAAGTGAATTGTTTCTCCCGGAGGTCTTCATCCGCAGGCATGTTTCCATCAGGGTCAGCTGCGTTTTTGTTATGGCAACGTAGTCTTCCGGCCGATTTGCTTCAGTGCGTTGCCGAGGCCACCGATACGCACAAGCTGTTCCAGGGGCTAGACTCTTACCTGGACGTCACAGCTGGCCTTGCCTTGTGACGTCAGCACGCTCGCGACCTAGCAAAGCCTCCGAGACACGAGACATATTTTTGGGCCTTCTTTGATGACGTCGCTGCAGCCAAGACCAGGCTCAGTGTTGACTAAGACGCAAAGTTCATGGATCACCAGTAAAACCTCCTACCACTGAAATTAGTTCATCCGTTCGATTTTGACACAACCTTTGTTTTCCCAATTGGTAGCTAAAGTGCAGCGTCAATGGTACGCTAAAGACATTAGGCGGGCAGCGGTTTAATGTCCTAAAATTATTGTGTTGACTCCAATCTGTTCGGTGACGCAAAATCAATCTGATGAATTCGTTACATCATGACGCAAAGAGGCAAAACCAACACCGTGATTACACGTTCTTATTTGTTTCATATTAATCCAATTATGCCCCGAGTTGCGCTCATCCAACTAAAGATTAGTGCTGTTCATACGAAAAATCGTACGCTTACTTTTGGTGTCATTGAGATACGAGTTATACAATGTCTAATTTGAAATATCAGGATCTCGCATGTAATGAATACTCGATAAGAAAAATCCGTAAATTTTTGCAGCCTTGATGCCATTATTTTTCCCGTAATAGTTGTTTTTATAGTGCATAAAGCTACTGATCCTTTCCTTTGGTACTGTTACGATTACTGTAGGTTTCAGAATTAAGGACTACTGTCTGTAAAAGAATATTTAAAAAATTTCTCTTAACACAATTTATGGAACAGCCAACAAATTTTAGAATTTTTTGGTGCTTTTATTGCTGTCATTTCTGGAGTTGAATGAAGGTAATAATATTCTTATAGCGTACTAGAGCCCGGTGTCTAAAAACGTAGAGGGATGTCAGTGCTCAGTGTACGTGATGTTTACCTTGAATATACACCGCGTATTGTACCATGGGTACCTTAACTTATGGTACACACTAGGCTACAAGTGATCCTTGGGATTGCTTCCTTTTATAGGATTTTTTTGCATTTAGGGATTCTTAATCATTTTCTATTTACGCCCGCACCGACAGCGTATCCATGAACCCCAAGTTCTAGTGTAATATAGATAGCGTACCGTCCCATGGAGGGTATAGCAATAATTACTAGTAAACAGGCACAGAGATCGCAGTTTCAGTGTTTAATGGCTATGTTTTTTCAAGCGGGACAACTAAATATTTGTTGTTCATCACAAACAATGCATCTCACAGTCTGTATATATCAGAGTTGTCTAGTATGACTCGGAAACCCACTGGCTAAAAGAGTCGAAGTCTGACTTTGGCATTCGACTCTGAAATCCTGGCAACTTCCATTGTACGTTTTCTCGTGATCGAGGTGCACATTTTTTTCTTCATAAAAATTCCAGTAGATAATATCTGGTGCTGTCTCCTATACTTACCAGCTGTTTCCTCAAGTTATTTATGCGGGATACAGTGTACATATTAAGTAACAATAGGCAGAGTCATTGTAAAGCTCTGCAGGTCGCTCCGTCGCCATACGACGCAGTCAATTCAAGTAAGCTGAGTGGACTCCCAAGCACACACTTAATTTCTGACACCGTATAGGCCAAGAAGGACTACTACTGATCATGCTCTTCATTCATTTGTGAAAGTCACCATACATAGGCCCTGACGAAGTGTAGGCTATAGTTCGTTGTTTCAAAGTTATTCATTATAGTAAATGGTAAGAGTAGACTCCAGTATCTTTATAGGTTACTATCCTTTTAATTTACTTGAACTGAAACATGTAGGTAGTCCAGGCAATGGTTCTTCCCTTCAATTGTTCTTCAGCTGTAACATGAGCCAAAGACGAGGCAGTAGCAAACTTATTGTTGTATCGATTTCAAGTCATCTTCAGTTCGCTGCCGAGCTCACATATTCCTTTCATATAGATCAGAAAGATTGGATAGGTCAAGTTTTCGTACTCTATCTCCTTGCTGCTAAAGACATCTCTAGATACACGTAGAGACAAGACGTTTTTTGTTTGTATGATAGTATGCTTCAACCAAAGACGTTTGGTTGCAAGAACTGGAGAAGATTGGTCTTCGTACGATATAAATTATATTAACTGATAACTGCATCTCTTTGCACTGAAAATCTGTTTGTTTTCGTTTAGTTATTTGGTACATCAACTGTAGAGGTCTCTGTACGTACTGTACTTAGTACAGAGAACTATCCTCTTTGGTTGGACCTCACCACCAAAAGTGTTTGGCTGAAGCATTTGGTTACAATAACTAAAAACTACTCGGTGTGTACCAATACAGCTTAGTCCTAATCAACAAAATCTTCAAGTTGGAAAAAGTCCTAAAGTTCTTAATAAACAATTTCTTGCTCAAGTAACTCGTCGGGACGCCTACTATTCACCGGCAGTGTGGCAATGATATTTTGCATTTTAAACGTGCCACCCAGAAAATTATAGGCTAATAAATGAAACTGTGTGCTAAGTTTACCTATTATTGTGTGGAGTAATTTTTAGACTGTTTAGTTTTTCTCTGTAACTTTAACTGTTTTGTTTGTGAGAATTAAAATTAGATAAACAAATATTGAAACGTCGTAAGGCTACTACTGCAATTGATGCTAAAATGTGAATAAGTGAACGAACATGAAAAACTATGTACTTGTGAAAATCATTGTCAAGAGGGAACCGAGTTTAACCTGTTATGTGTGCGAGTCAGTATAGAGTGTTTACTACCCATCCTATGTTATGGGGAGGAGCGCCACCATGGAGATTGTATAGGCTACCTTAACCATTAGCTAGGCCTTCGGGACGTCTATCTTTCGTGCCCACTTTGCTGCTTTCCACCTCCATACTCCCACTGATGATGCTTTGTTCTGTTCTTCCTCTTCTTTCCCGATTTACTGTTCCCATGCGCATGGGTTCCACGTTTCTCTTGACGTTCTTCATGTCCCTTCTTTCTTCCTCTCTTTGGATCACAGTGTACTCTGTGGGTAGTTAGGCTTAAACTGGGAAAAATTATTACTTATAGATACTGAGACTAGAGTAAACACATTACGTAATTTTTTTTAAACGTTTCTCTTGTCAGTTCAGAGCAGTGTCTGGTATTGGAGTTTCGAAATCTTTCTTCGAAGAATTGATAAGTCTTATGCAGAAAATGATTTATTCGTTGAACTATTCTAAAAATTTGGTTGCTGGGACAATGGAAACAAAATTTAATCGAAAAAAAAACATTTATTGGGCCTTACCCTTCTTCAGCACGCTCTCCTCGAAGGCTTACAGACTTGGGAAACCTGTGACGGACATGCAGAGTACTCCTAAGATTCCAGCTGTCAATGGATCCTCGCAGCTTCATCAAGTTTATTATTACTTTTTTTTTTTGACAACCCAGAGAATAGTCAAGTCTGTAAGGTGGATGGTCAATGAGTTGCAGCTTGCATTCTTTCACCAACTGCCGAGTTGTCTGAAATCTTAGCTGGATCAAGTTTCAAAGGGAACAGGACCTTGCCAGTGATCAATTCAGAGCTGAGGAGTATACCTGCGTGTGAGTACTGTACTCTTCAGTGCTTTGTCGCCCGTATGGCATGGCTCCAGAAGTGCGTAAAACTTGCAGGAAATTGAGTTGAAGTAGTGTGAGGTGCAGTCAATGTTTACCTCTATTAATTTTACTCTTTGTTAATCTTTTGCAAACGTTTGTTGAATGTCCTACGTTTATCTGAACCAGGTGTAGAAACTTATAGGAATATAATATTGGAGGCTCGTGTCATATCCCCAAGTGTCAGTTGCTGCAAGATTTTAAAAAGTTAACCTGCATTCGAAGATTTAAAATGCATCGTACAAGTTTTTTTCCAAGAAGAATGCCACTGCTTCGTGAAGCCTGTTCTATGAAACTATTGCGAAGTATCTCTTGCTCCGTCAGGAATGGAAATAATAATTACACATCTTGTGCGATTGCCCTGTGTCTGTTGTCAGATAGCTAAAGAAAAAGTGACTGGTGCTCGAAGACGTGGAATATTTGGTCCAAGCAGTAGCTGGAGCGCTCGATGGAAGCGCTGTTCGCTCCCATTTCACCGGACACGAGTCTCTTATCGACCGGAATTTGTCCATCGAGGCACCCGAGCTGGACCGGAATTTGTCCATCGAGGCACCCGAGCTGGACTCGGGCTGCGCCTTTATATTGACTCTGTTCAGCCAAAAGCGCTTTGGTTTTCTTTCCATTGAAATCTGTGTGCAGAAGTTAAAAGTTTGTTGATACAGCACGAGGCTCTTTCTTGCCGGGAAGTTGATGCTTCACTTCAATTTCGAAACTTTTTTCTTTGTTGTTATCGCTTCGTAAGAATCTCAGGATGGTACAGCAGTCTCCTCTTTCTCGGCGGAGATTTAATACTTCACAATCTGGCTACTGTTTCTTAGTGTGTTTTAAGAGTATGTAACAGCTTCAGAATGATGCAGGGGTCTCCTTGTTCTTGGTGAGAAGTTCATGCTTCACTATACAGTGTACAGCTTTGCAACATTTTGCCCTATTAAGAAGGCTATGTAAAACCTGAGCACGCTGTGTGCTCTTAATATAATGGCCACAGCAGCAGATGCGGAAGATGAGATCAACTAGAGGTTTTTCTTATTTTTTTCGTCTCTTCAAGCAATATTTAGTGCTACGTCCGGACAGGACCAAACATGCCATTCATAGTCAAACCCGGTTTACCGCCCCCTGTGCTGAGGGTCAGCCTAATTTCTGTGGAAAAAGCTTGTTGAAAGCAAAAACTCTTCGCCACACTTGCTATTTAAAAAGGGGCTTGCATCAGATGCATGTACAATATCTTTATGTGCTTAAGTAACGGGTTTAGATTTCCGTGGTACAGTTCGCGCTTTCTACATTCAGTGGACCGCTTCACTAGCTTCCATGCAGCGACGAGTCGAGACTACCGAAACTGTTCACAATTTGCTCCACGTGACTGTGTTGACGACCTCATGTGACATCGCTACACGCGTGACGGCACTCTTGTTAATTTTGAACCTTGTCAATTACACTTACATTTTTCTTCTCCTAATATAGCGTTCAGTTGTGGTTTCTTCCTCTCAGTTGCTTCATCCTTTACGTAGTAATGCGTGCAGTTGTCCTAAACTCATTCGTGGTTGGTCCGCCTTCCCTGATCTTTGACCGATCACTACTTTCGAACTAATTTACTTCTTCGTGTCTTCCCTGAAAGTTTATTTATATAGGAACTTTACAGTATTCTATTCCAATTTGTCCGTTGCCTTGAATCCACAATTTACTACGTGCAGTAATGATGCCTCCTTGCATTTGTAGCCTCCTCCACCTCCGTTGTGTCCTTGCCGCACCTGTTCCCTTGCTGTTATCTTCCCCTTGTATCCAGTGCAGTGGCTTGTTGCAGACGATTCTGTTCCATCGTCCTTGCCTTTTATGGCTGCCTTGTGTCCAATGTACCCGCAAGTTTCAAACTCCTTTGTGTTTCCTTTCCTAGCCCTCTACATCGTATACTATTATCTTTGTGTAGTGTATATTTCGCAGTTATTCTCGCTTTGTGTAACCATTACAATTGTATTTGCTTTTTATATCCTCTTATCCTCGCCTCGTATATCCTTTTCAATTACCCTCGCGTTTCATGACATTACAAATAGTCTCGCCTTACAGCACCTGCAGCAGCTATTTCCACAGTTCCTCCCTCGCTTTGCGTCCTTTACAATTATCCTCGCCTTACGTCCTCCCCACCCTCCCCATGTCTCCATAAGGAGGGTGCCGTCGCCACTCCTCACAAGATTCAGTGGCCGCCTATGGAGCACCGACTCGAGCTGCATCTTGTGCCCATTAGGAGCGCTGGTCTGCGCTTGTCTATGGGCTCAGATTACCTCTTTAACAAATGAAGTGACGACTACCGCCACTCCTTCTCTTAATTGCGCCTAATGGCCTGGGCGACCGTCTTCTGCCGTTCCCTTCCTCGTTTGTATCGAGATTGAACTATTGCTTAATGCCGCTGCTGCTGCTTGTGCTTTTGGTCTTGAATTCACTTCCGGAATATTGTTAGTTATGCAGAAAACCTATGTATTAAGTCTTCTTTGGTAGAGTTAGTAGGAAAGTAGATGACACTAGTCATTTGTTTTTCCTATAGGTCCGATACAAGTCTCAGGTTTAAAGACCTCTTCTGCTTTTGATTTATTTATTATGTGATTATCAGAAAATCCAGTCGGCTTCTCCTCTGTTGCCTCACCACCTGCCAGAAAGGGTGTGGTGGTAAAGGAATGGAGATTTTAGAGCTTCACTCTTGGATATTATTCGAAATACTTTATATATAGATATATATACCTGTAATAGGGAAAAGAAGAGGACACGGTAGGAATAGCATATAATGACGCTAAGTAGGCTAACGGAACAGCTAACTAACAATGAGCTCTTACGACGAGAACCTTGTAGATTAAGAGACCAGGACTGATTCTTCTAATGCTCTAAAATACGCTTTAAAACACTTAAAAACACTTAAAATACAGTACACTAGACCAAACAGTCTTTGCTTCCTAACCTACCAGGTTCTCGGAGTAAGAGATCATTTGAAGGGCTTCTGTACTAGGGTGGTGGTCCGTGGTGGTGGGTGGCAGCATCTAAGCGCGCGTTTACTATTGAGAATACGGCGGAACAGTCCGTAGATTTTATTTCGCGTCCTCTTTTCGTAGCGATAGATACCTACCCCTATTCAGGGGAAGGACGTGTGCTCATTTTCGTCGTTGTGAAGATGCCCTCTTCTAAGAACGTAATATATACATAAATGTGCTCTTCTTCTCCCAACTAGGGGAATATATTTTCCTGCAAATTCACTCTTGCAATGGTGTTATCAGCAGCAGAATAATTATTTGATTGGATTTAAAAACTAATATATGTCTAAATTCTGCGATGCTGTTGCTTGCAAATCAATTTCAAAATACAGGCACAGCTGCCACTGCTACGGCCGATTCTAATCACGCCTCGGTAAGCTACTATGACCTTTTGACTACAACTACGGCCATTTTAATGTATATTGTTTAGCAAGTAATTTATATGCCAATGATAGTCAAAGGCATTATGATCGGCATACATTAATCAATTTTCTTTATTTTCAGCTGATTGATGATGCACGTATTTTTGTTTATTTATCCCGGTGTTACTAGTTTTCTTTGAGCACTTAAACACTGGGAATTGCATCGCTGCCACTACACGCAAAACACCTGTCAGCATTTCCGAAAACTGAAAAGTGCGTCGTGTGAAGTATCGTGCTAGTGTAACATTTTCGTACGCCTTTGCTCCCTCCCGTGGCCCATCCAAAAAGAAGCTCTGTCAAGGAAAGAAAATTGCTAACGAAAGACACGGTAACGCCTAACCTAATCACTATAGTTCAGAGAAGTTGAACTCGTTAAAAAATACAGAGAAACTACCGTGTCAATTCAAGAATTTCCGGCTTTTTCAACTTTCGGAGTCAACTGTTTACTAGATCGAGGCTAGTCGAAATTGATATTTGATATCATCGAATCGGGGTACATAGTGCCTGGCCTGTTGAAGTAAATTACAAACCATATATTCTTTGACTATATTCGAGAAAAGTCAGAGAACAGTATCACAACTGCCTTGTTAAAACAAAAAACGGAACTTAATCTTATTTAACTATTGCGAGAATAGGGAAATGAATTAAATAACTTGTTCTCAGTTACATACGAGAGAACAGTATCTCCAGTACCATTTGGAACGAACTTATTCTGAGATTACTTGCATAAGTGTTAACAGTGATGAGCTACATACAGTAGTTATGCATCACCTGTATGACAACGACGTCACAAGACTAAAAATGAAAGAGTCCTTCATTACGTAGCAAAGGACCCTTCACGCCCAACCATCACTCCAGGTCCCTTTCCATTTCTCTCACGAGCTCACCAAAAATTTCCACCTCCCATGACACCTGCAAAAAACCTTCCTTGATCAATTATGCATTCTAAATCCAGCTAACGTCGCCCCATGCACTTCCTGGTTCGTTCTTGCTGCTGTGCAACATTTATCCCCTGTAGAAAATTACACTTAGACTGATGATTGATTGAAATCATGAAGTTCAACCTCGTTTAATTTTTTTTAAGATCATGGCAATTAAGCCGCTAGTTTGGCCAATACCTCGGATTACGAATCCACTAATTTTTCAAAATCATTTCGTTTAACCCGTTAATTTGGCCAGTCCCACGGAGTTCGAATCCATTAGTTTGGACCAGATCATGGCGTTTACGTCACTAATTTCGCCAATACCAGGGAGTTCGAATCCACTCATTTTTCAAGATCATGGCGTTTAGCCCACTAATTTGCCCAATACCACGGAGTACGAATCCATTAATTTGGTCACGATTATAAAGATGAACCCAATAATTTAGTGAAGACCATGGAGTTCGAGCCCATCTATTTCATAAAGATTATGGAGTTCCATTCCAATAATTTAACCAAGATCGCAGAATTCCGACTAATTTCTCAGGTACCATGGCTTACTCCAAATTTATGTAGTCACGATTATGGACGTAGCACCCTTTCGTTTGATCTAGACAATATACCTTGCTCCAACCCATTAGTTTCGCATAGATTATGGAATTCACCTCCATATAGTGTGGGCTAGATGGTGTTCAAACCCGAGCATTTAATCAAGATAATGAAATTCTAAGCCCTTAATTTCACAGAGTTCGGAACTATTACTGCACTCGTCTGTTCCATACAGTGACGTTGGTTTCTGAATATAAATACAATATTTTCGTTCAACTTTTAACCAGAGAACATGTTTTTGGCATATCGTATATTTATGTAAATGCTAGTCAAACTAGAGATCAACTCACTAATCCATTAGTAACTTTTCTTTAGTTTTCCCTTGTTGCTGTGAATCTGTATATCGGATTGAAATAGCTTCCGGCTTCTTAAAACACACCGGATACTTCTTCTTCAGATTTGATACTCTTAAGAGATGTAAATGAAAGCAGGAAATTGATGTGATGCTTTGATTAGAATCCATACGAGCACATTACTATCGACTTATGCAGGCGCTTTAAGGATGTCCTTCTTCCCGTGCTTGCTTTGCATCTTTCCTGTTTTCTATTCTTCCTAATAGTTTTTTGTTTGATCGAGCATATCAAATTGAGTGCTCTGCGCAAAAATTCTGTCATCGCAGTTATTAAATTTTTCTACACGGGGGTAATCCTTGCAGCTTAATGTTTACCCCAGACAGATTTCTAATCGTGTCGGCTTGGCTCCCTTCTTTTCCCCGTGTTGTTGCTTCAGTGTCGTGCCTTTACTGATTGTTACCCTGCGCTCTCGTATTTTGTTCCGTCTTTATAGTGGCAGCGCGCAGTGGCTTATAGTTCGTCATTTTTTTGTACTTGGGCGCACTCTTATGCTGACATGTAGAGAGAGTGTACAACACATAATACTTAACCCTTTACTGGGCGACTAAAAAATGTGCTCGTAAGATAGCGTTTTAGGGGTAATAACTATATTTGGTCACTTGCCTAGTTAAGGGTCAATGTGCATGTTCGTCTAATGGAACCAACGTTGCCAGAGGCTTGTTTGCAAGACAATCAAGTCAACATTCTCTCCCAGCTCTTCGTATGAATGTTGTATCACGTCTATGCTATTACAACCGAGTGTCTGTTAATAGATCCACTAAATTGGTGAGCTCACTAGTTTTAACTCAGTGCGGATTGGACTTCAGAAATCCGCGCACTTCTCTTGCATTTCAACTGACACAGAAACACCTTCGGATGTTAAGTTGAGAACACGTTCATCTCACTGCGATGTGAACTAGCCTTTAGCAGAAGTATACTTGCGTAGTATGTTCGAGGTATGTGTGCACATTTTTAGTCATATATCAAATATTAAACTCCGTGGAGTTTTAACAATTAATATTATTATCGAGGGGATTTCACAACCCTAAGTTTGGATGGGTTGAGCGATGTTCGTCTCTACTCTCTAGCGCCGGGTCACATCCTGCAACCTAAGATTCAGAGCACTTTGCGAATGATGTGCGCTGTTCCAAGCAGAGCGCTTTTCTGCAGAGTTCATGGATGGAGATGGCCGCAGGATGGAAATGGTCGCAGGGTAGTCTTGAGATTCTTGGACATTGCCCCCAGAGCTCCAATGACAACTGGAATGACATCGACCTTCATTTGACACAGTCGTTGAAGTTTCGATGGCAAGGTTATGGTACTTTTCCTTCTTCTCCATTTCGTTGTCTACGATTTTAGAGTCGAAGGGGATTGAAACGTCGATCGGTTTGGCCGACTTCTCCTGTTTATCTTTTACGACGATGTCCGGTCGGTTGTCGTGAAGTTCTCGATCAGTTTCCATCCAATTATCCCAGCATATTTGCACGGCTTCGTTTTCAACCACGGGCGCGGGTTCGTGCTCGTACCACCTCTCACTGACCGGGAAGTTATGGATCCGCAGGAGGGGCCACTGGAGGTGTCGAGTCACTTTATCGTGCGTGCGCTTGTATTCCATTCGCACAAGCACTATGCCTTCGCTTATCACGTGGTTGATAGTTTCTTCCGAGCTCTTGCAAACTTTACAGATTGCTGGCACGTTCTTCCTATCGATTCTGTTTTAGATATACCTGGTTCTGAGGGCTTGCTCTTGATCTGCCAGGACGGTGCCTTCTGTTTCTCGTTTCAGCTCACCCCTCTGAAGCCAGTTGCATGAGTCGGGGACTATTTTGTCCTGAACAGCTTCGTGGTACTGGCCGGATATCTTCATGCTCTTCCACTTGTTAGTCCGATGGAGGCGTCGTCGCTGTTTGAAATTGGTCAGCCGTGTCGGTCTCTTTCAGCAACTTCGCCTCGGTTAAGCATCGTGCCCACGGGTCGTCGCTCTCTCTCTCTCTTTCTGAAGTGTTAAGAGAGAGAGCGCGTTTTTCCGCTTCGACGCAGTCCTCTACGCTGATAAGGCCACGGCCCCCTTCTCTCCTGTTAGGGTAGAGTCTGTCTACGCACGATTTTGGGTGCAGTTAGTTATTATTATAAATCACACCAAACTGGCGACGTGGGAAAGGAGAAACTCCATGAGGTTCACAAACCCTCGCGCAACCAGCCCAGCGAGTGAAGAAAACAAGAAAGAGAAGATCCGAGATCACAGAATATCTGTGTTCAGATCGCTTAAAGCTGCCAATGCCCGCACCAGCAAAGACAAAGCCAGCAAGACCATTCTAAACATCCACATATGATGGAAAAAACGAACGAGAATACTGGCGCGTATGACATCGTAACAGTTCCAAGGCAAACTCATGAAGAGTACCAGTACGCCGAGTATACCTCACCCAAGCAAATGGCTCCGGAAGAAAATCAGACAGTGGATGACTAGGGCAATTGTATTTTTTATGAAATGTATGATTCGTTGAACACATATGTAGTCCGAAAAGAGAGTTATTATCGCATTTTGTATTTATCACCAATATTCCATATTAAAATATGTTTCTTGATAAATAGATCAGTGCTCAGTTATATCCCGAGAGCACTCTGAGTATTTCAGTATGACTCAAGACTCATATTCAGAACTACTCGTACTAATATGTACTTCTGTGTATGTCGTATGGCTTGGTATTTACAGATCCCGACAACGTGTTTGTAAATACAATTTAATATTTACCGACAGAGCGGATTAACCAATACTTTATCACGTTTGTCAGGTCCCGAAGTCCGTATCTCACGAGGTTGCATTAAGTGTTGAGCGACTCTTATTCCCTAAAGCTTCTCTTCATCGCCTGCTTTCATTACGCAGTCTTACTGATACGCTTTCACAAGCAATGAATACTTGATTCACTGACTCTGTGCAAGTATTGCGTTTGTTGACTACCGACACTTCTCTCGCTTGCAATGTTGCCGCCACTCAGACTAATCTTGCTATTTCCTGCGTGGCACTGCACACATGCTTGCTGGATTTATTACTTAACTCACTGAAAAAGGAAAGGAAAATAGATAGTTTAATTGACCTGAACTTTTGAGTTCAATCGTGGCTTCACAAATTTTAGAAGACGTGGAGCGTAGCGCCTATTCCAATACGATGTTATGAAGCAAGCTTTAGCGTGCATGTTACAGTGTGAATGCATTTTCATATTAGAACGTCTCGGTGGCGTAAGACCATCACCCGCGGTAGGGGGCTAATTCAACGAAGTCATTTTTGATGAACGAGGCTAGGGCACAGCCGCATTCTTTCTATGGATTAACTTTTCAATAATAACATATGAAAAAATAGAACGTCCCATTCTCCAGGTGATCTGGAGGCTAATTTACCGCAGTAAAGAAAATTCAATGCCGTATTTTTTTATGGCCAGTTAGGCCCAGCTTAGTTTTTTGACATCGGTCACATCTAGGGCAACCCACCAAACTCGCTACAAAAAACAATTATGAAGATTGCTCAACTCTTTCGACCTCTTATTGGGTACACAGATATATATATACAAATATATACTTGAAACTTCAACGAAAACATTATCACCTCTCTGAAATGTGATGAGTCAAGCCTTAATTTCGCTGCCCAATCGAACTCGCCCTGTGTGTCTCTAAAAAACCAGCAGATATAAAATGCTTCAAATTTGGAGCTGCACACAATCTCTCACTTTGATGTGTTCATGGATACTAAAGAAAAGTACTGTTTTAAACCTCCTTTACTGAAAATAAATTAAGGGGTTTTATGGTTTTGAACCCGTGACCGTCCAGTCCAGCACTGGTCGTCAGATGTCGTATTCAGCGTGTCAATTTCAGACACGTTAGTTTAGATGAGTAAATGAACTTGTTTGTCATGATATTATTTTATTAGGTACTTATCAATTTCATCTATATTACGTTAACAATTGTAATGCATTGATAAACAATTTATTAAAATCCATTGTTTTTTGTCTTTTTAAGGATACTTAAATGTTTGGAGAGGAATCCGTAGACTTGTTTCGTTTTCTGACCATAGACCAATATGTTCGACGGTGAATCCATATTCTTGTTTTCATCACGAGTTACCTAAATATTGGGCGAGGACATTATGGAATTGTTGCCCTATGATGCAAAAACACTACTGTAGTTAGCAAAAAAAACTTAGTTTTAGCACATGAGAGGTACTGAACACATTTAGCTGAAAACTCAGCTTTGTCTCTGCAAGTATAATTTTGGAGATTAATGCCTGAAACTTGATATTCAAAGTTGAGAATCGAACGGTAAGGATAAACTAATCAGATTTTATGATCTCTGTCGTAATTGGCGAATCGAACACGCCTTTGCAGTCTCCTTTTCCCCCACCATCTCTCATGTCATCACCACTACCAGCAGCACCACACGTTACTCTCCCGTACAACCATTATCACTATTGCTGCCACCATCTCTATCACCCAGGTACCACCACTACTATCACCATCATCATGTTACCACCACTACCATCACCGTGTTATTACCACTGCCATCACCACCACCACTGCAATTCCCCCATGCATATCGGCACCCATATTGCACTACGAACTAAAGCCTCCTTGTTGTGTCTGCGCCTAGCCTCATAAATTGAGCAAAACTAATTGCACCCGCACCACCATAATCGCCGCACTTCATCACCACCATGGACAGTGTTGAACTGGACGTGCATCTCTCGCTTTTGTCCTGCAGGGCCCAAACGGTCCCGTGTTGAAGGGCTGGTGCTTTGTGAGCGCTTTGTCTTGTCCCTGTGCTTATATTTATTGAAGGGAAGGCTCATCTGCCACTCGCCTTATCGGGTCTATAATGGCCATTATTATTGGAACGTTGAGTACTTGAGGAGTGTTGGACTGTTATGCTAATGCCGAATCTACGTTATTCAAACGCACGCTCAACTTATGTGCGTACGTCCTGCTTGCACGTCGTGTCGATTTCACGGTCCAAGATACCCTTAGAAAATACGTAAGTTGATCGACGTACGACCTGAACGTCCGTTCGCCAGATGAGCGTGCGATTGTGTAACGTGCCGATATATAACAGCGATTTTGGCCGTCTCAGCAGCTGGTTCTGAGGTAGCCAGGAATTCTGTTTGTGTATAGCCCGTCGGTCGCGATGCACCTGCAGCGGTAATGGCCCAGTGACCCAACTAATTACTCTCAGATTTGTAATGAGTTATTGCATGAGTAGTTGGTTTTGTTATTTTGCAGTTGACATATTTGTTGGATAAAAAACTATTGAAATTATTTCTTTTCGTGCGTTCAAGCCATCTTTAGGATTATATCCTAGATAATTATAGGAATGCCAGACGGGAGTTAATGCAGCGCTTATACACCTACCATTCACTGACTACCTGTATGCTCAACTGATCCCGCAGTGTGCTGAGACAGCGTTCCGTGTGATCAACTAGGTATACCAGTGGTCCGTAAGTATTATATGAATAAGTACTATGCAAACCTTCATCCTGAATATTACTTAATGACTTTTAGCAGCCAGGCATAAATACACTCGCACGTGCTCACCTACTTGCTGAGGTTCACGATGCGCGGGGCTCCTATAGGTCTCCAAGTCGTAGCGTATGGCCGAGCGCTTGTCGAGATCTAGAGCAGTCTTGTCAAGAGTCCGTGAGAAGGCTTATAGGGATATTTACAGGAGCAATGTTCGCCATGCTCCTCATTTTCGTTCATAATGGTAATGGTAGAGAGGTTATGTACGTGATGAGTGGCGTGCCGAATCTCCTTATCGAGAGCGTAGAATTGGCCAAATAGGGTACTTAGTGTCAACCGTCTTCTTTTAGGTATAGGAAGTCGTGCTTCCAATATTATTTTATCTCAGAGCATATATTGAGCACACCTTTCAGTCCGCATCCTCATTGCATCTCTTCAATTTTCTTCTCTTATTAAAAGTCTTTGTTCTTCTCTTCCTCTCCTGTCTCAACTTGTTCCCATGTACGGGAGTCCTCAGCTAGTGCACGCGTGTTTCATTTTAGTGGATGATCTGTATGTCTCGTGTTTCTTTATATCTGTGAATCACTCTTGTCATGGACAGCGAGGCCTAAACTTGTAAAATTACTGACAATGTCATAGGCATGCCGTAAGCTTCAAAAACAATGGGTAGCAACCCATTGTTTCAAATATTATTTGAAACATATCCCGAAAGTTGCCGGTGAACCGGTCCAAAATTATTATAGGAGACGCAAAAATGGCAAAATGACTTCAACGACGTCCATGTATAATTGGACTGTTCGACTGAGACTTCGATTGTCGCACCCAAAACAACGGGCAAAAACTCGGCCTAATTGAAAAAAAAAAACTAAGCAAAGTCAGCAGTTTTTCTCGTACTTCATAGTAATCATTTGGAATAGACTACCCTCGGAAGTTATCAGAGCACAGAGAGTCAAACCTCCAAAATTGAACAAATCCTAACAGCTAACTTCATTAGTGGCCACTTTACTCCGTTATTTCTCATTCTCAATCTAACGTAACGTCCCGGAATCCTCATCAATCTGCTGTAACAATTCATACTTACAAAATCACCCCACTGGCTATGGTTTTCTCTAAGACATCTGATAACAACTCACGAAGCATCTCCGAGGATGTCTTGTTCTTTTCGTCGTTGAGTGTATCTGTCCTTCCACATCAGGGCTGCTAAAGCTTGGGTTATTCCCCAGGATCTTGGTTTTTTTCCCTAGAATCTTGAGTTTTGGCAAAAATCCCTTTGGCACCTGTTTTTACTGACAACCTGTTGTCTGCAGTATTGCCGAGATGGCGGTGGTGTGAGGATGTGTTTGTGTCCCTTCCTGCGATGGGACTTGCTGGGTCGCGGGCTAGGAGGTCCGTATCCATGTAAGATGTAAGCTCTGTTTTTTTTTATGTCATGACATAACGGCAATTGCTCGGAGAGGGCCTGAGCCTCTGCTCGTTCTTGGGAGTGGGCCGATTGGTCCGTCTACTGCCGGCTAAGCTAATCTGATGAAGTCTCGTCATGTATGCACTTGTTAACTAACTTTCTATGTAACTAACTTCCTCTCCTGTCAGTGCCAAATTTCCTATGCCTGAAGGAGAGCGCAGCTAAGAGGTCCTGTACTCGCTATTTCCTCGCTGAATTAAGTGAATTACAGGCGCTGATAGACGTCGCGTCGGATTATGAACCCTTTCCTTTAAAAATTCAAGGCACCTCTGCGAGTCCCTAGCTGACTCGTTTAACTGTAATGTATTTTAATCAGAGAAACTAGAGCCCTCTGAGAGCGCATACCTCTGCCAAGCGAGGCAACGGTAGCAATAAAATTCAAGTTGGCCCTGAAACCATAATTTTCTTTATATAAGCTCCAAAATCTAATCATTTGTGCCTTTTGATCGTAATAACAGCTTGTGCAGTTTTCTTGAAAATCCGTTCATAACTTTTTGAGTTATACTGGTAACAAGCGTTATGACAAACATGAGTCAAACATACAAACGAACAAACTGATCTGCACCAAAATTTAATCAATCATGTTTTTTAACATTAATAACAATCCCTATCAATTTCATAAAGATCCATTCCTTATTTTTTTTGAGTTATTGTGCTAACAAGCATAACATTAAAAACGGTGACGAGTGAACGAACGAATGGATCATTACCAAAATTTGGTCATTGACTCTTTGTTATATAACTAACAACTCATGTAAATTTCATCAAAATCCGTCCGTAACTTTTTGGGTTATTGCATTGAGAAAAATGAGGCAGACAAGCAAAGAAACAAACGCATGGACGGATCTTCACTAAAAGTTAATCATCTGTTCCTCCAAAAATATCTAACAATCCCTGTAAATTTTGTCAAAATCCGCTCATAACATTTGGGTTATGGCATTTTGAAAACAATGAGGCTGACAAGCGAACAAACAAACGCAAGGATTGATTCTTCACCAAAAGTTAATCATCTGTTCTTCCCAACATACCTAACAATCCCTGAAAATTTCATCGAAATTCGTCCAGAACTTTTTGAGTTATCTTGGTGACAGACAGATAGACAAACCCGACGAATTCATAATCTCCTTGGCGGAGGCAATAAACCATATTGCAGAAGAAAGCCAAATTTGGAATACGGTACTTATCACTATTAACATTAACTCTTCCAGCTTCTCTTGTCGTACCCGTAGAGTCTGGTATTCATTACTTTTTCAATACATTGAAATTATATTTGCTTTTGGCTTACGATGTACACATTTTGTAGCAAATCAGCGAAGCGTTGAGGAACCGATTTTTTCCTGTATAGTAGACGTAGTAATTCTTTATTCCAACTTTTCGGGAGCAAAAATTTAGTTCTACTGAAACTATCTTACTGTGTATTCTGGATGCGCAGCGGAAATTAAATTCGGCGATGTTTCAGCGCTTACGAAACAGTACTATATAATAATTCACGTCGTGTTTTTATTTATTTATATATTTATATCTTTCCTGTCACGCTCTATGGGAATAAGATAGGAGAAAATTCAGATTTCACAATGTAAAAAAAAAAAAGTGGGGTACCTTGCAATCTTTTTCTTCGACGAAAAAAAAGTTAGGTAGCTACCTTGCAATTTTTTTCTTCAGTATTAGATAGGGAAAAATAGAACTTATAAGATAGGAGAAAATTCAGATTTCAAAAGGCGAAAAAAAAAGTTGGGTACCTTAGAATCTTTTTCTTCAGTATTAGATAGGGGAAAAATGAGGAAGCCCAAAAGACGGCGGGGGTTTTGGTGANAAGAAAAGAAGAAAATTAAGAAGCAAATAAGAGAAGAGGAGATTCCGCACCGGCCTAGAGGCATTAGGCAAACGTATAGGTTATTGCGTGAATTCTTCACGCACGGGTCCACTAGTAAACCATATTGCAGAAGAAGGCCAAATTTGGAATACGGTACTTATCACTATGAACATTAACTCTTCCAGCTTCTCTTGTCGTACCAGTAGAGTCTGGTATTCATTACTTTTCCAATACATCGAAATTATATTTGCTTTTGGCTTACGATGTACACATTTTGTAGCAAATCAGTGAAGCGTTGAGGAACCGATTTTTTCCTGTATAGTAGACGTAGTAAATCTTTATTTCAACTTTTCGGGAGCAATAATTTAGTTCTGCTGAAACTATCTCACTGTGTATTCTGGGTACGCAGCGGAAATTAAATTCGGTGATGTTTCAGCGCTTACGAATACAGTTAATATTTTGCTTGTCATCTAAGGGAGAGAAGGAGTGTATTGCAGACGAATTGAAGTGTACTGTTCAGAAGAAAGCGCGCATCTCTTAAGATAATAATTTTAGTTGGCCGTCGTAGCGTTTTCCTCTTTGTGTATTTTAGTAAGGAAAGTGCAGTCAATGAAGAAGTGTCGTCATTCATCACAATTTCTTGGGATGAAGAAGAAGCAAGTCAATGACAAGAAGATTTTGCATCGGCCTACATTAAGCAAATATCTATAATATTAATAGCATTGTTCCTTCGTGTGTTGCGCTCTTCAGTAATAGTTAAAAGAAAGTTGGAGCGAATAGTTTTAAAGCTCAGCAGCTGTCATCGGTCACAGAACTTGGGAGAAAGTCGGTAAAATCTTCAAATTAATTAATTATGAAGTGAATGTAGGTATCTATGATACGGCGGGGATCATCAATCGGATGCAACAGGGCAATGTCTTTCTAATAGAATCTGTATCATTGTTTGCCGTTATCGTGAGAATTCCGCCATGATGCAGATTTCGTAATTAAGTTTCTTTTCTATGGAGATCGATGACGAGGTGGCAGCAGAAAGCTTAAGTGAAATCCTTATCCCTTTACTATCTGAATGCATGTCTTGCCACGTTGGATATTTTGGCGTTCAGTAGGCAATTGCAGAAGAAGGCTTAATATGGAATACGGTAATAATCGTTATTGAAAGTGAATTCAGTTCTTGGTCTTCCGGCCTTTCTTGCCGTTCCCGTGGAGTCTGACAGTCATTACTTTTCTCTACATCGAAATCATATTTTCCGTTGGTTTGCGATGTATACATGTAGCAGTAAATCAGTGAAGCAAAGAGGAACCGATTTTTTCCGGTGTTGTAGACGGAGTAATTCTATCTTCAAACTTCTTGGGTGCGAAAATTTTGCTCTGCTGAAGCTATCTCACTGTGTATTCTG
>LQNS02278091.1:57908194-57922237 GCA_001587735.2 Parhyale hawaiensis | reverse complement strand
CAATATTATTGGTATATAAGCTAACCTGACTGGCGTTGCTGTCAAGTTCATTGGCGTGTTTTACTCATGATTTTACTTCTGCCTATCGATATAGAAGATCTAAGGATGAGAGCACGACAAAGGATCAATGAAGAAAATGCAGAAGTAAGTCAGAGAAGATTCCACACCGGCCTATAAGTATTTGGGAAACATATCGATTATTGCGGAAATTTTTTCACGCGCGGGTCCACTAGTAACTATTAGAAAAACCTTGCCCCGATGCATCCGATTGATGATGCCCGCCGTATCATAGATACATACGTCAGTTTCATTATTTGAAGATTTTACCGACTCTCTTCCAAGCTATTTGACCGATGACAGCTGCTGTGCTTTAAAACTATAGCTCTACTTTCCGTCTATCTATTATTGAAGAGCGTAACACACGATGGAACGAAGGAACAGTGCTATTAATATTATAGATCGCTAGTTAATTCCTTGCTTGTTTTAGAGCATTCGTTAGAGTTAAATTAATTCTTTCGTTACTAGTTTCATTTTTGGAACTGCCTGCATTAATAAACTAATATGGATTTCACTATTGTGTTATTCCTGCATGTAACTACCTTCTCATGTACTTATTTATTGTATACGTTATTGAACTTATTTGATCGCCGTCACGGCTTCAATTAATTCTGTGGCTATTACTTTTAATTTCAAATTTTTAGATTTGTTTATCAAAAATTATTATAGCTATTTGCTCTTTATGCCTTACCCTGTGCATTCTTCCTTTTTCTTCTTATTCTTTTGCGACAGTCGGACTTGGAATACTGACAGCTCGCTGTAGCGCAGCGAAAGCCGTGCTATCTGGGCGACACTGTGGTATGTGTATGTGTGTCCGCACTCGAGCCTTGACTGCAATGTCTGCACGGGGCTGAGGGCTCTGTGAATGTCAGAATAGAGCCGTCTGGCGTTGATTGTACTGTGTTGGGGTCATAGTTACACTTGCTTTTCGTTGCTTTTCGCTTCTCTCTCACTGTTTATCTCCGTTGAACAAAGAGTAAAATATTCCGTTATATATAACATTATTTCTTCATTTCCCATGCTTTCTGTCTTTCTTTCCTGTTACAACAGTATGCAGATATTATCTTAATTTTCCCCCTTTTCAACGTTACGTACATTTCGCCTGTTATATACAGGCCTTGGGCCCATTTCTTACAAGCATCATCCCATTATGATCCATTTTTCCCTTGTTATCCGTAGCACCAACCCTCAGACCCAGCTGCACATTGCTGCCTAATGCTGTTTCCTGGGGCCTGTACGCCCCATAATTCTGCGGCGTTGTTTTATCGGTCTCTAATAACAATTTCCGTCGTAAGATTGGTATTTGCAGCAACCTTTGCTGGGAGTTGCTTCTCGGCAGCCTGCCTCTGCGCTCGGCAATGTAATGAGAACTCTTGTTACGGCGGTATAGATTGGGTTTTTGACATGTAAAGTTGTTTATGACGTTTGGTGTCTGAGGGTCCATGGCGCGTCGCAAAATTGGTTTATAAGGCCATGCGGATTGAATTTTTTGACGTCTGCAGCTGTTTACGACATGCGGTGTTTGTGGGTCCATGGTGCATAGCAGAATTTTATTGATGGGGGCCATGTGGATGGAGTTTTGTTTTAGACGTGTGCAGCTGGCTGCAATGTTTCTTGGTTCACGGTGCGTCGCAATATTTTGCTGATGGGGTCTTGTGGATTCGGCGCTTGATGTAACTGTGTTGTGTTTAGCTGCTGTTGCGCATAGATTTGATTGTTAACGCGTACAAATGTTTCTGTGATGTCTTTAGTATTTGTTGTACGGCATCGCAAAAATTATATTATTGGCTATGTGGATTACAGATATTTGTGTATTATTTGGATGTATTTTGTAATTAAAAACACCGGAGGTATTCTGTTATTCTTCTTCTTAACTCTAATTATACTTTAATCAATTTAAATTAACCACTTAACAGCATAGAATTTCATTACCGGATCACAAATGAATGCAACTTTTTCTCTGATAATTTAAGATACAAAACGTTTTAAACTCCATGCATGGAGTATGGATTCAGCACCTCCTAGCCCGTAGTGAGCTTTACACTGTGGCTTTCTTATTCTGAATATATAAAGACAAGCTTCAATATACAAGTAACGTACTAGGCCACGTCGAGACGCTCGCACTGACAAATCTGTCAGCTGCCCAAACTTGAATCTTGGTTTAGCAGCCTAAAGCTCTTCCATTATGCTTCTTAGCAATGTCAGCTACTTGGCTCGATAATACGAGAGTCCTTGTGGCAAGTTGAAGACACACAAATAGGTCTCTCAATTTCAGTCAGACGGGAAATAAAGGTGTCGTCTATTTGGCGCAGTTCCATCGATATGCTGATCTCATTTGCTTCAACTTGTCTAAAAGTTGAAGAATGTGCGTTAGTTCCGAACTCATTAGCCATGAGTCGGTTTCAAATATAATTCTTTTCAGGAGAAATCGGTTTTAGATCAACACTAGAAACTCGATGCAAGGCATCGACACCAACATTCATTGCTAAAGTTCCGGGCAAGATAAATCTACTGAATTTAGCTTATCTCAAGTAAACTGCTCCAATCGACGGCGTTTTAAGTTGAAGCTGTATTAATCCGAGCATAAAACGAAGGAGCTTGCGACAACCTTTTTTTTCTCTTTTGTTTCCCTTCCCGATATATAAAGAGACGGTAATCGTAATGAAGATTTAGATCACACTTCGGTTAAGAACATTCGTGTCGCCAAATTTTGGTCTTATTTGAATTGAAACTGAGTTATAATTTGATAAATTTGGCGATAAATTTGGCGTGGAAAGCCGATAGATTTCAATAGCACAGGTACCTGACCTTGCGATACTTGAGTGTCTTCGGACGAGGTCCAAATATCGTTACTTCTGCTGTCCCATGTGCGTGTAGTCACAATACTGTTTTTTTTTTCATTCCCCCAGGGAGTACCAACTGTGAATTACCTCGACGTTGCGCGTAACCGTTGACCACTGGTCTGTTCATATGACTTTTAATGAAAATGAGTGAAGTATTTTTCCTCAGTTCTATAACTTTGATTTTAGTGGCATTTCGACCGTGGCGCGGATTTTTTTTAGCGTTTCTCTGCTGAAACTATTGGTATAGTCAGGTGTCAGGTGGTCAGGTGTCGCCCTATGTTTCCAACTATCGACCCATCACACTGACGCCCATTTTGTCGAAGGTGTTCGAGAAGTTGATTGCTGGTAAGCTTGGTCGCTTCGCTGAGGCAACGGGGTTGCTGCCTGCTGGTCAGTTNTCTCCACCCGCTGGGCTGGTTGCGTGGGGGTTTGTTAACCTCATGGAGTTTCTCCGTTCCTGCGTCGCCAGTCTGGTGTGATTTAATAATAATAATAATAATAATAATAATAATGTAACTACCTTTTCATGTACCTATTTATTGTATACGTTATTGAACTTATTTGATCGCCGTCACGGCTTCAATTAATTCTGTGGCTATTACTTTTAATTTCAAATTTTTAGATTCGTTTATCAAAAATTATTATAGCTATTTGCTCTTTATGCCTTACCCTGTGCATTATTCCTTTTTCTTCTTATTCTTTTGCGACAGTCGGACTTGGAATACTGACAGCTCGCTGTAGCGCAGCGAAAGCCGTGCTATCTGGGCGACACTGTGGTATGTGTATATGTGTCCGCACTCGAGCCTTGACTGCAATGTCTGCACGGGGCTGAGGGCTCTGTGAATGTCAGAATAGAGCCGTCTGGCGTTGTACTGTGTTGGGGTCATAGTTACACTTGCTCTTTGTTGCTTTTCGCTTCTCTTTCACTGTTTTTCTCCGTTGAACAAAGAGTAAAGTTTTCCGTTTTATATAACATTATTTCTTCATTTCCCATGCTTTCTGTCTTTCTTTCCTGTTACAACAGTATGCAGATATTATCTTAATTTTACCCCTTTTCAACGGTACGTACATTTCGCCTGTTATATGCAGGCCTTGGGCCCATTTCTTACGAGCATCATCCCATTATAATCCGTTTTTCCCTTGTTATCCGAATCACCAACCCCTCGGGTCTCAGCTGCACATTGCTGCCTAATGCTGTTTCCTGGGGCCTGTACGCCCCCATAATTCTGCAGCGTTGTTTTATCGGTCTCTAATAACAATTTCCGTCGTAAGATTGGTATTTGCAGCAACCTTTGCTGGGAGTTGCTTCTCCGCAGCCTGCCTCTGCGCTCGGCAATGTAATGAGAAGTCTTGTTACGGCGGTATAGATTGGGTTTTTGACATGTAAAGTTGTTTATGGCGTTTGGTGTCGGAGGGTCCATGGCGCGTCGCAAAATTGGTTTATAAGGCCATGCGGATTGAATTTTTTGACGTCTGCAGCTGTTTACGTCATGCGGTGTTTGTGGGTCCATGGTGCATAGCAGAATTTTATTGATGGGGGCCATGTGGATGGATTTTTTTTTAGACGTGTGCAGCTGGTTACGATGTTTCTTGGTGCACGGTGCGACGTAATATTTTGCTGATGGGGTCTTGTGGATTCGGTGCTTGACGTAACTGTGTTGTGTTTAGCTGCTGTTGCGCATGGATTTGATTGTTAACGCGTACAAATGTTTCTGTTATGTCTTTAGTATTTGTTGTACGGCATCGCAAAAATTATATTATTGGCTGTGTTAATTACAGATATTTGTGTATTATTTGGATGTATTTTGTAATTAAAAACACCGGAGGTATTCTGTTATTCTTCTTCTTAACTGTAATTATACTTTAATCAATTGAAATTAACCACTTAACAGCATAGAATTTCATTACCGGATCACAAATGAATGCAACTTTTTCTCTGATAATTTAAGATATAAAACGTTTTAAACTCCATGCATGGAGTATGGATTCAACACCTCCTAGCCCGTAGTGAGCTTTACACTGTAGCTTTCTTATTCTGAATATATAAAGAAGAGCTTCAATATACAAGTAACGTACTAGGCTACGTCGAGACGCTCGCACTGACAAAGCTCTCAGCTGCCCAAACTTGAGTCTTGGTTCAACAGTCTAAAGCTCTTCAATTATGCTTCTTAGCAATATCAGCTGCTTAGCTGGATAATACAAGAGTCCTTGTGGCAAGTTAAAGAAGCACAAACAGATCTCTGGTAATTTCAGTCAGAGGGGAAATAAAGGTGTCGTCTATTTGGCGCAGTTCCATCGATATGCTCATCTCATTTGCTTCAACTTGTCCAAAAGTTGAGCAATGTGCGTTAGTTCCGAACTCATTAGCCATGAGTCGGTTTCAAATATAATTGTTTTCAGAAGAAATCGGTTATAGATTAACACTAGATACTCTATGCAAGGCATCGACATCAACATTCATTGCTAAAGTTCCGGGCAAGTTAAATCTACTGAAATTAGCTCATCTCAAGGAAACAGCTCCCATCGACAGCGTTTTAAATTGAAGCTATATTAATCCGAGCATAAAACGAAGGAGCTTGCGACAACCTTTTTTTTCTTTTTCGTTTCCCGTCCCAATACTTACCGAGACGGTAATCGTAATCCAGATTTAGATCAAGCTTCGGTAAAGAACATTCGTGTCACAAAATTTTGGTCTTATTTGAATTGAAACCGAGTTATAATTTGATAAATTTAGCGATAAATTTGGCGTGGAAAGCCGATAGATTTCAATAGCATAGGTACCTGACCTTGCGATACTTGAGTGTCTTCGGACGAGGTCCAAATGATGTTACCTCTGCTGTCCCATGAGCGTGTAGTCACGATACTGGTGTTTTCTCACCCCCACAGGGAGTACCAACTGTGAAATATCTCCACGTTGCGCGTAACCGTTGACCACTGGTTTATTCATCTGACTTTTTTTCAAAATGAGTCCAATATTTTCCCTCGTTTCTATAACTTTGATTTTAGTGGCATTTCGACCATGGCGCAGATTTTTTTAGCGTTACTCTGCTGAAACTATTGGTATATTTCGTCGCCACAGTCTAGCCACCGTCTTTGCTTGGAATGCGTAGGTACCTAACAAGTCCTTCCAGTCCTTTCCGAAAGTGTGACAACAATCCGTCCATTCACATTATCAGAGTCTGTAGCTTCAGGATTTTCCAAACATATATGTGATTGCACGACGGGCAAATCTTCGTTGCAGTGAGTACAAATGGGGGCGGGCGAGTCCTTCGTAGTAATCGAGCTCTTGCATGTCTTGAATATTATGAACGAAATATCTCTGCACACCTGGAAGTTATTCTGATTTTATTCGTGTAGTCGGTATCGAAAGTGAGAAGCTGTATTCTATTCTGGGCAGTGGTAATTGCTTCTGTAGCGTGAAAAAATAATCAAAAGTATTTTATGCACTTAATCTAAATCTAGATTATAATAGTATCATCTCGGTATTTCCAGGCGAAAACGCCTGCATTTTCTGCCACGGGAAAGTTTGCTTGAAATTTTGAGCAAAAAATTGCCATCGTGAAGATCTTTCCAGTTTTTGTGATGCGTTTCGTCTCTGCCAGCCCTTATCTCTGGAGCAGAGGGTAAAATGCTTCGAAAAACGACCTTGTAAATGAGGCAAGCCCCCCTATCTGCCGCGCTGTTTCTCGGCGTGAAGCATCGCTGTGTTTTAGTGTTCATTCCTTCATCAGTTCAAATTACTTTTATTATCTATAGAAAGCTTAAACAAAAAGAAAAAAATAGAGACAGAAACTGAATATACTAAGCTACTTTAGGCCATTAGTAATCGTCATGTCGGAATTAAACAGTACTCTTCGTAGGAATATCAGTACTCGCACCGGCCACAACTGTGCGTTTACTGTCAGAACGAAAAGTATCATGATATTCAAAAATTCAGCACTAAAGGAAAATATGAAGAACGGATACATGGCGATAATTTTGTGAATTATAATTTAAATTAAAAACTTCGAGGTCTCGAAATAGGTTCACACTGAAATTTATGTTCACGAAGACACGGATTTAAAAAAAAAAACGCTCGTCTCTCCTATTAATTTATAAAAAATAACGTAGTGTTGACGTGGGTAACTTAGTTGCTTACGAGTTCAAGAGACAGTAATCCTTGATTACCTAAATGCCCAAATAGCTCTTTCAGCTACCAGCGGACTTCATACGAATATCTAATTTGCAAGAACTGTTGTAATATTCACGAAGTATTGATAAACTTTACTATTATTATTCGTTACTACTTATTGAATCGGTTGCATCATTCGTGCTATACGGAATTAAGCAAAGTACAAATAAAACCAGCTGAATTTTCATTTTGCCTTTTGCACTAACGAAGAGAAAACATAATTTCTTTGTTCTGTTCTTCCTATCTTTTCTTGACTAACTGTTCCTATATACGAGGTGACACAGAGTGTGAACGTCCTCCTGCTTGGCTTCCACATGTTTAGCGACATATGAAATACCCCTTCCTGTAATTCCAATTTAAGGTTTAATGCCTCCGCCAAGGAGGTTATGTTTTCGTCGAGTTTTTTGTGTGTATTATTTTTCTGTCTGTCGCCAAGATAACTCTAAAAGTTATGGACTGATTGCAACGAAATTTACAGGGATTGTTAGGTAAGTAAGAGGAACACATGGTTAACTTTTAACGAAGATCCGTCCATCCGTTTGTTTGTATGTCTGCCGTATTTTTCTTAATGCCATAACTCAAGAAGTTATTGACAGATTTTTTTTATGAAATTTGCACGAGTTGTTAAGTATATCGCGAAGAGTAAACGACAAAATGTTTGTGATCTGTTTATTCGTTTGTTTGTTGTTGTGTTTAAATTTTATACTTGTTAGCCCAATAACTCAAAAAGTTATGAATGGATCTTGATGAAATTCACTGGAGTTGTTAGTAATGTTAAATCAAATAAATGATCAAATTTTAGTGATGATTAGTTCGTCTGTTTGTGAGTTTGACTAATGTTTGTCAGAATATTTGTTAGCAGCATAACTCAAAAAGTAATGAACGGACCTTCAAGAAAATTACCGAAACTGTTAATACTGTTAAAAGGCACAAATGATTGGATTTTTATGTTGATACAATAAATCATGGTTTCAAAACCAGTTTGAATTTTCCGTTACCTACCGTTGCCTTGCTTGGAGGAGGTATGCACTCTCAGTGTGCTCTAGTTCGTTCATGGAAAGTTGTGTTGTTCATTGTGGAAAAGTGAACAGAATTGGCAGTTTCAACACGCCAGAGATGAGTTATGAGAATGCCGGGTTTGTGAATTGAAAGAGCTGCAAATTAGAAAAGGTGTTAGAATCACTGGGGCTATGGCAGCAGTTTCTGGGTATCAGCTTTTTCAGCCGCACTGACATTTTTGGAGGCTTCACGTCCGGTGGGTGATCCTGACCCTGCCGCCCTTTCTATATAATTTAAAAATAGTGCTATATATGATTTGGGTTTGTTAAAATAATTATCTGAATTGCTTCGCGGAAAATGGCGCAGGTTGCGGTTAAAATTGTTAGGCCTGAAAACGGCCGATGTGTCTCTGGTCCGGAGGCTTAACCCTTTGCTGGGAAGTGACTGTAGATCATGAGTTCCGCAATGCTATTTTTATGAAAGTATTTTTCATCCGCTCAGTGAAGGGTTAATAGTAGATGGGAACACAGCCACATTTCGCCATAGTAGCCAGGATTTTTTTTTTTTTTGATGGCTGGTCTCAACAATCACAGGCTCCCAGCCATCCCTTGCCACCAATCACAGGCTCCCAGCTATTCCTTCCCACCAATCACTGGCTCCCAGCCATCAGTCCAATCAATGGGCGAGCTATTCGTCTCTTTGGCATCGACTCTTACCCCCTGTTTTTCTCTTTTGTCCTGTCCTCTATATCCTAATAATATAATGACAATAGCTCATAGAGGGCCGGGGCGTAAGTTCCGGTGTCTCTGGGAATGGGCCTATTGGTTCGTCTACTGCCACGTATCTAATCCAATCTAGTCGGACTTCGGCCTTCGTAAGAATATTAACTTCATATCTCCTAAGCCGTTGCCGCCTCCTATCAACACTCCATGCTGTGGCCGATAAGTGAATGTAGGTACGGGTGCATGGCGAAGAAAAACAGACATCAGGAATTGCCTAGGTATACCAGGACGCATTCTGCTGTGAAAAACACTGTACCGTATAAACTCTCCACATTTATTTTTGCCTAGACGACTAGTATTTTCATCTCGTGCTCTCCTTTTCATTGGAACTCTGTTTCATACATTTTTTTGTAATGGAATCTTCTTTGTGGCACCTTCCATTTTGACTATCAGTTCTAGCACTGAGCACGCGACCGTAAAAAACGTTGTTCACTGTCGCTATTACGCCATCGAAAATTTAGCACTTAAGTGGTAGCGCAAAAAAAATATATATTTTTCTGGTAAACAGTTTGGATCATACAATCGCAGAATTAAAGGAAAAGTCACGATTGCGATCGTGATTGCTGAATTAATTCATATTCATTACAAAAGCGGCGCTCGATTGTTGGTAGTCCGGGATAGCGCAACGGTAATACGCCCGGTTCTGCTGTATCTACATAACTGTTACTGAAATATTTGCAGCTGAAGCCGTGCTCGCGACAAGGCAATTCTTAGCAGAATTTAAATTATTACCATCTTATTATATTAATGTATTTGACTTACGATGAAGGTAGGGAGGGAATGAAGGCTAGAGCTAAGAACTCTGATCGCAGTCAAAGCTTTGATGATGGCAAGCCAAGCGCCCCGTGCTAATCAGCGACCACCATCCTAATTACGGAGAGATCTTCTCCCCTCTGAGCTGCAGTGATTAATGCGCCGTAAGAAATTCCTGGCTAATTTGGAATCGTGCTGTGAAACAAACTACCTTGCGCAACCTAGTGTCAGGAGAGACTTACTCTCGCTAGCTACTGTCCAGGCGGGTCCACCGCACTATTTTTCAACTCTTTCCCGTGCGTAGTGCAATGTGTTCGTGTGTTTGTTATTTCCTTCTAAGCACCACAGAATGTCCTCCGAAAGATTTGTTAAAATGTTAGCCGCCATGTTAGCTGGCTCCCAACATCACTAATGAATTTTTAAAAGTAATTAAAATCCCTCAAAATTGAGAGAGATGCTCGGAATTTTACGATCGCGCGACACGAGCTAAGCGCAGTAACTAAACAGTGACATTTTGGTACGTTTTTTGGTAGACGCACAACTGTGTCGGCGAGAGCTCAAGACACTTGGGGAATATTAGTGCGGGAAACTCTTTCATTTGACCATCGTGTAAACTGGCATTAAAATGAAATCTGTCATCGATTAAGGTCGATAATGACTACCATAGACGGGCACCAAAGCCATGCATCTATGTATGCTTTCGACCGGCGTACTTGGGCAACATTTGCAAGGCGCAAGTGGTTGGATTGAACGGACCGCGCTTGTGCAGCCCAGATCGTCCATAAAGGTGTCTCAGAATTCTTTGAGCAAATTTTAACCTACGGTTGCTTATGATGAGATAAGTAGATTTCACTCTATAGCAGCATGTCCGAGAATGGTTCGTTTAAAAGTTACAACTGCGACGGTTAACAGATTAAAAAAAAAAAGATAAACCTCTGCGAATCTAAGAGTGTGTACGTAGTGTGACGTGACCAAAACCAAAGCGTACGTGACGTCTCAGTCCATCTCGCATCAGCATGATAGAAGGCGCAGTGGGTATTCACTACGAGAAGCTTCCCTTAGTAGCTGTGGCGCACTGTTGCGTCGCGCAAAGCTATGTTTTGCCCACGAGAAAGTACCTACATACATTGTTGTGTCTGCACTCAGCAGTCGCTCTTGGTGGGCGTTGAGAAGCAGCATCCTGGGCGCGGCTAGAGTTTGACCGCGTCAGACGGCTACCGCACTCACTACGACAAGGTGAAAATTGTCCGAAAATGCATCTCCCTGAATTGGCCAGCGCTCGTGAACTAATAATAAGTAATAATCTAACGCAAGAGGCACAGAAAATTTTGGCAGCCTGTTCCTGCAAAAAGCCACCCAAGAGCGACCGCTGTGGCAACACCTACCTGTCCACCCTAGTGCTGACCAGTAATGTCCCGGGCGATATCCGTATCATAAAGCAGAGAGAAGTCGGCATTTTTCATATTACGATACATTTTGCAACTAGAGCACGCTGAGAGCGCATGCCTCCGCCAAGCGAAGCAACGGTAGAAAAAAAATTCAAATTGGCGCTGAAACCATAATTTTCTTTTTATGAACTTCAAACTCTAATCGCCTGTGTCTTTTAGTTCTAATAACAGCTTGTGCAATTTTCTTGAAGATCCGTTCATACTTTCTGAGTTATACTGCTAACAAACGTAATGACAAACATGAGTCAAACATACAAACGAACCAACCGATCTGCACCAAAATTTAATCGTTATGTCTCAACATTACTAACAACTCCGATAAATTTCATAAAGATCCATTCATTATTTTTTCAGTTATTGCGCTAACAAGCATAAAATCAATCAGCGCAACAAACATATGAACGAACCTACAGATCATCCCAAAAATTTGGTCATTTACTCTCTATGATATACCTAGGAACTAGTGTAAATTTCATAGAAATCCGTCCATAACTTTTGCGTTATGGCATTGAGAAAAATGAAGCTGACAAACAAACAAACAAACCAAAAGTTCATCATCTGTTCCTCCTAACATTCCTCACAATCCCTCTAAATTTCGTCAAAATCCGCCCATAACTTTTTGAGTTATCTTGGTGACAAACAGACAAACCCGACGAAAATGTAACCTCCTTGGCGGAGGTAATTATAATTCATAGCATCCCTGTACTTTGCATTTTAAATGTAGCCATTGCAAATACAGGTACTCTGCTAACTGCTTTTTCGTAACCCCTTTATCTTACATCATTCTTCAACAATAGGAAGGTGGAGTGAATTGACTAAGATTTTTTATAATTAGCTAGTTACATGTGTCTACACAGCAGAAAACCCTTCAAATGTTGGAGAAAATTCCTCTAACTCGGGGAAAAACAACAAAATATTAAAAAAAAAAACAAATAAACAAAAAACACGTTTTTTACCCCAAAAAACATGGCTTTTGGTTTAAACAAAAAAAAAAAAAAACAGCGTGGTTTTTGCCAACCCTGGCTGGCAACGACGCCTTAAAAATTCGGACGAGTGGATGAGACGCCGGTGTTTAGAGCCAGTTCATACGTCCCTCAACGTAACGTGTTCAGTCAAACTGATGGACGCGGCGCGTTAATTTGATAGCAGGAGCAGCAAATGCGGAAGTCTGAAGGATGAAGCTCGTCCGATTTTTCAACGAGCCGCGTCATTCAAGTTCAGAAACAAAATCGTCAATTACTAAATTTATGCTCTATAGCGTTTTCAAATCATGAACAAGTCGACAAAAATGTTTTTTATTGTCATTTTAACGATCAGAATCACTGTATTCCTCTTCAATTTGAGAAAACTAGTTGAGCTGAAAATGCTGACGACGAACACAGACGCCATCTTGGATTTGGAACCCCAACTGATCGCTCTCCGTTGATTTCCCTTTTATCGATTTAGTAGGCATATATATTCCAAAAATAGGCTCTCCCTCTCAAAATCATGCTATAAGATTATGAGATACGATATCACTTTAAAAAGACGCGTAATATTATCGAAAATGTAGAGAGACTAGATCACAAGTGAATTCGTGGCGTCATTCATTTAGGCGTCTTTTTGTGACCACCGCGCGGATGATTCCCCCTGATCGCGAATGATTCGCGCGTTTTTGTGACCTCATTTTGATGTGATTCTGATAGCAATCAACCGTGATCAGTGGTGAGAATTGGTTTCCTCCGCAGGCTAATCATGCGTGATCAAAGAGTGATTCCAGCCGTTGGACAAGTAAAAATTCAAAATTTGGAATGCAAATTCGTGATGTTTTCTTATATTTAGGGATAAATTGAATAATGCTATGATGATTGTTTGTAATATTGACGTCCAGCATTAAAGTTTCGTTAATTTTATGCCTGTGTATGTTCAAAACGTTTTAAATACAGCTAGTTCACTTATACAATGACTTCAAAGTGAATAAAAGTTCCTAAGAAATCAATTTCCCACCATTTTTNATTGTTTGTAATATTGACGTCCAGCATTAAAGTTTCGTTAATTTTATGCCTGTGTATGTTCAAAACGTTTTAAATACAGCTAGTTCACTTATACAATGACTTCAAAGTGAATAAAAGTTCCTAAGAAATCAATTTCCCACCATTTTTCGTAAAAATGCGAAGAAATTTATTTTTCGAATATAGACATGGCGTCTCTCACGGTCTCTGGTTTGTTTACAAAATCATTGACCGTTCTTGTGCTTTTCAGTGATCACGATGATCATGATCACGGTGATTCTGATTTCGAGCTTGGCCACAAAAAGACGCCTATTTGACTGAAGGTCGGTTCTACGTGTGGACAGCGACAGCAGAAGTTGACTCACAGCTCGTATTCATTTTCAGGAGCCAATTAACACGTTACGTAGAGGGACGTGTGAACTGGCCCTTGTTATCGTTTAGTGTTGAACGTGTACTCATGTCCACGTTGGTGATGCACCACAACTTAACCGAGTTAGTGATGAATGCAACGCGACCACAGCGCCGTCAGACACTGTTGTGGAAACTTCAGAAAGCTCGCAGCTTTATTTTGGTAAAGCTTTGCTTCCTTCCACTTTCATACTCCTACTGACCTTACTGTTGTCTGTTCTTCCTCTTCTTTCCCGACTTGCTGTTCCCATGCGCGTTGATCCTGTGTGGGAACACCTTCGTGCATGGGNATGGGTTCCCCGTTTTTCTATCGACATACTATATGTCCCTTCCTTTTCCTCTCTTAGAAGAGCTTAGTACTTATTTAGGGAGGCTTAAATCTTCTTATAATACCTAATATAATAATTTTGGTAAAGGGGGGCGCTAATGCCTACTTCGGTGATGCGCCTCATCCTAAACAAGTAAATAGGGTAATGTCTCAATTACCGAATGCCTTTCTATTACCGAACGCAATAAGATTCCTACCTATATTCGGTAATAGATGGGCATTCGGTAATTGAGACATTACCCTAAGTAAGTTTTGGTAAAGGG
>LQNS02278091.1:57822049-57838998 GCA_001587735.2 Parhyale hawaiensis | reverse complement strand
TAATTTAACCAGTGGTAGGTGTGTACTGTATATACGAAAAGATATTGAACTCTCAGTCCCAGCTCCATTTCATTATTTTCTCGCTACCAACAACGCATTTATGCTCCAAGTAAAATTTGCTCACAACCTCCCCCCGCGTGCGGTTGGCAGGCCCACCATTCGTTTAGAATGCGGTCAATTAAAGGATAGGCTTCCCCGAGCGGTCCCCTGCGCAGCAGCGCCACAATCATTTGTCCTGTGGCTGTGGACGGCCTGACAATGTTAAAATGTTACAGGGAGCCCCCCCACCCCCTCACCCCATCCTAGTGACGTCACTGGTTGTTTTTGCCCAAGTTAGGACTTCAAAACCTTTTGTCTGTCGTTTGATGTTTTTATTTTTTTCTAGTGCTGCGTGTCATGTTCCGTTTGAAATTTGTCCATGCATGTATGACGGTCCTTTGCGCGTTATAATTATTTGCGTTTGCACGGCTTATTAACTCGTAACCAGTATTTTTTTTTCGTTTTAGGCCGCAGCTGTTGCGACTACGAGGGTTTCGAATTCCTGTTATTATTATTATTATTATTATTATTATTATTATTATTATTATTATTATTATTATTATTATTATTATTATTATTAAAACTTCACGCTTGAGCTCCCACGGACAGGTTATACAATTCAAATGAAGCAAGAGAAAGGTTTAAGCCGTGAATTTAGCGCTCTTCTTCTTCTGGTGCTTACTCCCGAACGCCGCGATATCCTGTCTCGAGTCTTTCTCTGACCACTGTCGGACTTGAAGGGATTTCTGATTTCATTCCTGATTGAATTAGAAATTTCCTCGTTTTGCGTCAGCAATGCTGCCTCTGCAGCGAGGCGCCGCATCGCGTGCTGCAGACATTGCATGCAGCAAGCGTCAGTTTCGCTTGCCATCTCCATAAGTGCAACATTCCTGCTACTGCAATGTCTACTCAATGCTCTCTGCACCACTGCTTCCGCAGGGCGGGCTATACTGCTCCCTTTGACGATTAAAAACTTGAGGTGGGGTGGTATGGCGCAAGGGGATTGGCAGATGGCGTGACTTTCGGAATAATGTGTAGCAAAATTATGTAACTTTACTACACTTAACACATAGGAAACATTATGCCTTGATTGTAGTCTTAATAATGCATGGTTGGTGTTGAGCGTTAAACAGAAAGAGTGCATGAGAGGTAGAATGGCGCTGTAAAACAGCTGTAGAGAGATACCACTGAGTTTCGTAACTCAAACGTAACTTGGACGTCGCCGGACGACCGAAATTTACTCTCCGAATGTAGTGTTGTGAGCTGGTTCACAGAGGAAGGTCAGAAAACTTTATGGAACTACCAAGCAAGATTCAAGAACTTGGACAAGTGCTAGCCGAAGAGTTCGATCGCAGAGTATTCTTATTTTGACATTACAGTATCTCAATAGGAGAGAAGCTCCAGTACTGGACTTGGCTATAGGTCTATAATGCCAGTCCTCGCGTTATTGTTAGATAGTCGCAGGCTTCAGTACTCAGACCATCTGTACGGCTACTACTAAAAACTGTGAGTAGTCCATTAGGTGTTTGCCGTGCATTTGTATTGCTGTACCCAAGGAGTAAATATAATAGGAGAACCAGACAGACATACGAAAAAAAAGAACGCGCGTGAAATGACGTTTTTTCGTACCAAGCAGCTGCAACACACACTCAACATTATGTGTATAAAATTATTGTATAATCAATATTGAAGTGCTCTATCTATGCTTGTCTTATAAAACGTAGTACTAGTACTTCCTGACTGCGTCTTATAAGTAACATATCAATTCACGTGCGATGTTTTTATTCGTACGTCTGTCTGTTTCTCCCGTTATTATTACTCCCTGGCTGTACTCGTTCACGGATCGTGACGTCCGTTAAAGCATTACTGCTGGTCGGTCTCTCTTGGTAATGTTGACACTTGCGTAAACATCTGCAATTTTTGCCTGTCTATCTCGTATAAGGAAAGAACTCTACTTTTCTTTTCGATTACACTTTCGACGTTATACACTGAGTGCATCGCATTTTGACAGCTAGAGTTCCCAGGATCTTTTTTTTTTTGCAAGCATTCCATTAGAAATAGGACTGAGTGATATCTACATTCATGCTATAGATTATATAGGGTTAGATGACTTCTGTTCGCGCGTCGTATGTTAGGAGTCACACCTCCAGGAGACTGGGCTTACTTTGACCCTAGCCAGGTCTTCGGGCCATATATCTTTCATGCCCACCTTGCTTCCTTTCTTTTTCCCTACCTTGCTTCTTTTCTTCTACTTTTTCTGACAATCTGATGTTTGTTCTTCCTCTTTTTTTTCTCGAGTTTAGTACCCACGCCCGTTGATATTGATTCTGTGTGAACTATACCCTAGCACATGGGTTTCCCTTTTCCCTTCAGCTGCGTTGTGCCTTCTTTCTTCCCCTCGTTGATTGTCATTGATGTAAAACGGTAGAATGACCCATAGGGTTAATTCGCCCATCCTATGTTGTTCGGAACAGTGCCTCAGGGGATTTGTGTAGGTTACCTTAGCCATTAGCTAGGTCTTAGGGACGTCTGTCCTTCGTTCTCACTTTTCTTCCTTTCAGATTTCGTACTCCTATCTGATCTTACTTTCATCTGTTCTTCCTCTTCTTTCCCAACTGTCTATTTCTATGCGCGTTAGTCCACCTTCTTGAATGGGTTCCACATTTCTGTCGACATACTACATGTCCCTTCCTTTTCCTCACTTGAATCCCCATAGTTGTGTCTTTGAAACGCATACACAGCTGTAATAATAATTTAATTAACAATAATTTTACAAAGGATATTCAGTAACGCTAACTCTGCATATTGGTCTTACTGTATGTGCACTCGTGAACTTGAACTGGGTTTCAGCATTTAAAATGTTAATACAGTTTAAGACGTGCGATACCGTACCGTTTGGAATTTTTATAGAATGGCCGAAATTTTGGGGGTCATTATCGCGTTATGGAACCGCGGCGGAGGTGCCTGAAAGGCGCACTTAAAGCCCAAGGCTAATCTCATTATGGTGTGGTGTAGCTGTTGTAATTAACTATGCCATATCGAGGTCGTTAGGCCGTCGTTTATCAAGTAATCTTGCAGCAATGACCCAAGTATTGCAGGGATTTGTTGCTGACAAGCCATTAATCTTCGCCCTAGAGTTGGATCATTTGCATTCTTGCTCCTCATGCCTCCCCCCAATTCCTCGTTCCCTTCCCCGCATGTCTGCTTTTCGGCTGCTATTGCTACGGCCCAATCTCTGCGCAACGACTAGGTTGTAGGCTCTTCCATCGTATGTTATGAAGAGTAGTGCCACTATGGAAACGTAAACGTTACAAGAGCTTCGCTAGACTTTCGGGACGTCTCTTTCGTGCCCACTTTGCTTCCTTTCAGTTTCGTGTTTTTTCTGTTCTTCATCTTATTTCCCAACTTGTTTCCATAAGTGTTGTTGCGGTGTAAAAATACGCGTTGTTTCCATACGTGTTGTTGCCCTCGTGTATGATTACAAAGTTTCAACCGACATACTAAATGCACTTCCCTTCAGAAGGCATAATATTGGCCTTAGGTTAAATTAGTTAGGTTCGCCCATCCTGTTACGGGGAGCTGCAATCCCAGGGCGACCCTACAGGTTACCTTAGCTATTAGTTAGGCCTCGGGACGTCTGTCTTTCGTGCCCATTTTAGTTCCTTCCGATTCATCATGCTCCTACTGATTCTACTTTTCTCCCTCTTCTTTCTCGACGTGCTGTTCCCACGCGCGGTGATCCTGTTTGTCGAAACACTTTCTGTTGACACTGTACCTATATGCACCTTGTATCTCCTTCTGTTCGATCACCACTGTAGTGGAAACGGAGGCTTAAGTTATTCCATATACTAACACCAGAGGTCTCTTTCTTTTACTGTGTTCGTACCTCTCTCGAAACAACTACGGTATTGAACAACGTATTCACTCGCTCAGCCAGGTTGTGAAGTAAGAGTGGTCCCTCAGTGAGATTAAAAGCACTCGTCCACACTTTTTCTTTTGCCTTAAGGTGCCATCAATTGGCTCGTCAAAACCTTGTTAAAGCTGAGCTGAAATCCAAATCTATTATCACTTGTCCCTCTAAATAATTTATTTTTACCTGATTGTGGGCTTAGCAACTGCTACTAACTCACCACTGGACGCTGACTTTCAATCTGCTACTGCATCTTGGCTAGCGCGTCCCTATATAGACGGCATGGGGTGGGTCATCGGCCGTAGGGTTGGGTTAGCGAGATTCGCCCATCCTATGTTATGGGGAGCAGAGCAGCATTCCCAATAAGACCTTGTAGGTAACTTGAACTAGGCCTTGTGGATGTCTGTTTTTCGAGCAATATTTGCTTCCTTCCACTTTGTACTTGTGCTTATGATGCTTGGCTCTGTTCTTCCCCGTCTTTTCCGGCTTATTGTTCCCATATGGGCGTTCATCCTGTGTGGGGACACCCTTAAATTGTATATGGATTCCACGTTTCTATCGACATAGAACATGTCCATTCCTTTTCTTCTCCTAAAACACCATAGTTATTTGTAGCTAGGCTTAAAAATTAAGCAACTTATATAATGATAGCTTATGTGTAACTAGGCTTAAACAACTTATATATAGGTTTCTAGAAATAAACACTCATCATCGAAAGAGCATTAGCTACGGCATATGGCACGCCTTTACTAATCGTCGTCAACTACCGTGAACTGCCGTCAACTACCGTGAACTGCCGTCAACTACCGTCAACTGCCGTCAACTGCCGTCAACTACCGTGAACTGCCGTCAACTACCGTCAACTGCCGTCAACTACCGTCAACTGCCGTCAACTACCGTGAACTGCCGTCAACTACCGTGAACTGCCGTCAACTACCGTGAACTGCCGTCAACTACCGTGAACTGCCGTCAGCTACCGGGAACTGCCGTCAACTACCGTCAACTACCGTGAACTGCCGTCAACTACCGTGAACTGCCGTCAACTACCGTGAACTGCCGTCAACTTCCCTCAACTGCCGTCAACTACTTGCCGTTAACTCTCATCTACTGCTGTCAACTACAATTATAAAAAATAGAGCTTTAATAGATTCTGAGTGCAATTTTAGAAGTACAATCTTAGAAACGATACAAAATGAGATAACTGTATAGAGTACGAAACGGGTGAAAAATACACTTCTGCTGCACTGTAAAACTTCTGCTGCACTGTAAAACTTCTGCTGCACTGTAAAACTTCTGCTGCTTAGAAACTCAGAATCTGCTAAAGCTCTATCTTTTCAATACTGTAGTTGCCGGCAGTTGACGATAACTAACAGTGTCCACATGACACAATTGCAAGTAGTCCCAGTAGCACTCTACAGGAAAGCATTGTTGAAATTCAATCAACGCCACCTAATTACCTGATAATTGAGAATGGTCAGCTAAACGGTTGTTACATTGTAGAACATATGAAAATACAGTGAGAAATTTTTCAGCTGGGAAATGCTCGTGTAGCCCTTGGGACGGCGGAAACGTCAATGCTACTCCATAAATGGAGTTTTCGGTCTTCTCCAGTACATTCGGTCTTCCGCTACCATGTGCACCTCTAACTCGCTATAAGGTAGCGAAACCAACGCTCCTGTGCGAAATGCCGGACTCCACCAATGAGAGCATTCTACGACTACGTACATATATTGTGCTTATATTTAGGCCTAGCTGCGAGTCGCAAAGCTTTGGGAAGCCCCATTGATGGGCGGGGCTTCTGCTGTGACGCCATCAAAATCGGAATTTTTTTACATAAAGCCGGTATTATCCTATACTCTCTAGGAATGGGCCTGCTAGTCCGTTTACTGCCTACTATTTAATCTCGTTTTTTTAAAAATCTTATGATAGCCGTTAATTTTTCAGATGCAAGGCAGCCTTTGCCATGCGTGCCCGACTTAGCGTATGGTACCGAGATCGAACGACGAACCAGCGAGTGGTCTTTGTTGCATCTGGGTGTTTAGTTAGCAATATCTTGGTTTACAGAGCTGCGTGGGGGTACTTGCATGACCAGGAATGGGAGGGTAGGGGGCTTGGGTCGTTGAACCCTCTGTTTCGGCGCCATATTTCTTAACGACCCGTGAGCGGCTCCTCTGGGGCCAGTTGGGCCTATATCTGCAGCACGAACCAGTGTCTGTGGGTTTCCCAGTGAGGGGTACAGTCAAAGTTGGCTTTAGCCATACCTTTATTGAACTTACGAGGGTTTGCTGTACTAGAGAGATGAAGCTACCTGCCTGCAGCTCTACATTTACATCTATTCTATGTTCATTTCCGACATTAATCCATTAGCGGCTGAAGTAAACTTTTTTTTCTCGTAAGCATAGTCTAGTCCAAACACAGCTCAATGTCCGTTAATGGGTTAAGCGTCGCATCCCTTAACTTGCAGAACGCTTCGACATTCTTATTTTCGATGTGCTTGTGTACGTTCAGTGGCTGTTCGCATTGATTTTATGAATTATTTCTGCTTGGAAGGATAAATTTCGCACTTTTCTATTTTGGCCGTTCACCGCTTAGAATTTTTTGATATGAAGTGTCGAACCAATATTTTTTTGTTGATAATATACTTTCAAAGACCACCCATCTTCATTCTTCATGTGCCCATAAAAGGTGACAGCAAGCTCCCCTACCAGACGCGCGACAAACAATATGCAAAAAGTTCAAACTTGTTGAAATGAGACTAAGAAATATCTGTGGTTGTTACGGGAAGTGGATATCTGTAGATCAGGAGATAACTAGATAATAATTACTAGTATGGGAAGGTTGATAGTTTATTACACACAGATACGTACTGGTACGCGCCAAGAATAATTTGAAAGAGGTAGAAGTAACGGTACATTTTACAGTGATATACCAGTGTTGCCACTAGAAATTTTTACGCAACTTGTTGAGAAAATTGAATAGCAAGAGTTAATAAAATGGTTTGAAACATTCTTTAAAAATCTTTTTGTAAATATATTTCTGGAAACAAGATCTAGTAGATGAGTAGGAATTCTATTAAAAAGCGATTTAGTATGAAAAATCCTAGAACGTTTCTCATCAAGACGCACATTTGGATGAAATAAAACGGTTCGTCTCCATATCGTAATTTAATTAGGCCCAAGTGAACTGAATTACGTTTGAAATATCTGAGGTTGATTTAGCTATGGAGAACTAATCGAAAGACTTTTAGTGAGGAATAATTGCAAACATGTTGAAGCCTTGCTTGGAAGTCTACGCAGCACCTAGTGTGGCTATTCTGGCGCTTTGCTTTATTTTGGAAAGTTGTTAAAGTGAAATACTAGCGTTTTTTTTGTGTGTGTGTACGTACCGTTGTGTGGAGGCTCAGTACTTTATTCGCCACTCGTTACGTTTTCGTTTCGGTTATCACTGCGCTAGAAGTAGGAATATTTTGTGTCTTGAGCTGACTGCGCTAGAAGTAGGAATATTTTGTGTCTTGAGCTGACTGCGCTAGAAGTAGGAATATTTTGTGTCTTGAGCTGACTGCGCTAGAAGTAGGAATATTTTGTGTCTTGAGCTGACTGCGCTAAAAGTAGGAATATTTTGTGTCTTGAGCTGACTGCGCTAAAAGTAGGAATATTTTGTGTCTTGAGCTGACTGCGCTAGAAGTAGGAATATTTTGTGTCTTGAGCTGACTGCGCTAGTAGTAGGAATATTTTGTGTCTTGAGCTGACTGCGCTAGAAGTAGGAATATTTTGTGTCTTGAGCAGACGGTTCGTGTACAAACTTACAAGTAACGTAAAAAGTCTCGTCGCTTTGTTCATACTAATAATTTAAAGAGATGAAAAAGTAGCATTTATGTTGTTGCACTTCTTGGTTAGATTTGATCTCAGCCTATGCATCAATATAGGAAATATTTAGCATGTTCTCTAGCGCAAATATGAATCAACAGGAGTTACGAGGAAAATCAGTTGTAAACTTTAATACAGATAATCTAATTTAAAGAAAAAACTATGCCAACATATCGTATTAGTTTTCATATTTTTGACCCGTTCTTTTTCCTAAAGAGTTACAAAACTTCAACTCGTTCAGATTTCCTTGTATTACAGATTACTGACCACGCTGTCCTATACTTCGGCCAATCCACAGCTCGGGGGCTTCTCCCCCCAGCCATGCAACCCTCCTCATCTCCACAGCTCTTATTGCCAATATCCAACTTTTATAATTAGGCCGCCCCTATTTGTAACTTTGTTTCGGACGAACATTGCTGGTGCTGGTAATTCATTTATTCCTTACGCGCCTGCTACACCGCTTGCGCTTTATGGCCTACGGACTTGCATGTTGTTGAGGCAGTTGGACTTCATGAACGATTCGTGGAGCTCATCGCTCCAGTTCTTTGCTGGGTACTCGAAAGTTCGTCGATTTTCGTAACTCCGTCGCTATTTAGCTGATAGAGCTTAAGCTGCGATGTTCGACGGAGTTCTTGAAGTGACGTGCTTCGCTTTGCCGCGCGTGGTAATCGTGTTGTTGCTATTAAGTTAAAAATTGCGGTATAATCCGTCTATATCAGTGGTTCCCAAAGTGGGCAATATCGCCCCCCTGGGGGCGTTGGCGAGTTCTAAGTTTCTCTTTTTTCATGACTTACACTTCGGTTTAACCTTCATTCCGATCCGATTCATACCAAAAAGTGCGTGTTCGATTGTTTATTGCAATTGGCGCAACGGCCGAGGGGCGTTAGGATTGTACCTGGCCGCCAAGGGGGCGCTAGCCCAAAAAAGTTTGGGAACCACTGGTCTATATGTTTCATTTCTACAATTCGTTGCGAATCGATTGTTAAGAATGTTGTAAAGCGCTGAATCCAATACTAGTAATGATGGTAATGGCAAACCTATAGCTAAGTATACATTGAAGTTCGAAGCTGAAGTGCCCATTGTAATTCTTCCGCAATTGGAGGTGGTACCAAACTCTTTTTTTTTTTTTTCTTGCTAAAGCATCTTTATCCGTTATTTGGAAACTCGGCAGCCTCACCACACAGTCGAAAAATTTTGTCAGTTTATATTCGTTTGATTTAAGTATATAGAGCTATATATCAAGTCTATGCTTGCAGTGTAAGTATAAAATAATTCGCCTTTATCTATATCAATGACTTATCAAATCTTAAGAGAAGTTTTTACGATGACCATATCAAGTGAAACTTCCTTCAGAAGGTATAAGAGGGGTGGTGTTGGTCACCATGATAAAAAAAATGTTTTCAAAATTTAGATGCTTGCCGATACTCATCGTCACCGATACTTATACAAGATATACACAATATTAGCACGAATGTTATTGACTGATTGCGATTATTATGTAAAATAGATATATTTATTTACACAGTATTAGGATTATAAAATACACAGGACTATCTTCAGAACGCGCATGTAAACGTTAATGCGTTATTTCGAGCCTTCTACGATTCAATGTTGCGTTTCAAAAGTAGAGTTGGAAGGGCCACGCAAGGCCTGCTAAATAGGCTCCTTTCCAGCGATATTTCAATCTAATCTAGTTAGCTTTAACTTGCATGGAAGCTGAGGAAGAGTAGAACAAGGATCATCGCGACAAATAAGGAGGAAAAAAATTAGAATAGTAGGGAAAGCCGCACAGGTGAAAGTAGGAAATGACGCAGAAACAACATATCCGCCGTGGTACCTCAGAACTCGAATACCTCTTAACTCGAACACTTACGAATCCGAACAAAATATTCGAAGAAAAATTGCCCCAGAACCCGAACTCCAGCGGCCGACGGGCCAATAAATTCTTGGCCTCGCTACGCCACCTAACGTGCGGTTTTAATCCTGTGTTCACGTGTCTAAACCGTACGTTAATTGGTAATCGCCACCCACATCACTTCAGGATATTACGCCAGTTTACGGGTGTCATAGTGTCTTTGTAGTACTGTGCATGGAGGTGTAGTATTAGTATACAGTTCCAATATAAATTAGCAGTATATCACTGAAGGATGCTTCGCGCCGGGTATTTATAGGGCTCTAAAATGGATTACTCGAATTCCCATTATTTCTTATGGGAAAAAATTGTTTTGGAACGCGAACGGCCTTCAGGACCGAATTAACTTCGAGTTCCGAAGTCACTTAGAGGCCATAGGGTTAAGGTGGTAGGTGAGTCCATCCGTCCTACGTTAAAGGGAGTAGCGCCCCCAGGGAGAGCCTATAGGTTACCTTAGCTTTAGCTATGCAGGTCTTTTCTTCGTAGCTACATTGCTTCTTTCCGTTTTCATACCCTTACTGATGTTACTTTCCTTTGTTCTGCCTCTTCTTTCCCGATTTGCTGTTTACATCCGCGTTGCTCCTTTGTAGGAATACCCTCGGCCATGGGTTCTACCTTCTTATCGACATAATATATGTTTTGTCTTCTATCCTCAGTGAGGTCGCCTTTGTTATTGAAACGGAGTCTTTAACGACACGGTATAATAATTTCTGAAATATTTTGGTCCTACTGTACAATTGCTACGTGATTATTTCCGCGCAGACGATATTTTTTCTAATACGCTGCATAAATATGAATTATCTTAATTATTAGAATGATTTTAACTAATGCTCTTCGCACTTTGGTCAGCCAATATAATATGGGCCCGGAGTTGAAATTTTCAGCATTTTGCTATAGATGCTGACGATATCGGCTGCTTTGGGGATATGACCGGTACCGATGCCACGACATATCGCAGATACACCGAGTATCGACACCGATAGTATTGGCCCTGTTCGACCAAAATATAAGCCTCCGCTGCAATTTTCATACCATAACAATTGGCAGTGGTGAGGTTCCTTTTTCCCTACTATTGGGTTGGTTTAAATTCGTAATTACGTAGCTACATTTTATCAAGTTAAATATAACTACGATTACGTCAGCGTGATCGAACAAGTAACTTATGGTTATGCAAGGTTTGTTTGTCCGTGTGCACGGTGCTTTCTATCACCTTAATTTTACGACGGGCAGTCCCTTCTGGAGCCATAGGGTTATCTTAGGTTTAACCAGGCGTCAGTGTAATTAAAATTATTACTTCCTGGGTTTGATCATCTAATGTTATGGGGAGTCACGCACCCAGGGATCCCCAAATGTTACCTTAGCATCAGCTTGGCCTCCAGGACGTCTTTTTTTTATGCCCACTTTGCTTGCTTCTTTTTTCATCCTCCTACCGACAACCTTATAGTTTTCATTCTTTCCCAACTTGCTCTTCTCTTGTTCGGTGGTTGGTTGCCAGTTTGACGTACCAAACCTAGCTACTCAATGCACGTCCCCTTTTCTCACGGAAATTGCCTGCTGTGTCTATAGAGACGCTTAGACTTGCTTATATGTTTATCGCATCAGAAGAAATTAAGACCACCAATCAATTATTACGATAAATAGGAAGAATTTTCAGTCCGAGGATCAAGCAAAAAACTAAGCTTCAGGCACGGGAAGGTTTGGTAGCAAAAGCTTTCGGAAATTCCTTCCATCAAACCATGCGGTGGTGTGCATCGCCACCGCCGTTATTGGGGGGGGAAGGGGGAGAAAAGGAGGGGGCAGCGAAAGAACAGCTTCTCTATTTTACATTCCTTTACCCTAACTTTGTCCACTGCAACTCAAAGGCCTCGCAGTCTCCAAGAAATTCAATAGCGAGCTGGCGCTCCTGTCGTCCCCCTCTCAAGTCCCATTCTTTATTCGTAGCAACAACGTCAAGCTTCCCTTTATTGTGGGCAGCTTCCTCCGCAACCCCCTGACAAATTTCCCAACCGGACCGCAATATTGCCATTTTCGCCCTTCACTTTGCCTCTAAAGTTTCTTATATCTACAGTATTGCCATTTTGCCTCGAACGTTTAGTTCGTAAATCTGGCCGTAATATTTTATCCGCTTAACAACATTCTTAGCTTTTGAAATTGCTGAAATAATTGCGGTTTCACCTAAACTATTTACAGCCGGCTGCCATAATGGGCTCTCGTGTGTCATCATTGCCTGTTGATATTTTAGATGCGCCTTATAACAGTTTGTTTTGCCTCAACGCGTTTCTGAACTGAAGTGGATTATTGTCAATTTTCATTATTTAGGCGCAGTACTTCGATCTGTGAAGTTAGTTTGTGGAACCGAACAGTAACCTTTTTCATATACCACGCAGAAGGTGCTCATAGGAAGCCTCCCTGCATTACCATAGCCTTAAGCCATAGAGCCTAATTTTTTTTTTTTTTTCCTCGGCCTCTCCTTATTTACTTATTTATACTCTATTGTTTCCATGGACGGTTATCCTCCCTTTTTTTCTCATACTTTGTGGCTTTAGCATTTCTTCCCTTGCTACACCAGGTACCTATTGGCTAGGTGCGGTCAAAACATGTAATTTACAATCTATATGTTGAGTGTGACGGAGTGCGTTGAGACTTCCAATGTAAGGCGAGGTGATGAAAAATATTAAGAATAAAAGAAAATGACTACTCAATTTGTAGGTCCAATTGTGGGCTCTAAGATGAAAACCGATCCATATTTATTGCTTGCTTATATTTTTTATTTTGGTGCATTAACTCGTCCCGCTCTTTGTCGATGTCTTTGCACGCCTCGTTTGACGCTAAAAGATAAGAGCACAGCCTCAAGCAGTTCCTAACTGTAAACATTTAGTTTATTCTCTTGTTTGTCAGCAGCCATTTACCAAGTCATATACTTGCATAGCAAGGTTACTCGTCGTAGGACTCAGGCTTCTAGTACCGAAATTCCGTTAGAAATTGTATTACTCGTTTTATTTTGTAAACAAAGGTTTAGGATTGCTTAAGTGTAAAATTTTTAGGGCTAACTCCTAGAAACCCGCCCGCTCATCTCCAATAACTTCTTGGATGTCGAAGACGGCACAATCACGCTGTCGACCCTCTTGTTTCTGTTCACATTGCCGTCAAGGGTCTCCTTTTTAGCAGCCTGTAAATTCTATAGAAGACTCTAGGGGCAGTGGCGGCACGAACCGTCAGTCGGACCAGGGCTGTCGTCGCCCATCGCTGGTCTCGTATCTTCTAGAGAACAATTCCGCCACTTTAAACTTTAGTAACTTTTTCTGCAATTATGAAGACGGGCGAGAAGCTGCTGTNGCACGAACCGTCAGTCGGACCAGGGCTGTCGTCGCCCATCGCTGGTCTCGTATCTTCTAGAGAACAATTCCGCCACTTTAAACTTTAGTAACTTTTTCTGCAATTATGAAGACGGCCAAGAAGCTGCTGTATTGGGTTCTAGACAGTCTTGGGGTGTCGTGCCCATCTCGGCTCCGGAGCAAGAGAGTGAGTAAGGGAAAAGTTGGTGTAAGAAGAGTGTGAGTTGGAGAGGAGCTAGTGGCAGGTGAGTGTGAGCAGCGGTGTTTGGGTGATAAGTGGCAGGTAATGAGTTTGCTCAAGAAGGGCGATCTAAAGAGCAGGTCATGTAAGAAGCGTGTGAGTTGTAGAGGAGTGAGTCGATGTTACTAGGTGCTGTGCGTTGAAGAGAAGTCGATGGGTTTAAGTAGAGCATGAGTTGAATTTCTCTCAAGGTTCATCTTGTGAAACGCACAGCCGTGTTCCTGTGACGGCGGCTGGAATAAGTGTATAGCGCTAGTGACCAATATGTGCAGGGCTATCTATCAATACAAACTCTTTTCTCTAAGGTGGAATGGACTTCAAAATGCGAGTAAGTGCATAAAAAAATTGCTCTCCACCACCACTTTCATTTCAGCCGAATAATTTCACACACCTTCATCATATTTATATATATTGAAAGCTTTTTTTTTTTGCGAAAATGCCGCGCTTTTGCTGTTAGTGCCGTCCCATGCTGAAGGGTTTACTGATTCATTTAACTGGTAGTGTAAAAATATACACATTATCGTTATTTTCCGCTTGTGATCTAGCACAAGCATTTGTTAACAAAATTCCAATGTAACTAGTTATATCCCTGCCAAAAAAAAAAAAAAAAACAAGTGGAGCATTTCATCACGAACTGCTCGCACTGGTCGACAGAGATAATGCACCATTGAGCGATTCTGGACCGTCACGACTGAGGTTGGCGCGCTGATGACATGGAAATTGGTTCGGTATCACAACACGGTAGAACTGAGCAAATATGGTGGTGAGTGTTTGCGTTTCTATCATTCGGTTCTACTGAGCTTGGACATTGCTTTACCCTACTCATCATCGCAGCGGTCATATCAAGTACTTGAGGGTCAGTCATCGTCAGGAAGGTTGCGGAGTAATAAGGTAGTGGGTCCGACTCATACTCGAGGGACTAGCAAGTGTACGACGGTTCGGACACAGTGTGCCCAATAACCTCCGATTCCGCAATCTAATGATCATCAACAGTGGCAAAGCTTTTAATCTTTTTTCGGTGCCAGGAAATATCGTGTGTCTTGTCTCCAATCTCCGTGTATTAAAAAAAAAAAAAGATTCCGAATCACTAACCCTGGTTCTCCGCCTTTCTTTCCTCAAGTCCCTATTTCACTGTGTCCTACGCGTCATTCTTCTTTTTCAATGATTCTCTCCTTGAAAAATATTGAATCGCGCCGAATTGTAGGGGTGGAGGGGCATAAACTAGACGGATGATTACAAGTTTTCTATTTTTATAAATATTTTTAAGACCGCTGTCTACAGAGCACAAACCCCTCAAGAGTATATTCTGGTTTGTCTTTCCTCTGTCAGAGTATATAATAATCTGCTTCACGAATCTCATGGCTGTCCCGAGTGCCTTCTTCAGAGAATGATGCAACTGGCTGCAGTTCCTGCGGAAAAAGTTGGTAAGGCTAGGTAGGTTCTTTATACTTCCCCTTCTTTTTCGCGAATGTTGGTAAGCGACCCATCCCACTGGGATGGGACTCCTACTTGCTCTTGTGTGGAGAGAGCCACGGAATGCGTTCCACACGAGTGATTCTTTCTTCTTTCCTCTACTCTTTTCTTCTTTCCTTTACTCTTTTCTTCTTTCCTCTACTCTTTTCTTCTTTCCTCTACTCTTTTCTTCATTTGAGTACTTGCAGAGTTTGCACCTGATTCCCTGCCGGTAGTAGCGCACGGAGCCGACTGATACTTTCCAGCACCAATGCCGAGATAAATATTCCCACCGATCTACAGTATGTAGAACGACCGAGTCTTCACTGTAGGTCACTCTTTTTTGGATACGGTGGTAAAACTGCGATTATCATAATATATGAGCACAAAACGCGAAATGGTGATTACGCACTTTCAGCTACGTTGCCGCGGGCGCGGTTTCGGCTTACACATTGTTACATCATCCAACAACCGTGTCATATTCCTGTCCTATTAGAATATCTATGGGCCTCACGACCCCCAAGGTCCATCTGTGTGCCGTACCGCAGGGTTGTTAAATTTGTACGCTGTTTCTGCTGATAAGATTAGTTTGTAAAGTTAGGTCCTGAATCCTTTCTGCTTCGTGGGGCAGGCTGGACGCCGATGGCGGTAAGCGGCCTGCCCCACAGGACTCCTACATGCTTCCGTGTGAAGGGAGGGGGCACAGGAGGAGCCCTCCTCACGAGTGCCTTTTTTCAGTCTTCGTTTCTTTTCCTCTCTCGTCTCTTTGAGATGCTTTGTGCCTTGTCTTCCTGCGGGTAGTAGCGCACTTGGCTGACGTCAGATAAAGTACTTGGTGTTCGTATAGACGGCAGCCTTACCTAGCCGCACTGCTTGGATCACGGTTCGATGTGTGTGCGGTTGTAAACGTAGGGGTATAATAGTAATATCATGTTGCATAGTGCTATGGAAAATTCCAGTTGCAAGTACAATAGCTGTTATTACACTGCACCAAGTACCAACGGTAAACTTTTGAATATCTCGTTTTTTTTTTTGCGTGAGTTTATGGTCACAGCAGCATGTTTCAGGGTGACGTTGATCGCGTTAATTTTGTTTCAAGAACCAGGATAGTTTTGCATTTTGCGCTCTCAGGGACAATTGCCTTTACATTTACATTATCATTCCTACGAGACAACTGGAATGCTCTTTATAAGCATACCCTACCTCTCGGCATTGACTCAAGTACTGTGTGATTTATGTCTCACCTCTGCTGAGCTTGTATTCTGTAGATGCTGAGTCTCACTTCGGTTTCAACATATAACTATTTGAAGCGGTGCGTTTACCCCTCAGGGGACATGGCATGGGTCATAAGCCATAGGGTTAGGTTAGCTAGGTTTGCTTATCCGATGTTATGGTGAGCAGCGCCCCCATGGGGACGTCTATCTTTCGTGCTCACTTTGCTTCCTTCCTGATTTTTTACTCTTACTGGTCTTATTTTCATCTGTTCTTCCTCTTTTTTCCCGACTTGCTGTTCCCATGTGGGTTGGTGTGCCTTCGTGCATGGGTTCCACAATTCTGTCTCTTCCTTTTACTCTCTTGAATTACCATAGTTGTGTCTAGGGAGGCTTAAGCATCTGATATAATAATAGGTAATCATCGGACCGTTTAGCATAACCTTAGGGAAAATATGAATAATTTATTAAAGGATCTGTATTTTAATAGCGCCACCGCTGACCATTCACAGTGACCTACTCTTGTATTGCCGGTTGTGCAGTGATAATTGCCGGCTGTGCAGTAACAATTGCCGGCTGTGCAGTAACAATTCTAGAAATTACACAATTATTTGTTATGAGCAGCTGCTCTGTCACTACAATTGTACCCCTTGCGCAGCGCTACCGTGTCAATAAGAGGCCGTTGATTTCCACGCGTGCTGCCCCAGTTCTACAAATTTCAGTCTCGAAAATCTTTACCAAACTTAGCTTGAGTGAATAGATAGGGCTCTCGTCTTGCCGGCTTGGTCTCCACTAACAGCCGTCGCATCAAGTATTTAACTCCAAGAATTTCTTATGTCATCTGTGACTGCAAAAGTCTACGGAAGCGCGACAGCGGCTGGAAATAAAATTCCGAGCATTGTCTTTTCCAAGTTTCAGGAGAGGAGGATTTTTTCAGGCAACTGTTGACAGAAGACGAGCCTGTGCTGTGTAATTCCAAACTT
>LQNS02278091.1:57790222-57800750 GCA_001587735.2 Parhyale hawaiensis | reverse complement strand
TAATGTTTGGTCTTTTCTTCGCTCCAAATACTCCCGTCCGCTCTCCTTCGCTTCTGGCCTAGTTTTATTTTATTTACGTCTCTTCTATTGAGCAAAATAGGGGCAGGTTGGTTGGCTGCTGACCGGTGCCTGCACTCGCCAAGTCATGTTCTACCTGAGGGAAACTTTCTTTGTTCTCGGTGTCATGGAGAGCTCGTTCTTTGTACTAATTACTGTGATCAAAAATACGGTAAACAGCGAGAACGCGTCGTTCGCTGGCCGATGTCAATGATGCCTGGAGAAACTAATGTGAATGTTCTTCTAGGTAGGGGATACATTAGGTTTCCCGGATCAGAAAAAGCTGGGGCTGTGTACGAATCATTGTACGCACAGTTCTATCAAAACCGCACTCAGGTCATCCTACTGGCGGATGTTAATGCAAGTTCTTACTATGAGCCTTGGCTAAAGGAAAGCGTTAGATTTTCGAGATAATGAAAAACTTCTCAATATACAGTGCCGGCAAAAATAAAATCTTTACACTTCAATGGCAAGACACTAGGAATGTGAATTAGTATTTCGTTTGTCCTACCCGACATAATAAAACGAGAAGATGTTAGGGATGATGCATTCCTTCCGCTTACTGATAGCAAACGTTCATTACCCAGGCAACGCTTAGCGAGGGTTGTGTGCTGCTGCAGTGAGGTTGATAATGGGTCGCTCTTGCCGACGTGGTATTTTTTCTTTCATATAAGTTTGAAGTCATGGAACTTTACACCAACTGCACACAATGGGTCAAAAAAGGCTTCAACTGAAGGCGTAATCCCTTGCGTTAACTATGGTAGAAAAGGGAAACTGAAACGTGAAGAGCATGGGTTTCTTTCCGGTAGGCCGACTTTGAAGACCCAGGTCCTTCTGCAGGCGATCACGAATTGTCCTTGTGACGATGTTCTGGAGGAGCTCAGGGTGTTTGTTTTTGAGTTCAATGACAATTAAAGCATGATTTGAGATAACCTCACGCTTCAAAAGCTTATTTGTTCTTAGTGTATTTTTCTTATGTGAGCCAGAGCTTGAGTTCTTCTGTGGTACCGTCCCTGTTGGTAAAGATGGTCTCTTTTGACATCCCCAGATCTTTGGTTACCGCAATCACAGAGTCTCCCTTTTCTAGCTTAGGTAACGCTAGGGTTTACTTCTTCTTTTGAAGAATTTTTTGAGCCATTGTGTGCAGTAGGTGTAAAGTGATATGACTTCAAACTTAGGAAAATAAAAATAACACGTTGGCGAGGGTGACCCACTACCAATCTCACTGCAGCAGCACACAACCCTCGCTGAGGGTTGGCTGGGTGATGGACGTTTGCTACGAGTGAACGGAGGAAATGCATCATCATTAACAACTTCTCGCTTTATTTTGTCGGATAGGGCAAACGAAATACTATTTTACTATGTATGACTATTTTTGAACCCTGTACATTGCAAATTTTTTTTTTGCTAATCATTTACGACAAGTGCAATTGTTTCTGTTAATTTTTTATTATCTTACTTGTGGATAACTGAAGGTTTTACAACTAGTACCGTATGTCGACGGAAACGAGCAACCCATGCGTAAAGGTGTTCCCACGTAGGATCAACGCGCATGGACACACCAAGTAGGGAATGGAGAGGAAGAAATGAACAAAACATCATCAGTAGGCGTATGAAACTGGAAGGAAGCAAAGTGGGCACGAATGTCATCTTGCTGCTCCCCATAACATATGAGGGGAGAACCTACCTAACCCTATGGGTGGCCTACCCATGTCCTCCCTGAGGAATCTTATCGATATAGCTATCCGCCTTCACTTCGTAATACAATCATTTGATAGGTCATAGTTACATGTGCAATTAAGCTCGAAATTATTCATACCCTTTGCATTTTTATAAAATATTTAAAGTACTTTTTCATTACCAATCAAATTCAATCAACTGTTATATGTCCCTTGTTTCTTCCTCTGTTATACACGCCTTTGTTTTAGAGACAGAGTTCTAAACTATTCAATAATATTGTACCGATAGGGTTAAACATCCACCCGTTTGGGGGATGATACTATTCGTAACGTAACAAATCGGCACGTTGGACGTCAAGCATTGGAAAGAGTGGATTTATTTGAGGAAAGAAGTAGCTCTTCAAACTCAATTTTATCCTTCTAATTCGAGAAGTACGCTCGCTTCTGAGCCTATCCGTGTACTGACAAGCTGAAATTGGTCTGTCTTGGACTTTGTTCGAGTAAAGGCGAGCTAGACTGATGTCTCGCACCTCGAAATGCTGTAACGAAATTGACCTGTCCTTACGGCCAATTGAGTCTGTCCGAAGGGTCGATCGACAATTGCTGACCTGTTCTGTCAATTTGATTGTATCGTTGACTAAGTTTCTGACAGGTATGCGGCATTGTCTCATGGCGTTGCCAAGTTAAGATCTCAGAAAAGAAATAGATCGCTGGATGCAGGTTTCGTATAGCTCGGTTGAAGTTGTGTAATGATCGAACCTCTTTACCTCTTTACTTATATCGAGTAGTTTAAGCCTCAGTTTCCACAACAAAGGCGATCTCACAGAAGAAGAAAGATGAGACATATGGGAATTACCCAATTGCCGAACTAACTCTATTTCCGTACAAACAGTTATATTTAATAGGTAAAAATCATAATCCCATCAAATAATAACTGTTTGTTGAGAAATAGAGTTGGTTCGACAATTGGGTAATTCCCCTATAGCATATCGATAGAAATGTGGAACCCATGCACGAGAGTGTTCCCACACAGGATCAGTGCACATGGGAACATCAGGTCAGAAGAGAAGAGGATGAACAGAGGGAGGGAAATAACATTAAAGGAGTATCAAACGCATAAAAGTGGAATGCAGCAAAGGGACGAAAAAGACTGCATGATGTCCCGATAGCCTAGCTAATGGCTAATATGACCTACACAAGCCTCCTGGAGGCGCTGCGTCCCATAACATAGATGGGCGAAGTTCTGAACACATGTGTGCATTACCCGAAGGCGAAATTTCAGTCACCTGGACGCATTTTGCACTGTATTAGTATTGCTCATAAAGCAATGGACTGCGGAATAAGTTCGCTACATTCTTCCCTTCTGTTTGTAAGGCAATATCTATCCTAACTAGTCCGTTTCAGCCTTAATTTTTTATCGCCCGATTTGCTCTTTTATTCCGAAATTTTATCTCTTCCTAATTGTTTTGGTGTTCGGTGATCGTTCTTGCATTGATTCCTCGTTTCTTGCAGTGTTCCCATTCGGGGGACCTAGGGTTGCGTTAGTTATGTTCCCCCAAGCTATCTTATGGATAGCAGCGCCCGAGAGAGACCTATAAATTGTTTTAGCCATAGCAAGGCCTCTGGACGTTTTTTTTTTTTTTTTTTCGTGCCCACTTTGTTTCTTTCAGATCCTTACACTTTCCTTGCTACTTGTACTGTTGATGCTTTATTTATTCTTTCTCGCCTTGCTGTCCCGTGCGTGTCTTTGATATTGTGTAGGGGACACCCTCGTGCTTGGCTTTCATGCTTCTATCTGCGTACTGTATGCCCCTTGTTTCTTCCTCTGGTAGAGCGCATTTGTTGTGGAGACGGAGGCTTAAAGCATGCAAGATAATAACTATCTTCTTCTAATCTTAAGTCTAGTTAAATTTTCTTTTTCAAATTGGCTTATCCCCAGGGTGCACAAGGCTTAAACTAGAACTACACTTTTTTATTTATATTGTTGTCCCCTTAGTTCTGTTGATGTCTGTGTGCTAACTCTTCGATCTATGTAACTTATAAACATGCTGCAAATGAAAGTGCTATAAATTGAGTTTTTTATTCATTGTAAGTTAAATACTCTGATCAAAATCCGTAGATATCTTTTACTTGTTGCATAGGTTTCTTTCAGTGCAATAGAAGGTTAAAGCTCCTGCTCTCGGATTGCATTAAATTATCCAAAGGGGTATAGGTCAGCCGTCCTGTTGTCAGATATACAGTACCGTCAATAACTAAGACACAAATTTTCAAAGTTTTATAACTTTGCTTACATTCATCATACATCCCTCATCGTTTGATAATTAATAGCCCTTAAGATGTAATGAGTGAAAATTTGAATCAGGTCTAAAAGATAATATGAAATTTATCGCTAAAAAAAACTTTTATTTTTTGAAATTTGGAACGTCCAAAAGTAAGGGACAACTATGAAGAAAAACAATGAATTGCAGAATTCAAACTAAGTCATCCCCAGTGAAGAAAGGTTTTTCGGTGGATATTTGTAAACATTGCAGCAGTGGACATCATGGCAGTACGTCAAAAAGTTGATAACTCCTTAAGACAAGATGTTATTCAGCTGCAAAAGAAAAATTGCACTATTCGAGAGATTTCTGATAAGGTGAACCGTTTGAAAAGTGTTTTGGGTGGAATTATGATATCCTATAATGAATGTGGCTAAAACCAAAGTGTCCTAAAAACCAACAGACCCCGCAAAACTTCAGCTCGAGAGGAAAGGCTCGTGCAGCGCATGGCATTAGAGGACCGTTTCAAGTATTGAGCAGAAATAGGCAGGGTAATAAATGACACATATGTAACTGTGCCACGGCAGACTGTCTCCAGACGACTGCAAGCGGTAGGCTTATTTGTACGAAGCACACAGAAGAAACCACTTATTAGTTTCAAGAACAAGATGAAGATATTGGAGTATGCAAAACAAGCATGTAATCTGGCCATGTAAAAATTGGGCCCCGAGTGTTTTTGCGGGACGAGAGCAAATTCAATCTGTTTGGAAATGATGGTAGGAAATTCGTTGAGAGTCCTGCAGGTGAAAGATTAAGCGCAAAGTGCACAACAAAGACTGTGAAATTTGGGGGCGGGAGTTTGATGATGTTTGGTACGTTTTCCAGTCATGGGACAACGCCTCTCATTCGCTAACAAACCTGTGTGAACGCCCAGGTGTATAAAAACATTCTAAAAGCTATTGTTGTGCCTACTAGTCAAAATTCAGGTGGGGATAGGGCTATCTTCATGCAGGATGATGCACCCTGCCACAAGGCAAAGACTGAGATGGGTTAAGCTTGTCGCCCACCGGATCCGATCAGACACGACACGAAAGCTTCAGACCGAAACCGACACGACTCAGATCTGATGGTTCTGACGCGTCGGAAAGATTGCGCATGCGCAGGACTGTGTTTGGAGAGGCTGGGCTGCAGTTGCAAGCTTAGTAGGAGTTCTAGAAATTTCTCATAGCTCATGCGAAAGTATTGGAAAAACTTTTTTTCATCATTTTTCAAATGAGGAAACAACGTAAAGTATTCTCCTTCCTGTTCTCTAGATGCACATATATAATGTATCAAAAGTTTTTCCTCCTTTTCTTCCTCTTCTGCAACAAATAATGCTGAAACGAGAGCTTCTTCGTTACTGCTAAAGTCACTCATTTTTGCGAAACCTGGCTATATATTTTGTGCGCGTTTGATGGATTTGCGCGATCGATCGATCGCGCTGCGCAATCGGTGGATCGTTCAAATTTAAAAAAAAAAAAAAAAAACACTAGTCCTTGCCTCCCCTAACCTACCCGACGTTAAACCCGAATATAGTCCAACTTACTCGAAATTACGGCCTAATACCTACAACATCCACCGATTGCGCAGCGCGATCGATCGATCCCGCAAATCCATCAAGCGCGCACGACATATATACCTCACTCAGTGGCTACAGAATGATAACAGGGACACATGGCAAAAGCGCGTCGTGTCTGTTCTGATGTTGTCTGAACCGGTGGGCGTACTACACGTCGTGTCGTGTCCGGTCGGAAGCGTCTGAAGCTTTCCTGTCGTGTCTGATCGGATCCGGTGGGCGACAAACTTTACCTGGACCAGTAAGACTCTGAAGTTATCGATTGGCCACCGCAAAATCCTGACTTGAATCCCATGGAAAGCTTCGGAAGAACATAAGAGTGAAGTTATGTCAAAAAATCCCACTAACACTGAGGATCTATGGATGAAACTTGAAGAGGAATGGTATAAAATTAGTCAAATTCATGTAGTCGACGATGTGCAGCTGTGATTGAAAGCAAGGGCCTATTTACTAAATATTGATTGTGCATTGCATTTTCATTGAATATTTCTGTCTAAATATTTGCTAAATATTGACTTAAATGTATTTGTCCCCTAGTTTTGAACGCTCCAGATTTCAAAATAAAAGCTATTCACTCAAAAATTTCTTATCATCTTTTACACCTGATTCAAATTTTCACACATTATTAAACATCTTAAGGACTATTAATTGTCAAAAAATGAGGTATGTGTGATAAATAGAAGCAAAATAATAAAACTTTGAAAATTTGTCCCTTAGTTATGTGCGGTAGTACTGTATAGACGCGCCCCCACGGGTCTGCATGGGTTACCGTGGCATTACCTGGGACTTGACATAATATTCTGTCTTGTTCACTTTTCAATATCAATTTTGTCAAAAATATGATTGGAAATGTCTCAGGCTAAATCTACCTTAACTTTATCATTTCATATTTGCGTTCGCGTCGAGACATAATCATAATCTGTTGGGTTTTTCGCATTTTCAATATACTATTGACATTTTTGCACACAGGGTATTGCGCTGTATATGGTTGAGGCTTATCCTCTGCAAATCTCACAGTTACGATCTCTAAAGTATACACTGCGTTCAGTATCCTTTTGTGTGCGAATGCGTTCGTTATTTAAATGCGTAATTTCTTGTTTCACATGTATCTTTTTATAGTTATAACCATTGATTTAACTGTCAGTCATAAGTAATTTTAGTACATTCGTTGTCTAATATTGTTTAACGAATTAAAAAAAAAAGCATGCTGCTACCTCTTTAACCTACTACATGCCCGTTCTTTTTTCTTTCACGACCTATCCTTGTACATAGTTGCTATAAGGAGGCTTCGCCCTTTAGGAATTTGTCTTTTCAAATATTGCTCAATTTGGTACAAATAACCGACGAACAGAAGACAATCGCTCGACGGATAATCTTGGGTTATTTCCTGGACGGGTTGAACTGGCGTCTAATCAAATTGAATGTTCTCAGTTGTTCTTCACACCCTTGTAGCATCGAGAGTGAGGTCGTCTACCTGTGACATTTTTGTTTTAATTTTGGTTTTTTGCAGCTAAGTTTATTTGTGACTTTTAAATTGTAGACGATAACGGCCAGTAACCAATTGAAATTCCTATATAGCAGGGATTCCCTATCAAGTGTGTGAGATAACCTTTTATGGGGTGCGAAAGCTTGAATATAATAAATTTGGATACATAAATTTGTTACATAAATTGGATACAAATTTCTCTATCATCATGTGAGTTGTTAATTTTCTTGGGGTATTTTAGAGGTGCCGGACACAGAAAAGTTTGGGAGCCACTGCTGTACAGGGTCTTCAAGATTTATAGTTCAATTTTTCTCCCCACACTTATTGAATAAGACGAAATATACAAATCAAACCAAAATGTGCATATTTTACTCTTTTTCTTTCCGAATATCTACAATTTATTCAGTGTGCCTTCCATCGGCATCAATAACTTGCTGCAGACGCTAGGAGAAAGCTTGGCGAGAGTCAAGAATGATAGCCTGGGGAATTTTCACCTATTCCTTCAAGACTGTTACCCTCATAGCCTCCACATTTTTGTGATGAGAAGCCGAGACCTTGTTCTCCCATATATATGGACCAAATGAGAAAGCAAGGAAATTATGATCAAGAGATGAAGGATATTAATTATCTAAAAACATACATAAATAAAAAGGTAACGATTATTGAACAGCTGTATAGTGATGCTGATATCCATTTTTTTTATTCACTAGCTATATTTTCTTATTTTACCTTTAGAGCATTAGTTTAACCAAGAATTAACAAAGCGTATTTCCTTAACAGGGTATATCATTAATTAGTGTATTTTGTCACTGCAGCTTGCCAGGACCGCGTGATGCGTGCGCGGTTTTTTGTATCCTGAGTCACACGCCATACTCGCTGCAAAGCGTTTGGACGTTTTGTTGCATAATTGCTACCACAACTGTACGTTTACCAAACGATTTCCTTACATGTTATTGGGCTTAGCAAAAGTCACTGGTAAAGTTTTGGACATCTCTTCAAATTTGTATAGAATTAAACGTGCAAACTTTGCTGTTGTTTACAAAAAAGTAATAAAATATTCAGGGCTTTGTTCTACGTACAGGGAACTAAAGACTATTGTGTGAACCCGCCTATACATAGGGTCTTGCAGCGGATCAGACCGCTGGAGCCAATGTTTAGGGAGCCATTCTTTCTGTTAAGTGTGACACGTCGTGCTGTCGTCACCCGTATTTAATAAATTATGACGGAACTAACACTATAACTAGTATATCCGAGCTTTTAACTTGTGACAGAGCTACAACTGAAATCTATTTTGTTTAAAGCTAAAGACGTAACTGCGTTTCGTTTCAAACTAAGCGCATCACTCTATATTTTATATAAAATGCGAGGGCATACCAGCGTTAAAGCTGCTGCGAAAAGTTTAAGTTTATTTGAACTGCAATAAAATACAAAAATGGAGCTGCAATTTTTTTTAACACGTCATAAAGCTGGGATTTGTGCTTTTAAAAACTAGCAATAGCCGAACGGAACCTCTCCATAGTGCCGCAGAAAATCATACCGTTTGAAGAAGACGTAGCGGTTGGCAAATGGAATTGGACCTCGTTAAGTGCCAGGAATTAAGGTAACTTTTAAGTAAGTGTCTCCAAATGTTCTCATTGCCTGCGACTCCAGCTGGCACCGGCGAGTCCTCGGAATGCTAATTACAATGAAGTTCTTCGGTAACGGTCATTTTACTGTAGCCGTTATAAAGGTTCTCAATTACACGCCAGTTTGTTGCAAGGGTCCCAAACTTCTGAAAGAGGGCGCCATTGTCTTCGCTGGAATTTTGCGGCGTACGATGTGGTGCTTTTGCAGGCAGTCGGGCAGTTTACTTACTGAAGAATTCGGTCCATTACGCGTCTTCACGATTGTTCGTTCATTAACGAGTGCGCTGTTGTCTGTGCTTGATTTTTTGCGGAGGACAATGGTGTTTTTCTAGCAGTGGCTTCCATTTCTTGGATAGAGTCGTGTGATCTTTCTTAACCCTTTATTGGGCGGTTGAAAAACGCTTCCTTTCTTAGGTCAAGCATTATAATATGGAAGTACCATGTACGTGTATTTACCTGCCGGCTTTGTCTACGACTTCTTGGACCCAGTAAAGTGGTAGGAATTCTTCTATGATTCAACGTCTTTTGTGCCCACTTTGCTTCCTTCCCATATTTTACTCCTACTAATCTTTCTTCCATCTGTTCGCCCTCAGGGGTATATTCTGGCGGGCTCTTTCCCTGTCACAATATATTTGGGCATCACGCACCCAAGGGCCCCGAGTGCCTTTTCCTGCAGGAGATGTTGCAGCTTGCCGCAGTTCCTGCTGACGAGGTTAGTTTTGTAAAATTAGGTAGGTTCTCTACTTTCCTCTTTCTGTTCCGTGAGGTGGGCTGTCGATCGAGATAGCCTACCTTGTACGCGCCACATCTCTAGTCTCTCTCGTGTGGAAGGCCACAAAAGGAGCCGTCCACTCGAGTGTCTTTTACTATTATTTGCGTCTTTTTCCCGCCAGTAGTAGCGCACTGAGCCAAATTGAATTTTTCTGGCAGGAATGCCGAGATAAAATATTCCTACAGATGACAATAATAAAAAAATTAAATTCACTGTTGAATCGTCTGAGTTGTGTCTACGGTGGTAAAACTGAAATCTAACTAACTGACTCTTCCATCTGTTCTTCCTATTCTTTCCCGACTTGCTGTTCCCATGCGCGTTGATCCAGTGTGGGAATACCCTCGTGCATGGGTTCCTCGTGTCTATCGTTATACTATACACTAGCGGGCAAAATAAGAGAACGATTTTCATTTTTGAAAATGAAGGTTAAGCATGTAGAGTAGGTTAATGAATCTTTTGATGGGGCCATAAGGAATGTATTTAACATATTTCTACAAAATATCAGGACAAACATAACTATACATAACTATATTTCATACATTAGAGCAATCTAACAAACAATAACAAAAAATGAACAGTGCAAATTAAGAGAACGATCGTCTCTAAATACAATTTTACAAATAAATAACATGGAACAATGGTCAATTTTAGGTTTAGAACAATTAGCATGGAGTACTAAAACCTTGATTTTCAATAACTTTAGCACAGCGACGATTACACGACAGCAAAAGTTCCTTACAAAACTCTGGAGTTATTTTTTTCCATTCCTCTTCAATTTTTGTCCACAGATCATTCACTGTTGATTTTTGTTCTCTTACATTGTCACCTATAATTTTCAATAGGATTAAGGTCCGGGCTTTGGGCAGGCCACTTCATGACTTCGATATTCTTTGTCGCAAAATATTCCTTCAATTTCTTTGCAGTATGGCACGGGGCATTGTCCTGCATAAAAATTGCTGGCTGGTTTGGTGATGATCTTATAGATGGGATAACATATTGCTGTACAAGATTGAGATACACATTAGCATTGACAGTT
>LQNS02278091.1:57764860-57789401 GCA_001587735.2 Parhyale hawaiensis | reverse complement strand
CTTATTTTGCACTGTTCAATTTTTGTTATTGTTTGTTAGATTGCTCTAATGTATTAAATATAGTTATGTTTCTCCTGATATTTTGTAGAAATATGTTAAATACATTCCTTAGGGCCCATCAAAAGATTCATAAACCTACTCTACATGGTTAACCTTTATTATCAAAAAATTAAAATCGTTCTCTTATTTTGCCCTCGAGTGTACGTCCCTTCTTTCTTCCTCAGTGATATCACCTTTGTTGTGGAAACGGAGACTTAAACTCCTGAATATAACTAGAGCATTCTGAGAGCGCATACCTCCGCCAAGTGAGGCAACGGTAGCAAAAAATTCAAGTTGACTCTGAAACCATAATTTTCTTTGTATAAACTCCAAAATCTAATCAATTGTGCTTTTTGCTAGTAATAATTGCTTGTGCAATTTTCTTGAAGATCCGTTCTGAACTTTTTGAGTTATACTGTTGACAAACGTAATGACAAACATGAGTCAAACATACAAACGAACAAACCGATCTGCACCAAAATTTGATAATTTATTTTTTTGAACATTAATGACCATTCTTATAAATTTCATAAAGATCCATTCATTATTTTTTGAGTTATCGTGGTAACAAGCATAAAATTAAAAACAGTGACAAACGAACGAACTAACGGATCATTACCAAAATTTGATTATTTACTCTTTGTTATATACCTAACAACTCATGTTAATTTCACCAAAATCCATTCATAACTTTTTGAGTTATGACATTGAGAAAAATGATTCAGACAAACAAACAAACAAATGGACGTATCTTCACCAAAAGTTAAGCATCTGTTCCTCCTAACATACCTAACAATCCCTGTAAATTTCATCCAAATCGGTTCATAACTTTTTTAGTTATCTTGGTGACAGACAGACCGACAGACAAATAGGCCGACAGATAAACACGACGAAAACATATCCTCCTTGGCAGAGGTAATAATAATTTTCTATGATTGCAGTCCCGTTCTGGCAGTAAATTTGTTGTACCGTACCGTTAATTTCCGATTAAAAAAGTGAGAATAGTTAATGTATAACATGCAGCGTTTACCTGAAAACTCGGATCGCGTGTTATATCAGAACACCCTTGTGGACATAATGAGAAAAAGAAAACAAGCCTATAAAGCTCTGTGTCTTTTTATTCATATACCGCTTCGCCGCTACACCGACGATGCTGCTGTGCCAGTCTCTGGAGAGATTACTGTCGGCCTGGCAACCGTCAGCTGCGGTAATGATGGCAGCGGTGGTGGTGTTCATCGTGTGCTGATGGCAATATTACTTTCTGATGCTTTTGGTGGTAGCAGCTAAAGGTAGTGACGGTTTTCGATGTTTTAGGAGTGACAACTGATGGTATATTTAATGCTTTTGGTAGTGGCAGCTGATGGTAGTGGTTAATTGTTTTCGATGATGGTGGTGTAGGCAGCTCATGGTAGTGTTTAATTGTTTTCGATGTAGGTGGTGTTGGCAGCTGATGGTAGTGTTTGTTTTCGATGTAGGTGGTGTAGGCAGCTGATGATAGTGTTTGTTTTCGATGTAGGTGGTGTCGGCAGCTGATGAAGGTAAAGTCAACTTTGACTGTACCCTCCCCTGGGAAACCCACATGCACTGGTTCGTGCTGCAGATATAGGCCAATTGGCCCCAGAGGAGTAAGTAGAGCCGCAGCCGACCACGGGTCACTAAGAACAATGGCGCTGAAACGGAAGGTTCAACGACCCGAGCCCCCCACCCTCCCATTCCTGGTCAGGCAGGTGCCCCCACCCAGCTTCTGCATACCAAACAATTGCCGACTCAGCGCTACGGACGCGACAAAGATCCCGTGACAGACTTGTCGCTTGAACTCGTCACCTCAAGCACATGAGTCAGGCATTCATGGCATGCAGCTGTTGTGAGTGATGGTAGTGTTGAATTCTGTTCGATGTGGATGATGTTGGCGGCCGATTGTAATGTTAATGTTCGGTACAGCTGATGACGATGATTTAAGTTTATATATTTGGATATTTGTCTGTCCGCCCAATAAGTGGTCGGAGTTGAGCAATCTTCATAATTTTTTGTAGGGAGTTTGGTGGGTTGACCTAGATGTGACCCATGCCAAAAAACTAGTCCTAGCTGGCCATAAAAATGACTGTGTTGAATTTGCCTCCACCGCGACAGATCGTCTCAAGCCTCGAGGCCTCTCATTTTTTCCTTCGTTATTATTAAGAGAACAGCACGGGGCGGTCAGCGTTTCGCTAGCCTTGTTGGACACAGCATCCATCTGAGAAACTAGGATTAGCTGGCCTTCAAAAATTACTTCGTTGAATTTGCTCCCACCGGGGGTGATGGTCTTACGCCACGAGGCGTTCTAATTGTCTTTGCTGTTGGTGACGTTGGCGCTAGTTATGTGTTTTATGTAGGCTCGTGCTGTTGGAAGCTGTGGCCATGCTGGTCCTTATTTTTATTGCCAGTAAATCTTTGGATCCTTGTTAACTGGTGCCAGTGACAGAGGTGCCACAAGCCTATAGTTTATGGACCCTCATTAAACTCACCAAGGCTCTGCCATATCGTTGGTATATTATACTTATCAGGCGAATGGGGTTAGGTTGGTGAAGCTCCTTTATTCTATTCTATGGTCACTCGCAGATTAGGAGTACTTTCACTTTCCACTGGCTAGGTTTTTGGGATGTCTTCCTTCCCTGCTCCCTGTTTAGGTTTTCCATGTTACCACCAGTCACCTATTGAGCTGCCCTTCCTCATCTATTAAGTTCTTTTTTGTGTCCGCGCGTCAGTTCATTTTTTTTAACATGCTTTCAGGGTTTCGGAGCTGGATGGACCAAGTCCGATTCTGATTCCTGTGTCCGACTCTAACTTCGTGTGCCTCAAAAATATGCGACTCAGACTCCTTTTTTATAACAGAATAGGTTTATTTTCAGCGAATCTTGGAATAGCGGGCTATCCGGCTCCGCAACCCCGTGTTCTACTTATCCTTTCTCTTGCCTACCTACTCTCTGTATCGCAGCGTCTGTCAGGAATATAACAGCATGAAGTAGAATCTATTTAACGCTCTCTTCTCGTTTATTACAGGTTCGTATTCATGCCTGCGTGTGGACCTGATTTTCAAGAGAGAATTTTCATACTACCTCATCCAGTACTACATACCGTGCTGCATGCTCGTCATGGTATCCTGGGTGAGCTTTTGGCTGGATCAGCACGCAGTGCCCGCAAGAGTATCTCTTGGCGTCACCACGCTGCTCACCATGAGTACCCAGAACGCCGGTATTAACCAGTCCTTGCCGCCCGTCTCGTATACCAAGGTAAGGATTCGATGCTTTGTTCAGATTCTAAAGTTGCTGAAGTCCCTGGTGCAGTTTGTAGCTGCGACGCACATGACCCCTTTTGTCGTCAATGGAGAGGTTTCCCAGTAAATTTATACTTGATTGAAGTGGGACAATGCATCCCCAGAGAGATACAAGTAGAATTATATGTCCCAGAATTGAATGTCACGAGTTGAACTTTCCACATCTGTATCTCATTAACTACTAATTTATGACGGTTGTACCATTAAAATTTGTACAGTACATAGATGTCGACCGAAATTACTGTATAAACTTCGTTCGATTTGAGAAAGGAAAATTGAAAACGAGCCTAATTATAAAATTCTAATGCTATTAAACTATTGATAGTCTGCAAGTATAGAGCTTCATCGCAGTAGACCGCACTTCACCTATACGGAACAATATCCACTAATTCAACAACCAAGCAGACACCAGGAACTTCTAGGCTTCTCAATCAGATGGTAATTGCTGCAGTGAAGCATCAGGAGGTCAAATACCAAGCCATAAATGAGGCGTGAACTGAATAATTCAGAGGCCCTGTTGTGCAGCGTCAGCTTGTAGTAGAGCGGGCCTGGGAGCAGCTATGGAGCAGCGGGGCCTTCAGCCTGAGATATTGGTTCATCGTAAGAGGAGGACTGGCGTACCAAATTTGAGCTCGTCCTCATAATCATATTTGCTCGTCTTCCTCGCGTTTCTTTTTATAGAGCATAGATTCCTCGTCTTGTTCGACATGTGATGAACTTGTTCAGTGGCTTAAGAGTTGCTTGCCTTGTTCAATCCTACAAGGCTTAAAGTAATGAGGGTCATTGGTTACTCTCCTATGTCTGTGCCTCCAAGGGTCGTTGAATCAGATGGACCAAAACCGACATTTGGATCCAGCCAGTTTCATGCTCCTACTCCTGCCCTCCCCCAAAATGTCCGACTCCGACCCTATAATTCTGACTGTTCTAAGGTTTTTAGGAGAAATACCCACACATTGTAGCAATTTGGGAGGCGAGACGTCCCGCTGAAGCCAGGGCAGTCCTGAGTTTGAGCTCCCTCTGTCCTTCGTCCTGCTCCACCTCCAGCAGGACGTTCAGTTGTCCATTTTGGGGCATGTTTAAACAATTTTATGAACCACCGTACGTATACTGAAACAGTGGGAACTGCAGGTGACAGTAACTAGTGCTGTGTTTCTGTTAATTATAATTCGTTGGAACACTTACGGGCTGAGCCTCAGGGAACGCGTGTAGGACCAGTCAAGGTTTCGGTAAGTACTTCGTTGGGGTCGAAGATCGTGAGACGTACGGTCAGCCAAAGGCTAAAGTGGGAAGTTGCCGACTTTATATCTTTCCTCAAATTAAGCTCATCAAGAAATACTGAAAAGATATGTTCTTCTCCATAGAACGGCCAAAGAATTGCATTCATTGATGGCTAAAAAAGCATCCTTCATAAAGCCTATAGTAATATACATATGACGAGTCAATCCTTGCATATTTTTTATACATTATTTTATTTTATTTTTTTTTTGCAAATTTACAGTAACTTTATCCATTTCAACTCCTAATGACCTCCGCCAAGGAGGTTATGTTTTCGTCGGCATTGTCTGTCTGTCACCCAGATAACCTAAAAAGTTATGGACGGATTTGGATGAAATTTACAGGGATTGTTAGATATGTTGAGAGGAACAGATGATTAACTTTTGGTGAAGATCCGCCCATCGTTTTGTTTGTTTGTCTGCCTCATTTTTCTCAATACTATAACTTAAAAAGTAATGGACAGATTTTTATGAAATTTACATGAGTTGTTAGATATATCACAAAGAGTAAATGACCAAATTTTTCTAATGATCCGTTGTTTCGCTCGTTCGTTTGTCACTATTTTTATTTTATGCTTGTTAGCCCAATAAATAAAACAAATAATGAATGGATCGTTATGAAATTTATAGGAGTTGTTAGTAATGTTAAAACACATAAATGATTAAATTTTGGTGCAGATCGGTTGGTTCGTTTGTATGTTTGACTCATGTTTGTCCTAATGTTTGTTAGCAGCATAACTCAATAAGTTATAAACGGATCTCCAAAAAATTACTGAATCTGTTAATACTGTTCAAGGTCACAAATGATTAGATTTTGGTGTTGATACAAATAAAATCGTGGTCTCAGAACCAATTTAATTTTTTCGTAACCGTTGCCTTGCTTGGCGGAGGTATGCGCTCTCAGGGTGCTCTAGTTAAACATGTTGTATTTAGGTTAAAAGGGTTGGCAAAAATTTAAACTGTTCGTTTTAAATATTGCTACCCTAGCTGGCCCTGGAATATCCCTTGCTAGCATCGTGTTCTGCCGAGCCGATCTGCAGACGTTCAAGTCATACATGAATGGCTTTTTGAATAATTCTTAGCTGCGCTTCGAGTAACCTTGGATTGTTTAATGCTCTGTTTAGGTCATTGTTGTTGTTACATAGTTGTTACATGTTTTTGCTACTCCTACTCATTTGTTCTTTTCTTCCGCTTCAAAACTTTTTGTTCAGTTCTGTAAATGTTATGTGTCATAGCATATGTATTATAGGGTTCATCCATTTGGAAAGTTGGCCGCTTCAAAAGCTAACACCGAACCTGTTATATGAATTCTCTTTCTGTAGACCAAGCGCGCAACGTCCTCCTATCACAGCGTACTGTCCAGTTCTCTGGACTGTATCATTAGTGTCATTGTTACGAAAACAGAAAGTTTACTTAATGCGTTAATAGTGATGCTTTATTCTACTCTTTTTCTTTATCGACTTTTTATTCCCATTCGTGTTAATCCTGTAAGGGTGGAAGCACCCTCATGCATGGGATCCTCGTTTCTATTGATGTACTTAATATACGTGCCGTATTTTTTCCTCGTTTACTTCGATTTTGTTTTGGAGACGAAGGCTTAAACTATTCATTATGATGATAATAATTAACGTGCTACGATATGTAGTTCTGGGCACCGCCTGCGAAGTCGACGATACTTGTTTGTGCTTCCTCCATCCTCCCCCCATGGGGCTAGGTGAGTTAGGTGCACCTGTTCTATGCTATAGTAGGTCCCGCTGTCAGGTCACTCTGAGTGGTTACCTTATCTTAAGCTAGGCTTAGGAGAGTATGAGCACGTTCGATTGAGTGCCAAAATGAAGCCTTCAAAGCTTGACTTGTCCAAAACTTGAGACAGGTGCCCTGTCTTTGACCAGTCGGATTGAGTTTTAGGGCTTTACCCTTCATCGGTGGCCTCCGAGACTTCCAGAAACTCAGTCTGGCTCCGTAAAATAGGCGTTTCAGCCGGCTCAACGTAATCGGGCTGCTTTTAACACTTATGGAACAATTTAAAGTTGCAGAAGCCAAAACTTATGTGTAAAGATTCGGACGAGTTAAGGTAAGCCTCGAAGGCTTAATTTCGATGAACAATCGAACGTGCCTTATAGTTGTTGCGTATTTTGCTCACATGCTAAGTCTTTGCCAAGATCTTTGTTCTATACATGCCCGTCTTTATCCTCAGTTGCTGTTCACACAGTCCTTTTTGGTGTATAGTGTCGTCTCAGTTTCCTTTAAAAACGCCAATAAAATCTTGACCACTGAGGACTAACACATGTAATTTTGTCATGATCAGTATATTGCTTGTCTGCTTAACTTCTTTTCAAGTAGACTGCACCTGTATTGTATGCATTTTTACGGCGATCGGCAACATTCACGTATAACGTGCATTCTTGCTGCTCATCGTTGGCTGTCCGTTTCGCGCCACCTGTCTTTTAAATACACGCGCTCGCAGCGAAATTCATTCGCAGCATTAACGTACAGCTTACAACAATCGAGCCGGTTTCCGCTCGATCGCTCTTCCTCTAGCACATTTCCCCAAATATGCGCACCACTTTATACATGATTTTCCGTCGTGATTTGCTACACTGACGTACGGCTCGTCCCTGTCCAGACTGCCATCAACAGCATCGCCTTTTCTTAGCCGAAAAATACGTTTGTTATCCTCGGGCTCGTCATGCTCTAACCAGCCAACCTCACTTGCCACTGCCCCGTCGTATTGGCATCAGTTATCTTTTGCTCCACGTCGCTTGCACTCTCCCAATATCCCCGATATCCGGCAGATATCCGTCTAATTTCCTCGGGCGTTTCGCCGGCGCCCGTGCGTTTACTTCCCCAATCCAGTCTCTAACTTGACACCCTCGATAGTTCTGCCAACGGTGCTTGTGACAGATGTGCGCAGCGACCCGCTGTCGAGTGCTCGGCAGTATTTGTGGCTGCAGCTCTGTTTTGGTTTGTTACGTCTTCCGTATTATTGGTTACGGCTCTGCGTAGGTCTTTTCAGTTTAGGTTCGCGAGAATACCGCATGTATGGTAAGTTTTATTTGAGACTTCGGGATATCTTTCTTTCTGACTCCACTTCTCTTCCTTCTTATTCTGAATCAGTGATATTCTATCACTTATTTTCTTCTTTCAAATAATACTTTCTCTTCTTCCCTGACTCGTTTCCCATATTTGGGATGCATATCTGTGCGTGGTATTCTGGATTCGCCTCCCATACGCATGTCTCTTATCACGTTTTCTCTTTCACTCATCATTGTCGTGAAGAGCCATGCCTCAAACTGTGGATAATAATTATGGTAACTCCCATTATCTCTTATACTCCGAGCTTGGGTTCCTCATTTATCACATAGATACTTAGATATAGGTATGCCCTTATACAGTATTGTGCGGATGGAGAGGAATAAGGAAATAAATTAGCTTGGTGACTACCATCTTTTTGCTGTTATTTCTCCCTATCAAAATCACCTTCACCTTCAATGCCATCTTTCTTCTTTTCAGTAAACCCTTTCCACCTCACTAACTATTGATTTAGAGTCGCTGATATCTGGAGTCACCGCTAGAGCGCAATTTCTGAAAGCCGCTTCCGGTTATGACTTTCTCGCTGCTCGTTATTTTTTAGTATGTCATATCCTTCCTTTGAGTGTCGGACAAAAATATGTGCCTGGATTTATTGCTTCGATGTGATGAAGTTACAGGAAAATATCTTCTTTTCTCCCTCCTTCTCCTCCTCGTCCTACTCCTCCGGCTCAGAAGATCGGCTTGTCTGCGGTAGCTCATCAATTAGAAAATTTCCGGCGCCTGTGGAAGGAAATCCGGGGTATATTGAACCGATCTGAGAACTTAACAAATGGACTCCTTGGCTTTAGAATCTGTTGAGAAATCGAGTTAGTTCCTTGAGATAAAATTGCTATGAGCAAGCGCCGAATTACTGGCGTTGTGTAGGCGATGTTGTTTCGATACTCAATGCGTGTCTATGAGTTCTGTGATTATCATGAACCTGAATATAGTTGGAATCAAGTTAATTCTTTGAAAATTTAAATTGAGTGGGAATGAATACTATGTACCATATAGGCGATATGTTGTCATGTTTGCATGGCGCTGAACTGTTGGCTGTGGTTTGTTCATTTATCAATAACTTGTAATTATCATAAATTTGTGCTATTAATTTGTTACTCAATTCGTATTAAAACGCTCTTCGTATTTACATACAGCACTAAAAGTCAACTTTGACCGCACCCTAAACTAAGAGACCCACATGTACTGATTTGTGCTGCGGTTATAGGACCACTGGCCTCAGAGGGAGTAAGTGCGGCTGCAGTCGACCACGTTTCATCAAGAACTATGGCGCCAACTTTGACAGAAGATTCAAATAACCAGCGAGTCAGCATGCCTAAACCAGCAAAGAGCTCTCGTGCCTGGGTTGGCATCGAACTAGCGATGTCAAGGAGTGTGAGCTGCGAACGGAAGCATGCGGCTACCGTGGCTTTGGAAAATATAGATATTAACTAGAAATGGATTAAGCCAAAGCACCCTAAAATGGCGTCCTGTGAAGGCAATGTCTGCCTGTAACTTTAGCTCACATTTTAGAATTAGAGTAGGGGAATTACTCAATTGCCGAACTAACTCTGTTTCCGAACAAGCAGTTATTATTTCATAGGATTACAATTTTCACATATCAAATATAACTGTTTGTCATGAAATAGAGTTGGTTCGGCAATTGGGTAATTCCCATAGTTTGATTTCCTGCTCATGCATCTTGCATTTACGGTTCACGTTGTCTTCCTTTGTTTACTGAAATTTACAGAGTGTAGCAATCATATTATCGATTCCTATTTGTCTTACGTACGTAGTGAGAGTGCGGCTTGCATTAATTCTACATTACAAGTAGTCAGTTTGGACCGGCTCTTACCCTACGTGAATATTCCGACTGGTTGTTTCAGTTTGTGCTGCAGACAATCGACGTCTCGATAGGCGCGTGTCCGAAATTTTTGTTCAAGAACAATTACGGCAGTTTCAATGTTACTCTTAATCAACGCGTGTGCTGCTCTTGTCTGTAATTTCTATTCGGAATATTACTCCATTTGGGTCTTGTTTGAAAACGGGCCAGCACTCTTGTTTGAAAACTGGCCAGCACTCTATTTTTGTATTTGGTGCCGTATCAAAGATACTGTTTAAATTGGTTATGTATATAAGGTTAGGTTAGGTTAGGCTATATACATAACCATAACCTAAACTAACCTAACGAGACCCGGTTAGGTTAGGTTAGGTTAGGTTATGGTTATGTATATAACCTAACCTAACCGTATCTTTGATACGGCACTAAATACAAAAATAGAGTGCTGGCCAGTTTTCAAACAAGAGTGCTGGCCCGTTTTCAAACAAGACCCCTCCATTTGCTCTATTTTAAGCAATAAACTTCTGGGCTGGCGCTTTTTCGGCACTTCTATTTGCAACGTTACCCGATTCCCGACTGTGTTACAGGTGAGGGTTTGCATTAGCAGTGTTACCTACATTGATGCTGTGTTGCAGGCAATCGACGTGTGGACGGGCGCCTGCCTAACCTTTGTATTCGGGGCACTGCTGGAGTTCGCTCTTGTCAACTACGCCTCCCGCTCAGACTTCCAACGGGATCAGCAGCTGCTGCGGCAACGCTGGGAGACGGATACGCAGCTCACGCTCTTTGACATGCAGATGCAACAGCAGCAGCTGCAGCAGGTCCGTATTTACTCGGTGTGCTGGTAAATACACTCGAGCAAACAGCGTCCTGTTTATAATGATACGAACTCTATCGTAAGGAAATCAATCTCTTAGATCTGTCTTACCTTCAATAGAGCCGCGTCGTGTACGGGATTGAATTGGGTTTCATTGATCTTGTTGCTCAGAGTACTCAGGGGCCTGGATGTTATCGAATTTCTTTGATCTCGGATTTGTGCTTCAGCATCTAGTATCTTACTATATATTATCATGTACACAGTTGACTCGCCGAAGATATGATGACCCTAAATGCTGTAACTAGAACTATGAGAATTTTTATACTTGCAGAGTTCGTCATGTAGATAGTGTGTAGTGCGTTTTCACATTTTTGTGTAAATGCATTTACAATTAACTAAGTTTTCAAGGTAGGAAATGCTGATGTTTTCAAAATTGTAAATTTGAATGGAAAACTCTGAAGTCACTGGAGTGAATACCACACCACTATCTATGAGTTAAATTTCAACTGTTGTAGTTTAAATACCTTTTTATATTGCTATTACATCATACAACAAAAATTAAAGATGTTTGAGTTAATTTTTTGGTACATTATCTTTTATTAGGTCCTAAGAATAAAGAATATGCATATCTCTCACATCGTTAACGTTATTAAAGAAATAAGATAGATTTTTTTTAAATAAAAAAAAAAATCTTGTTTATTTACAAAAATCGGTGTCATTTCCTTAATTTAATTGTACTATTAGCAACATGAAAGATAAACTTTTTCTTCATTCTTAGGACCTAATGAAGCATAATCAAAAAATTCGCTCCAAACAAAATCTTTGTTGCATTGTGTTACGTATTGATTATGCGGGATTGCCAGTTAAATGCGGACCTTGTATTCTTGTTTATTTCGCTTGGCCATGAATTATTGTATGATGAGCACGGTAGCCTCGTGCCCATTGCTGGTTAGGGTGACCCGTTGTCGTGATAGCGCGTCAGAATAGGCACGTAGGTGTTGCCTGTAGCCGTCCGTCCTATATGTTATGGGGAGCCGCGCTTACAGAGGAGCCCTTAGATTTCGGGGCATGTTGCTTTCGGTCCTACTTTACTTCTTGATTCCATTTCTGCTGATTATTACCCGCGACCGAAGCGAATAGCGGTGACAATGTTTTCGTTGAAGATTTAAGTATATTTGTCTGTCCACCCAAGAAGTGGGGGAGTTGAGCAATGTTCACAATTTTTTGCAGGGAATCTGGTGGGTTGACCTCGATGTGAAAAATGCCGATACTCTAGAGGAAGCTGGCCATAAAAAATGACGGCGTTGAAATTGCCATCCACCGCGGGTGATGGTCTTACGCTCTTGGGCAGTATAGTTATCTCTGCTCTGTTCTTCCTTTTTCTTTTCTGACGTACGGTTTCCTTGAGCTGCGTCTGTGCTTAATTCCTCATATTTATTGACATAATTCGTACTCCCTCTTTTTTCCGCTTTTGAAACACGGCCTTGTTCTTAGATAGGCGCACACTAATGTAGGTATCAACTAGTGAAGTCATTTCCGCTGAGCCTGGTAGCGAGAATACCGGCAACAAAAACTCATGTTAGTGTTCCTTAGCACCAGATGTAAAGAGGTTACTTCGGTGTTTTGAACCGGTTTCCGGGTCGTCGTAACGTTGATAAGCAAGGAAACGCCTGCTCGCCATTGTTCCTATAGATGTCATATCATTAGTAAAGATCAGTACATGCGACAGGAACTTGGACAAACACGCAGCAATAAGAATGGGAATTCGCCACAAACACCCTGCTCTGTATGCAGATTATGTCACTCCGATCCACCCGTAGTTGAGCATTGGTAAACAAATTTATCTGTACTATATTATAGCAATAGCTTTAGCATTAACTCGTGGTTCTATTGGTGTGGACGTCTTTTTCACGGCAATTACTTCCTGTCAACGGGGGCCGATTATGCACTTGTAAATAATTTCATTCAGTCGATCTCGCCAGGTTTGTAGGCGGTGGTGCTCCTTGAAGCTGCACATGTAGCTCAATTATTGGCGGATTACGTCTTAAATGTGCTTTTCACTCTAGATAGGAACTTGGACTTCCTACTTTTTTGATAAGTTAATCTCAATGCTTTCAGCTTCCATGTGGTAGTGCATGAACATGTACTGACCGTATCGTTAGCAAAGGTTGAACCCTTTCTTTTGTGGACGTTACAAATTATGCTGCGCTTATGATTATTTTGTTCAATTTGGCTCCAAAACACAGCTTTAATAAGTAGGTACTATAGTTTTTATTCTTTCGTATGCATTCCTATATAAGTGCAATGATTAATTAATTAGATAACATGGTGGGAAATCAAAGGCTTAAGTAGTTTTATTCTACTCGAACTTCAAAACCTTGAACTTGTGAAGTGTCATTGACGTCCAATGTTGTTTTCCTAAGTTGCCTCCTCGCTGCCCCAATTAGCTAACTTGACTTGCTCAAAAGAAATATTCCTGAAATGTATGTTTTGGAAATTTGGTGCACGGCTTTTCTGTTTACTTTTGCTTAGCCACTAGCTAGGCTTGCGGGACGTCTGTCATGCGTGACCACTTTGCTTCCTTCTAATTTCATACTACTACTGATCTTACTTTACTCTGTTCTTCCTCTTCCTTCCAGACTTGCTATGCCCATGCGCGTTGATCCTGTGTCGGAATGCCCTCGTACATGGGTTCCACGTTTTCTCAATTAGAACTGCTTAGTACTGATTTAGGGAGGTTTAAACTGTTTTTCATACCATACCAGTTTCTGCAATAACCATAAGTACGATAAAATGGTTACAATTTTCCTGGGACAATTACTGATGTCGCCTTTTGCTTCTCTTCATACATTCTTTCCACTACCGTACGCTGGCGCACCTGCCTTGGTAACGCTCGGACTTGCTACAATTTTCCTTTCTATTTCAGCACAAATTACGGTGACGCTCAGACCAACGGTCCTTTCTCCTTTCTATTTCAGCCGAGGCTGCACATGCAGTGTGGCGACGATCAGACCCTCAGTAATTCGCCCTTTGCATTTCAGCAACGGGCCCGCTACATGGCCGGCTGCACGGGCAATGGCGACGCCCGCACCAACAGTAATTTGTATGCCGCTGCCTACCACAGCGCCGCCGCCTTCGCCCCCGGCTTACCTCCCTTTCCCGGAAACCCGGGCTACTCTCCCGGCGGCACCGCTTTGTTTCCATCCATGGTCCCTCCATATATCAACGGCCCTGGCACCACACTGCCTCCAGATGCCGTCCCCAGTAACGGCGGGTCGCTAGGCAGAGGGTCCTTCTCATCTCGACGAGCCCGGTTCGACCCAGTCGCCTTTCTTGCTGGAGGCTGCGGCATGAGCGCCTGCATGGCGCGCTTCTGCAACAGGAGTAAAAGAATCGATGTCATAGCAAGGGTTACTTTCCCCGTAGCTTTCACCGTATTCAATATTGCGTACTGGACGTGTTATCTCAAAGACGCCAGGCTATAATCAAGTCTTGGTGACTAACTTTTCAGAAAAGTGCTGATGCCAATCGATTAGAAGCTGTAGATCTGTTTTGGTGGCGAAAAAAAAATCGTTGTTTTGAGCTTGTGGTTTTTTCTATGGCCGCCCGTACTTCTGCTTTCCGTGCAGAAAAATTCTTAAAAATGATAATAATAATGCTGGATGATTGGAAATTTTCATGCGTCACTTTTGATGGCAAAGCAAATTTTATGTTTTCCATACATTTCTCCATTCTTGAGTGGAAGCGACGGTACGTGTTTCTAGTACTGGAATTTTCGGGTAAAAGTTTACAGGGCATGTTCGTCTCGGAAACGCTTATGGAATTTATGCTTGATAACGGGGTGTGGAATCGGAAAAAATCCAAATTTGTCATAGTTTTCATCAAAGTGATGAGCTACATTTGCACGACGAGCCCAAAAATTTCTTTCTCAGCATTCAAAAACCAAGCTCTTTGTAATACATACAATGCTATCAGTTGAATCATTTTGCTTTCTTGTTAGGGGTGATGCGACATTGGGAAACTGAATGGGAGTGCTCTGTCTTCATATCTAACATTCGATTAAGTATTTCACTGTAGAAATGATGTGTTTGTTGCTGTTTATAAAAGAAAACTAATTGGATGTTTTTGTTTAGAAATTTTATGATTAGACTGTTATCATTAATGTTACCAACCCTCCAATTGGAACGTTAGAATTAGGTATTTGTTCAGTATGACTGTCGAGAAATAAACTGCACTCTACTGTAAATTCTTCCGACCAAATTCAGGTATCTTCATGCTCGGAACAATAGTCTACTTAATAGCTGGGAAGGTGACTGCCCTTTTTCCTTAGTAAGAGCTTTTTATTCATCAGTGTTATGACGATACTGTTGCATTAGGTTCCTTCAAACCCTCCCACCATCGTTATTGTATAGCACCATAAACCCCCTGCATTTGAAACTCTCGATGCCCCGCTCAACGCTCAGGTTCCTGCTTTACGATGATTTTTTTTTTTAACTTAGATCGCTGTTGATCACCATAGAGAGCGGAAAAATCTCAATGTAATAATAAAAGTGTTAGGTACGTAACGCAATGCTATGTAGGTAACAAGAATCAGGCTAGTTAGGTTCGCCTATCCTATGTTACGGGGAGCAGCGCCCGCAGGGGGATTGTATAGGTTACCTTAGCCATTAGCTAGGTCTTCGGGACGTCTGTCTTTCGTGCCCAATTTTCTTCTTTCCATCTTCATACTCTTACTGATGATGCTCGGTTCTGTTCTCTTCTTTCCCGACTTGCTGTTCCCATGCGCGTTGACTCGTGCATGGGTTCCACGTTTCTTTTGACATTCTTTATGTCTCTTCTTTCTTCCTCTTTGGATCAGAGTGAACTCTGTGGGTAGGGAGGCTCAAACTAGGAATATAATAATTAACAAGAATCTGGTCTCAAGAAATAATGATAATAATCTGGATTATTTTAAAGAAATAGAGAATTTCCCGTCGACACCAGCATGGCAGCTCCACATAAAAATTTTTCGCCTTCAAATCTAATGGGTTTTTATTCATGGAAAGACATAAGTGATTTTGTTGATCAGTAAAGCGGCATTTGGGTATTAGTAACATCCAGATGGTTATTCGTACTAGCAACCAAATAATGGCAATGGCACTTTAGCAAGTATATCGATTCTGCCGTCGACGGGTTCCTGTTTATTACTGGATGACACTTACTTGTGTGAACAATTTTTTTGGGCGTCCGTTCAACACGATCTTTGGTCTTATTAGAGCAATGGGATTAATCGTAATATGCGCTACTTGAGAAAATTGTATTTCTTACGGGAAATATTATTGAAAATTCTATTGGAAGAAATTTTCTATTGAGTGCAGTTTCTTTCTCGACATTCTACTTCTTTAAGCTTAAGCTGATTCAGCACGGAAAATAAACGTTCAGTAAGTGTAGGTATTTTAAAGGATATAGCTATATTGCGTCACAGAAAGTAATCTCTTTCATCTTGCGCTGCATCTGCATTTCTTGCGACTTATACAATGATCAATTGTTAGTGATTGCTGTGGGTATGTCTAAGGTAATTTGTGCAGATTTTTATACAGAATACTACTGATATCTTAAAACTTTTCTAAGCGTAATATCGTTGGGTAATTGTTAAGAAAGTAGTTCCCTAAAATTAAGGAGATCGTCGCATAATTTTCTTCGAATAAACTATTCTTCGACCAGACCACGTTAGTGTAAGCGTGCACTGTGTTAATGCAAATCGAGTTGCTACTTGGTATCGTAAGTTACTGCTCACCACCAGCATACTTTTATTATTCTTCTCTCTTCTTTATTACTTCAGAGATAATTATCTTCTTTTTCCATCACCATTTGAAGTGTAGGTAGAACCAACGTAGACATCGCCCGACCCATCGGACCGTGGTTTTCTTTTTATTCGTTTTTCTCTATCTCTGCCTATGCCCACTTGGTTCTGTATGTATTAGAAAACTAACGACATTTTAGGACTGGGCGGACCTATTGTGGTCTTGCCCCGTCCATGCCGTACCTATCCGTAGGTTCTTGATTTCCAACCATCAGTCACATAACGAGGACACCGGAAACTGAAACGTGGAAAAGCCTAACAGTGTGGAGACTGGGGACGGCGTCCTAACGACCGCTGGCCGCCAGTATGGTCCTGATGTTGGAGGGGTGGGGGTTAGCGCCGGCCCCGGGTTCCCCGGAACCGCTACTGGCCGCCGTTGACGCATCACTGGATGGTGATTACAGCTTTGTCACTACACGTCCTACATCAGACGTATCCCGTGGCCTACCACAGCCGACACCAATCGAAGACCAGCAGAGCACGTTACAAGCTAAAAGTGCTAAGGTACAAATCATAAACCGTCAACCTCCTCACCAGACTGTATCCACACCCCTCAATATTGAAATACCCAAGACTGAAGTTCGCACAACTGCTGGTAACAAGAAAAATGATAACCCCCACACAACCATAACAAGATGGAAAGAATCCTCCCACAGTTAGTATACAGCATACCACAATACCACAGTACCTACAAAGAAGACAAAAGATTTCCCGAAAAGCAGCCTCGTAAATATTCGCCCCCCTCGGCTACTCAAACCGCTGCGAAATTTAATTTCAAAGACTTCCGAGAATCTCTGATAAACCAAATACCACCTCGCCCCCTCCCACCTCCAGCTGCTGAAGCACCGGAACTATCCACTCATCATTCGTCAGAGAGGAGGCAGAACTCTCCGCGGCGTTCCACATCCCGTACTCGCAGTAGTGCGAGCAATGGAAGGTCCTCCTCTCGATCGACGAGAGAGCAGAGGGAAGGAGACTTGGATGCCGAGATGGACGTTGCTTTCTGTAACAAAAGAGGCAGGGAACAATCTCCAGAAAAATCAAGCTCCTACCCCAACAAAACGAGCTGCACCCCCGCCTGATAAACCCCCCAGACCAGAAATATGATAATAATATAACTGTAATCCAATTACCCCGAAAATCAGAACTAACTGCTAGATAAGTAAGCAAATTTCAAAAATAATACAATGGAATTTCCAATCCTACCAATAAAAGTTAAATGACTTAAAGTTAGTTCTTAAAACTGAATCTCCGGTAGCGGTGCGCCTGCAGGAAACCCTGCTACATGGTGTACCAACTATCCCTTCCCCCATCTCAGTATTGTATCATTCAATTACAACGTGTGCGTGCTAGTGGCCATGAACGTGGATCAGCAATCTTAGTACATAACAAATATCAATATGATAATCTGGTTATAAATACTAACCTTCAAGCTGTAGCTATTAAGGTACACCTACACAATCGCTGCGAACGGTGTGGCAAACATAGGTTGGTCACCCTCTATCTGTGCATGACTTCTTGTCCTCCCTACCTTCCTTCTCATACCTTCCGCCACACGCCCGACCCCCTCCGGAGCCGCCCCCTACGTAACTACAACAACAACAACTACAACAACATAGGTTGGTGGTCTGGAATTGGCTTCAGTTCGTTGGCATACTAACAACGGGATTGACGCCGCCGAACTTTTTTTAACCAGACTGCGTTAGGTTGCTACAAGGGGTGCTTGTCTTACTGTATTGCTCGGGGGAAAAATAACCATATAGCGAGGTGCACAGCCTAGTTAATTCATTTTCTACAGCATGATTTAGACACGTGATGCATGCTCGTATGAACGACATTGGACCGCTCCGAAACCAAGTCAATAAACGGTTACCATATGGTTACGCTAGTACTTTTTTGTTCATGGGTTCTGTGTGTCTTTCGACTTACTGTGTGTCCCTTCAACTTTCCTCTGTGAGACCGCCGCTGTTGTGGAAACGGGAGCTTGTAATACCCAAAATAATAGTAAATTTTCTCTGCATAGTGTATGTCCCTTCTCTCGTTCTTAGTGAAATCGCCTATGTTGTAGAAACGGAGGCTTAAAATTCTCAAAATGTATAAATTTTCTCGACTTACTTTGCTTATGTCCTTTCTCTCTAGGGTAGATCGCATTTTTTATTGGAGACTGACACTTAAACTACTCATAACAATTGATTTGTTGGTGCGCAGTAACTTATCATACCTCGTGTAGCATTTGAAGTGCGTCATATTTGTGGTTGAAATCAGTTTCCGAGGCTAAATCATCTCACAATATGGCTCGTTCATAAATAAATTCTTGTACCTACGTGACGTTTGATTTGACGGCTGTAGATTCCAAAATCTCAGAATTTTAGACTTCGTTATACCGGACAAACTCGTCCGTAGGATACTATTGCTCAACGTAATGATGGTTGGTATGCAATATGCAGTCACATATTGTGCTAAAATGTATTGCCTCCGTTTGATCTTCTGAAAAGTTAACTTGTATTAATGTAGGCAAAAATTCGAAGAAGGCCACCTAACATATTCGTCACATTTAAATTTTATGCACGTCCTATGCTCATATGGCATGTGATTCGCTAATTAACGACAATGTTGCTGATTTTAAGATATAATTATCTTTTCCTTGGGGGTAATCTCCATCTGTCGAGGATATCATGTGTCGGACCTGCTGCGCTGCTATTATGTGTTACGAACCGTTCCTGGCCCGGAACCTTAAGATGAATGTAACAGCTTTGTTCCTTCCCGGCCCAGCACATAAACTATTGGTAGCATACAGTTGTGACATGGATAGTAAAAAGGCAGACAATTAACGCCCTGTCACCATGTATCATAGATACCACTGTCCCTTTGTCTTTATCAAAAAACGGGACGTTGTCTCTTGCTCAGGAAATGTTTTGCCCCTTCGCCAGCAGCCCGTCTAGCATATTTTTAGCTTCCGAAACGGAAATTTTGTGGTAGAGTTGGAACCGGACGCAAACTGGTTCCATGATTCCAGAAGCCTGAGTTACACAAAAATGGTCGATTCTGATTCCAGAAATCTGAGTCAAAATATTTATTTTTGATGTATTTATTCAAAATTTCAGGCCCCAGGTTCATGCAAGATGGCGTTGTAAATAACAATTCTATAGCTTTATTCAGGTGTATGTTCTTGGCAGGGAGTAACTAGCCTGATTCAACAGTCTTATTCATTTTTAATTATTTTGGCGAGTGAGAGGCGAGCAAACTGTTACAGGAATCGACGACAGCCATTAACCTCTCTGATTCCGATCTCCTAGTTTCATTTATCTTCTATTTCTCTGATAGTTAAACCTGAAAGTTGCCAGTACTAATAACTCCGGTAGCAAGCAATTTCAAGACCAAAGCGATACTTTTCTTACGTAGAGTGAACTTTCAGCAGCTTTGGAGTGGCTGTTTGCTCTGCCTTTTTACCCTCCATATTCCGACAGACGACGTCCGCACCGTTTCCAGGTGTTGACTTTTCTTCTGCTCTTTTATCAGTGTCTCGACATCTCCAACATATCCCGCTCTATGATTGGTATAGTTAAAGAGAGTTTCTCAAACCGCCCTTTTATTTCGACGGCTAAGTGCGCACTTCACCAACATTTTATAGACTTCTACGAGGTTCACGCACGCGGAGGAAAGTCTTCTTACAAAACCAGCACCGACGGAATATGCCCGCCCTGCGTTGGTCGTGCAGAACAAAAACTGCTCTAATTTCCGTCGGTTGCAAGGGAAGGCGTGCTGGTTTTGGACATCTCTTTTCTCCCGTTCTTTTTTACAGTACGGGAAATATTACTCATGTGCTTAACGTGATTGTGACTTTTACGTATTCCAGATGTCATGTTAGCTTTTAAATAAACCTTATCCTGTAATATTGATACCAAAATAGCGTAAGGAAACCGTATACATTCTAGTTTTATAATATTAAGTGTATAAATTTTCTTGCTCATAGTTGTGCTGGGTAGTGGTTATCCTTTTGTGTCTCAAGTTTCTAGTCTATTCTTCTGATAACTAAGGCACGAGCGTATTTAGTTATGTAGTGTTCTAAGACAGCTAGTGAAGAGGAAGAGAGTTCAAGCTCCGTGAAACTGTAGAAAGTTTACTGCTATTTTGACAATAACAATAATAGCTGTAGTTCTTATCATCTCTCATGTACTATGTGAACACGCGAGTAAGATGTTAGTTTTGTCTTCAGTTACATGTCGAACATATTTCTAGCGTGAACAACGGAACTAATAGCTAACACCGAAACAGGTTAATCGTATCTAGTACTTCGCTCGACCTCCCGCGGGAAATCTGCTCTGGCTAAAAGTGAGATCGTTCTCGTGCCGGCTGTCGTTGAGCAGAGGCGAGATCTTAGACTATACAAAGAGCTAAAAATTAACTCCAACTGACGTAGGAAGAAGCAATATTTTTTCTTCATGGAATGAAAAACTGTGTTGAGCCTGCGGGTAGCTTTTCTCGGATCTTTCATGAACTCATTAACATTCCTTTGTTTCATTTCCAAGAAACGAAGGAAGGCAGAGAGCAGAAGAAAAACTGGATGTTAGCACCCAGTGCTTTCCTCGCAATATTCTCTTCTGTTCCCTTCCGTTCGCTTCTGTGACGTCATCACTACCCCCTTCCATCCCTCTGGGAGGTGCTACTCCCAGAGGGATGGAGGCGGCCTGGAGCCGAGGTTCCTCAGATCGTCTTGGAAAGAGCTGCGAGGAATTTCCCAGAGCTGGGAAGATAGTTGAGTAATTCTTGGTGGTACTGGCAGGTTACTGCCAGCCGGAAGTGCCTGCTACCTAGCGCCGGGAAAAGGAAGTCCGGGGACGTTGGGTTGCGCGGTTAAGGCAGGCACCTGAGCGGTGTGGAGGACGGGCTTGTCGTCTGTGGGCAGGGCTTTCTTCTGGGTGGTAGTTGCCAAAACGCTCTCTTCCTTGCCATAGGCAGGAGTGAGCGAGACAGTTTTGTGGGGCGGAAGATGGAGCTAAGGGTTTCGGGTGCCCGGTCGATTCCCCTTTGGGAATCTTACTTAGTTAGGTGGGTAGTGGGGCTAGAAATGCGACCCGTAGCATCGTGCGAAAATCCGAGAATCTGCAAACTCTATCATAATTGAGGAGGGATACGAGATACTTCATCGGGAGACCCACCTTGGGAAGTCTTCTGTAAGACTGAAGCTTGGCCTTTATCGAGGGAAGGAGCCACTTCGGTAGGGGGAGAACTCAGGGACCAGGGCTCCCGTCCTGATCGAGGGTGAAATAACCCACGGCCCGAATGAGGGAGAGGTAGAGAAGGCTTAGTGTTTTGGTGTATTGCCGCTAGATAGATTTTGCAGCATGGTCCAGGCCATCTGCTTTGGTGTTTAGCAGAGTGGGAATGTGGGACACAAGAATTGGGATCCCCCTCTGCCAGCGGATGGGCTACGGGGAATAATTCCCGCATAAATCGCAGGATTTGCCGGGTAGGTTGTTGATGGCGTATATGTAGTTTAAGTGGTGAGAGAAAAGGTGAGACCGATCGAGTTGAATGTCATGTATGCCCTTTGGAAAAGTAGGGTGATCGGATAACGGAAGACTTTAAAATTGGTTTACAACCTAAATCGAGCCTGAGGAGTGAAGTCGGAAGAGGACAAGGCTCTTGCGTTAAGGAACGACAAACTTCTAGTTCTAGTTTCGCCAAGTGGGAGTCTGTGTCCCGTAAAATCATAAAAGTCATTCATACGGTAGGGATGAAATACTGAGTCCAGGACCGCCTGAGTGGAGACGAGCAACCGTCGGACGGAGAAGAACTTGTTAGGGTAGTTGAATGATAACGAGGCTAGAGCCCCGTGATAAGTAAAAAGCTAAGGAGCCGTTAGAGGGGAAGCCAGCTATAAGATATATCCCTGCAAGCGATTAGGTCGGAGGGATATCTAGCCTTTATATAGAGTAGCACCTCCCAGAGGGATGGAGTTGGAGTGATGACGTCACAGAAACGAAAAGCGAAAAGAAGCGAACGGAAGGGAACAGTAGAGAACATTGCGAGGGAAGCACTGGGTGCTCTCATTCAATTTTTTTTCTGCTCTCAGCCTTCCTTCGTCTCTGGGAAATGAAACAAAATGTTAATCAGTTTGTGAAAGATCCAAGAAAGGCCACCCGCAGGCTACACAATTTTGAAATGACATAAAGAAAAAATATTAGTACTCCGGCTACGTCAAATTACTGTTTGACACTTTGGAGTGACCCTAACGTACAGTGGGCTTGTTACTCTTTCTGTCTCACACTCAGGAGACAAAGAAGTTAGTTTAATTTCATTCAGCAATCCTGAGTGCAGACCCAGATGAGAATTTAAATTAATCTTGCTTTTCTTTTTAGTGGGGAGTTGCTCCAGAGACGCTATGACTTCCTAAGCCAGGCCTTCGTAGTGTCTTTCCTTTGTGCCCATTTCGCATCTTCCTTTTTTTCTACTTCTACCAATCTTCGTGTGCTACTACTTCTTCCCAAATTTCTTTACGTACTAGGTATCCCTTCCCCTTTCTTCTCAGAAAACACCATAATAATTATAGTGATGGAGGTTTTAAGCAAACATATTACCGTTTCCTGCAGATATATATTCTGGCGGACCCTATCCCTGTCAGACTATATTGGGCCTCACGCCCCCAAAGTATCCTGGCCGCAGTTCTTGCTGAGGAGGTAAAATTGTAAGGTTAGGTTCGACGTACTTTCTCTTTAGCTCCGTGAGGTGGGCTCCCGATCGAGTTGGCTGACCTATTTCGCGGGGCTCCTACCTGCTACCGTGTGGAGGGACACGGAAGAGGCCGTTCACTCGAGTGCCTTTCCTCGGTCTTCTTGTTTCCTATTTCGTCCCTTTTGAGATGTTGTGCGCCCTGCCCGTAGTCAACGCGAAACAAATAATGTACCATTGAACACATGGTCGTCCGTGGTATTCGCCCCACGGGGGCTGCACCGAGCTCACTGCTTGGATCACAATCTGGTGCGGGCACGGGTTGTAAATCTTGGAGAATATAATATATAACTACTCCGTTGTTTCGCCGGTCAACAAACTCGTCGTCACCAGCCACTCGAGCTCTCTTCCTCTGCTAGACCTGTCTTATATTATGAGCAATACTATGTTGTCTGTTTTTGTTATTATTGTAACGTTTTCATCACTGTAAGGCAGAAATACTCGTAACCAGTGCATACTTTCCATATATACGCTGTTCACGAAAGTTATATATGTTGTTAACTGACAATGAACTTGCGCAGCATATTGGTTACTCAGTTGCATCAGTGTAAGAAGGGAAGCTGGTGGTGCTATTTACCAACTTACGTGGAACAGCGAAGAGTGTGCGTTCACGTGACCTAAACAAACCTGCGCGTTACGCCACAATCATTCGCACTTTGACAAGTTACAGGCCTTGTTTATAACTGTAGCAAAGCGAAAGCGTGCATGTCTCGGCGACGGCATGGTGTGTTTCCGCACCCTGAGGGCTACGTCTGTTCGAGGCTCAGTGCCTGTCCGTGTTGCAATACGAAATTGTGCTGTGAAGCGAGTTGTGGGCTTTCACGCGGACTCAAGATCAGTCGTGAGAGAGAACACTTGTCTCTAGTCTACGTACTTCAGTAATAAACAGCTCTCGATAACTGGATCGTAGCATTTGCTCCGTTGTCAACTCTTCATCAACTTTTAATTCCCCGTCTACCTCTCTTCCATACGAGTAATTCGAAACGATGGTAAAAAAATATTGTTTGTAGACCTATAACACGAAGCCAAATTTTGGCACTATCATCAGGTATAGGATACATCAAGCGTCTTGTAAATGACCTTTTATACTTCATTTTTACATGTTGGCGACCAACTTAATCCTTATCATTGCGTACAACAGAATCCTGTGTGCAATTTGTATACTATTTTACTGCATACTTCTTGCCTCTCCAAGTAAGTTCGCTGTTATTTGTTGCTATATAGCTCGTCGCGGTGTATAGGATCTGCCATAGGTAAGTTCACCCATCCAGTTTTATGGGGAGCAGCGACCCCAGGGGTGGGGCGTATAGGCTACCATAGCCATGAGCTAAGCCTTCGCAGCGTCTTTTTTCCCCCCATCAGGGATATTTTCTGGCTGGCTCTATCCCTGTCAACATCTATATGGGCCTTTGGACTCCAGAGGATGTCCCGACTGCATTCTCCGCCGGGGATGAGGCAGATGGCCGCGGCTTTTGCTGAAAAAGTTACTTTACAGCCAGTAGTAGCGTGCTGGTCACATGGAGACCTCATCCGAGTTCGTATTAAACTTGGGACCTTCCGGCAGAAAAACGGAGAGAAAAATCGCTGAGAATCCGGCGCAATGCCAGTAGTATTC
>LQNS02278091.1:57688723-57731591 GCA_001587735.2 Parhyale hawaiensis | reverse complement strand
TCCTCCCCCCACCCACCCAAAAAGCCTGGTTTCCCACGGATCCCCTATTGTCGTATGCTATAGTAAGGATTTCATTAGTATCTGGGATTTTTTCCCTCGAACTCCAAAACTAGGTCCGACCCTCATTTCATAGTGTGGCCCTTCTCACCAAGATCTTGGCGAGTAGCCTGCGAGTGGTTTGCCGCCCTCGGGAATGCGGGTAGGCGCCTATGAGCGCCGCGACCTGTGGAACCTCATTTCATAGTGTGGCCCTTCTCGCCAACCTCATTTCAGTGTGGCACTTCTCGTGTGGCGAGTGGTTTGCCGCCCTCGGGAATGCGGCTCGCCAAGATCTTGGCAAGTAGCCTACCGCCCTCGGGAATGCGGGGTCCGACCGCTAAAAACGGACTTCAGATTCTAAATCCTGAGGCCAATATAGGCCTACACTAAATAAAAAAAAAAATTTTTTAGTTTAGAGGCATTGAAATAATAAGTATTTTTTTTAAATATATGTTTTTTGGGGTGTAGATTAAGAATCTGAAGTCCGTTTGTGGTGGTTGGACATAGTTTTAGAGATACTTGACTTTGAAGTTCCCAATGTTAAGCATTTGAGACAAAAATTTTTACATGAAAATGTTTTTGAATGCTTTATTTTACCTAAGCATGTCAACAAAAATAATAAATGTGATTACTGTCCACTTCAAAAAATTGACCTAAAGATATAAAACCTAATCAAAAGCAACATTAACTCCACTGAAAACGTCTCATATTGAGGTTGCTTGAAATGTCACACATTGAGCTCGATCAAACTAGGCTAGCCTAGTTAGCATTTGCTCAAGTCTAACTTAGGTAGGCTACTAGGCTAATAGCCTAGTTAGGCCTACCTGTGTCGACACTTAAAACCAACGCAAGAGAGTAAATCCAAATATGATCAACGCGCATAAGAACAGCATGTCGGGAAAGAGAAAGGGCAGAACAAATGATCAGCAGTTGCCAGTGTATTAAACTAGTTAAGTAGAATTAAGTAAAGTGGAAATGAAAGACATGTCCTGAAGACTTAATTAACGCACAAAATCCCCCTAGGGGCGCCGCAAGAGAGTAATGGTTGATCCTAACCAACCCTATGGAGTACTATGTTTAGTGTTTTACCTCCACCGCTGTTCCACATGTCGTTTTATTCAGCAATTAATACAGAGATTGAATCACGTTAGAGAAGCAAACGGCTCCAATCCACAACAATCCAGACAATGGTGAAATTTGGCGCCGCAGTTCGGAACTGTAGTGCTGAAGAGCGACGAATCAACGGTGCGCACATGGGAGGAAAGCAACGATGCAGATAATTTAAGACAGTTGCACAATAATGCAAAAACCACACTTTCACACAATTTTACATCAGATTAGATTGTCGAGGACACGTCTAGGTTCGAACGGACACAACCCTTACCATAAATATATAAAATTTGATTAATTTCTTCTAGTATTTATGCATGAAACTGGCAACGGTCAAACTTTGAGAAAGCCTATTTTTATTTAGTTTGAAGTTGCAATAATAATATCTAATAAATATTCCTTGTACACAAGTGGCACCAGCTGTACTAAACTACTACTATTCGATCGACAAGTGCTCGCTCTCCTAAACCTCATTACAAGACATGTATTAGTGCACTACAATCTACGAAATAGGACGCGTTCCATTGGATCTTCAGAGTCAATCTTAGCCAAACCCGCTCGGCTTGACTTGTCCGGCACGGCAGATAAAAACTTTGGTTTCTTCCCTTTCAATCATGCTGCAGTTTATATAAGCAGCCCGATTCATTTCAGATGGGTGATAATACAACTTCACGGAGCCAGACTGAGCTCTTTCAAGAGTAACAGGTTATTGCAGGAAGCAAAGAATGCAACGGGAGGACTCAATAGAACTGAAATAAAACTTAGCCGTGACCGCACATAGCAAATTTACATCACATCGACGAATCGAAGAATTTGAGTGTGGGACTTAAGGCCTTTGTATATTGATTTTTTTGAACATTTCAAAGTATTTTTCGATTTATTTCGCTCAATCTCTCGCTCATGACTAGTCAGCTTCTTGAGCTGCAAAATACTGTAAAATGTTGTCGCCAAGTACAGAAAGTTCGAGCAATAGGTTAACTGTTACTGTGGTTTCTCAAGCGTATAGAATTGGCTATAATGGTGCTTATATTTGTTGGTAAGGAACAAAATATGTCCTGTGAAGAGCACTGTGAACTGAATATGAATTGTAAATAATGCTTTAATCTAGAAAAGAAAGTTAAATCAGGTCGCCAAAAGGGAACAAATTCGGCGCTAGTGCTGTGAACGTTCCCACTGCAGCATGCACTGCAATTTTCTATGTATAATTACTAAGTCAGTATATATTTTCCTAAAATATTTATACGCTAGAGATCAAATTCGCAATTTAAGATGATTTTTCTGATTAAATTAATTAAAATACTCCTAGGCTTCTCAGCAATAGATTCGTCCATGATGAAGTCACTTTTGGGGGCTAGTTTCTTGTGAGTCCTTCCGTTACGCTCTTTGCTTCCTGGGTTATTTATTCAGGCTTAGCCACTGCCCTGCTAGCACAGGACGTAGAAATCAACGTTGTGATCGAGTTGTGGCTCAACGTGCTATGCACGTTGATCTCTGGACTCCAGGTAAAGTAGTTAGCATGTCGTATCACAATGTGCTGAGCACGTCAATAGCGCCTTGTGCCGGGCGTTCCCTTAGTACGTCGTGCTGGACACGTCCCTAGCATGTTATGATTCTATGTGCTAAGAACGTGCCCAACACGTAGTGATACGACGTGCTAACAACGTTTTCTGGAACTAAATTGACAAGGATAGGTAGCTATGAATGTTGTCAGCACGTTGTCTCACAAGGTGCTAACAACGTTATATGGAGTCCACAGATCGACGTGCTTTGCACGTTGAGCCACCAAAACACGACGTGCTATCTACATAGAAGCAAGATAAAATTGTTAGCTGGATGGATCTTGAATTACTGGGACGAAGCCAGTGCGCAGCTGTTGAAGTTTCAGACAAGTCAAGTCGAGTGGGATTGGCTTGGATCGACTTGGACGATCCAGTAGGCTAGAACGCGTCTAGACGCGTCCGTGCATGAACATGCGGACAGCATGGGCAGGTGAATGACAAGTCTATATCACTTGACAAACATTTAATTGAAGAAGATAAAATAAATATTGCAAGCATTAGTTTAAGGCTAGAGAAGAAACATTTACACTTGAAGAGATGAAGCGCCTCACACACACTGGTAACGATAAAAGTTTAAAAATTGAAAGTAAATCACAGATAAAAATGTTTAGTGGGTGAAACATTAACAAATCATATTTAAACTATCAATAATATGACAGCGATGAACAAAAACATTTAAAATTTATGTACACACGATTTTTATATAATACATTTTCTAAAAATTAGTTATGTTGCAAACGCGTAGATCGCTGGCTTACCGTTTGAAAACGCTCAAATTTTCAAACGAAACTCACTATGTTACGACTTGCGTTTTGCGCTGTATCGTTAACTAATGCCACAAAGCTACGATAAATATTTCGTTAAATATCGGCGAAACATCGTTTTATACTGCCCCAGTAACAAAACTAACATATTAACTAAAAAAAGAGCCATCATTATCTACTGTCAAACACAAGAAGATGTGCTAGGTACAAAAATGTTCCAGCCTTCATACCTAAGGAGACATATGTATAACTTTTTATTAGGAAAAGTCTAAAAATAAAACCGTGAAGAGATAAAATAAATTAAAANCGTTATCTACTGTCAAACACAAGAAGATGTGCTAGGTACAAAAATGTTCCAGCCTTCATACCTAAGGAGACATATGTATAACTTTTTATTAGGAAAAGTCTAAAAATAAAACCGTGAAGAGATAAAATAAATTAAAAAGCTTGAGCCATTATTGTTTCTGTATAAACTCAACTACATGCGTGAGAACATTAGGGCTAGCAAACAACAGGCGCAGCGATAGGGGGGGCCTGTGCTCGGCTCACACAGGCATTGGCAACAGAAACATTTCTTTTTTCATCTTTGATCATCGTTGTTCAGTCAACTGAATGTTGAAGCAACCGATGGTGGTAATTAATTATAAGGTGGTCATTGTACAAGCAGAGTTATTTTCAGCAATTCGTCAACATAAAGGAAATTTAAAAGTAGTATTTCGAGAGCGTCAATATATGGTAACTGTTCGAGAAGTACAAAACATAAGCATGTCAAGAACTGACTTGCAATAGAAAAAGTTACTTCTTAATGATAAAATCGATGTGATAAAGTCGCCGATTGGTAGCAATGTATCACCTATACTGCCGGAGCTCCAGTCGGTCTGGGAAAAAAACAGCAGCCATTTAAATTCCTGTTTCTAAGGATGTCTTTAGAAGGTGGAGTATTTAATCCCTGCAGTTCCTAATGACCAATGAAAATATTTAGTTCTCATAAAAGAAAAGAGATCAATTATTTTTTTTTTCCTTTTTGAGTTTGGACTGTCTTCACGAACATGGATTTTCACTGGAACTCTCCAGGAACGCGAGTTCAAGGGAAGAACAAGGGATTCTCAACTCGGCTAGCAGGTTCATCACATGCCCAGATCATCAACGTTCTAGATTCAAGGCAAAATAAAATCCTCATTAGAGAAGTCACGGTGCGCAACATAATAACGGATCGCTATTATTATTTCCGTCTAAATACGTCACGTTCATATTCTAATCCCAATAAAAATGGATTATCTCTACTCCTGTCAATAAATAACCATTAAATTACGTGGCGATCGTCAATAACCTGCCTAATAAGACATAAAAAACACAAAACCGGCGTCCTTTGAGGATTAGAATTATCACGAAATGCAATGTCAAGCGCTGCAATGTGGTTTCCATGTTAAAGGACATTTCCAGTGACAGGGACCTCCGGAGGAGCAAGTGCTCCGACAGCCGGAAGATCTTCATTGACAAGAACGCCACAGTGAAGGCTAGACGTAAGGATCGCCATATGCGAGATCACAGGCAGCCGCAGGATGAGCAGCACGTGATCGTTACGGTGGCTTCAGGAATGGTTTATACCAGCGGTAGCGGCAGCCTAGAGTGCTGAGCTCACGACACGTAGCGCTGCAGGTTCGAGTGCCAACCCAGACAAAACGAGTTCTTGCGGAGCTAGACGCGCTGACTCAGCATTTAATAAAGAACATTTATTTCTCATATGGATGCTGTGTCCAACAAAATTGGGGCACGGTATCCTGAAGTTTTCATTCTTCATACTAACATAAGACAATTGAAGGAGATTTGTACAGCTGTCGTGGGGGTACTTCCTACCTTTCACAGAAATGGGAGTGTAAGAGGTCACGGGTCGTTGCATAAGAGCCTTCCATCGATAGTGCCGTAGCTCTGGACGATCGCCGTAGTCGACTGCAGCCGTACACTACTCTGGGGTCAGTTGTCCTATACCTGCAGCACGAAACAGTGAGTGTCGATTTCCCATTAGGGGTGCAGTCAAATTGACTTTACCTTTCAATTGCCATCACTTAAGTGTACAACAAAATTGAACCGAAACAAGACTCACGCTTAGAGATGCACCATCATCTGTCGCTGGCGAATTTCCATACGCAAGTAAGCAGGACAGTTGATCTCTAAATCTATACGCGGTGACTAGCCCGCAATGACGCTTCTTGAGAAGCTGGCAAGTGGCAATTTTAGGCCGGTAGCTTTGTGACGACGTGTTCCAGTATGGGCGTAGCCTAATATTGACTGCGAGTTTAAAGATCCCAAAGCAACTGCAGCCCATGAAGAACGAAGGGACACGTAGCCTGTGAGTCAAGCGTGGGACATAGAGATCTGGTGAGGACCGAGACTAATGCCCTTACTGTGGGTGCCTAACTAAGATATACAATGAATATTCGAAATACAGAGGAAGCATAAAATATACATATTACTCAATTTGAAATATATATTACTCAAATATTGTTCTATTTTCATATTACTCAAATATTGTAAGTTCTTCGGAAATTGCAAACAATGAATTGAGAATAACCGAAGAAGGGAGAACAAATTGGGAAGGTAGACGAAGAGCAGCGAAGCGTCAGCACGCACTCTGTGAGCAAGTGCTACGGTCCTCGGTTTCCGTTCCAGTTTGAGTTTTGTGCTAAATTAGAAATACCTAGAAATGTCATCTTTTTATAGCATATCGACTAGTTCACGATTCTTGGCAGCGTTCATAATCAGTAAAGGTTGCGTGATAATCGCTGCTTTACGCATTACGCACATTTCAACTCAGAAGAGGTGTTTTTAAACTCGATTCGGAGAGTGAAGAAGACACACGAGGTAGCCTTGTGACAGTTTTCAATTAGGCAACAGTGCTGCGCATCAGTTGCGGCGTACAAGGATAAGAATATTTTTTACCTAAATTAGCTGTTGAATAGATCGGTATAACGAAACAACTGGCATGTCGCAGATAAAAGAATTTTGTTGTGGGGATTAGAGGAGGTAGTGGGAATAGCGATGTGTTGCGCAGTACTTGAAGCATCCAGTCACGCGATCTCTAGTCGTTTGCTGTCCACTTAGGAGGCGGCTTGAGAACGGATTTCAGACGAAGGAGCTGTTCCGAGTAGACGTCTTGTACAGTCCAGTGAAAGGCAGGTCTGGAAAATGAAATGCGTAAAAAGTATTAATTTACTAACTGATTTAATATCATAGAGGTCTTTAAAGGAACGGAATGGTAACTAAGTATTACCACGGCAATTGTGTTTCGATTTTTTCCTGGTTTTGTTTTTTTTAGTATAAATCAAAGATTCAAAGCAATTCCTAAAGTTGCATTTGAAAAAATGAATAATGGACTTTATGGCATTCCCCTCCTCTATAATCAGCACTAATATTACTGCAACCGCACGGCGAAGAGTAGAAATGAAATACGCTGTCAAACATTGATGGTGCTGAAAAGAAAATATCCATTATTTATGTAGCTAATTCAAATACGACTTCAACAAATGAAGAGCAGGAAGCCGGAATGACTAATATACTACTTTGATAATCTTAAACGTCGACATCGTGACAGCTAAAGTGTCCCACTGCCGAATGTTTGCTTTGGCTTAAGACGTCTACAACAGAGGGGACGCGACACGCTAGGACATTGTGCTTATTGCTGATTTTTCAGATATATACATCACAAAATATTGATGGACTGCAGTATCTAGACCACCAAGTGCATCAAACGTTGGAAACTACGTCAAGTCGATTCAGGGCTTCCGCCTTTCAACTGCTGCGGCGATGCAAAATTGACTGAAGTAAAAAGTCTCCTTTACAAAATAAAACAATAAAGTTAATTCAAAGAACAAGCAACAGAGAGCGTATTGCAAAGAAATAATAGGCTTACTTAATACAGTGTCCATGAAATGAGCGGTATCATTCGGAACAGTCGGAAGATGATTTTCAAGATATGCAGTCTGCGGTATCAATTAAACGATACGGGTGTACAAGTCGTAATTCCTCTTCAGTGACGAGACAAAAAGTAGCAGATTGTTAGTTACTTCCAAAAGCAGAAAAGGAGGTTCAGTAAGTTGCAAAATATTTCAGACAGTTCGGTTTACATTCAGTAACTCAAATGGTCCCATTTCTGACAGAGGGTGTCAACCGCTGAATTGAAGTTGCAGCACTTGTGCAAGAACATAGATGGAGATGTTCAACCTCATAACAGATTCAGATCGCGGTTATTCAGTAAGAAGTGACTTGATAGTGACGATTCGCATTATTTCACATCTCTTAGGTGTCCATATCGCGATCGATGTAGCAATTTTTCTCGAACTGTCTGCTAAAATAAATCCTCAGATCAAGGTGCAAGAAGACGTCACAGTTACTGTCTTCAGTTTCACTTCTAAATAGAGTCGATCATCGCAGAGCCGATGGCTTTCCGTTTACTTTTAAAATCCCTAGTACCGATAAAGGGAAGTTCTTCTTGGCGTGTACGAAGATGAGACTCCACCAGTTACGGATGAGATGTAGGACGACACAGCAGCCGATGCTCTACCCGTTCTACCATAAAGGGAGCTGCTGGTGGAAGATACTGAATCTCTAGCATGCGAACTACTGGTGGAGGACAAAGAATCTCTGGCTGAACTTGCGGATCCCGTTGAAAGTGTTCTTGAGGAGGAGTCTGATGACAATCTCGATCTGGATAAGCTACTAGAAGAAGAAGGAGCGAAAGACCTTGGGATGGTGTTAGAGTTTGTGGAAGGTCCAGGCGAGACGGCAGAAGACGTGTATCCGCTGTCGAGGGTGGATCCCGAGGAAGTGGTTTCGACGGTTGCAGATTCTCTGCGGTAACAAAATTCAAAGAAAATTTGGACTACAGCAACAAAACAAACGGTAGCGTAAAAATAATACATAAATCAAGAAACATCAATAGCAAATTTTGCGAAACATAAATATATAGGTAGCGTGAACTACTGTGTCAAGAAAAATCATGCCCATTATTGCATTACCATTATGATACGATTGTTAGAAGATGAGTGAGTATTACAGAAAAAATGCACCATACACGAAGCATCCGAGAAAAGCAGGGTGGAGAGGTGGGTAACATGACAATTTTTTTTATAATTAGAACATCCATTGACATTCCAATAACTCAGGTTTCTTCATTTTTATCGAATTCGTGATTGAGATTTTCTTGGCGAAATTTCTTCCGGGTGTACGTAACATCTTCTTGTCAGAGTTAAATAAAAACCGAAAGTGAGCTGATATTGCACTTAATGTTTATAGTTAAATTAATAAGGTTTCAATGCGCACGAAAAGTATTGTCTGTCTATCTCGCAGGCACGTGACTCGGCCCAAAGCGTAGTCTTGATCTTGAACTTAAGTCTATATCATAATTAAAAGTTTTTGTGTATAGCACGTGCCATGAAATTATTTACACACGTCAGTTCTGCATATATCTTAGTTTCGTACATTGTTCAAAAATAATGATAACGCCTTGTAAGAATCAACTAAAAATGTTGCAATTATATATAAAATTTAATATCAAAGACGTGGTAAAGGAATAAATACATTTACAAGCTTTTATGTGCAACAATGCAATTTGAACTTGGAATAACAGATTAGTTTTGACAAATTCTTGATTCATAGGCACTGTATGTAAAGGAAGGCGCATGCTAACTATAGACATCGCATTACATGTATAAGCTCAAGCCCCTATTTTAAATCTACACAAACTGCTTATATTAAGCAAAAACATTACACTAAAACGCAAAATCACTATTGAAATCTATAATAAATAGAGTAAACGTAACATAAAAACTGGCGGCGTAGTCAGTCTCCACTGGCAAATCCATACCAATGTACAATGTTCATAACAGTAAAGGGGAGGGGGGGCAGAAAAACCCTAGACTAATAAATCTACACTAACAGGAAGTTAAAGTAACATAGCCCTATATCACTCAGGCTATGCTACGAGGTTTTTTTCTCTAATTTCTAAACACAAAAAGAAAGATCCCTCGTAATGAAATAGAATAGCCATAGTACATGCATATAATGAGGTTAAAACTAGTGGCGTCAGGACGCCATGGAATTTGGTACTAACCTCTTAACGCAAGCACTGCAGGAAGCACATCTAAAGCTACACTGGCTTCAGAGATGTTGAGCGATGACTGAAGACAGAATGAGGCGTATGCAAGTATCTATATTCACACGTAGTTATATATATATATATATAAAGCAAGAACTAAACATCCAGTAGCTAGATACTATAAAGCATGGAATGATGCAGCGTTTGTTGGAGCGGAAGAGATGTTTTTTTTAGAGAACATGGAGGTGAACAAAAATCAGTGAGGAATTTAGTGGCCGGATTTAAATGAACAAGAACGGAAATTTAATGAAAAAAATAACACCAATGAGTTTATGCCGAAATCAGATAGTGACAAAACGAACAAAAAACTCCACGAGAAAAAATATCACAGGGCAAAATGCAAAGTGGAGACTATACATTTCTTTATGACAGTGGAACCGAATTCTGAGTAACATAAAACATTATCGACAAAAAAACATCTTCAGTATACAATCGTAGTTGTGAGTCATGCTTGTTGTATAAATGTTGTGACAGAAAGCCGAAATATGAGATAGCGAATTAGACCATTTATGTTTTGAAAGTGTCGATGATGAAAGATCGCAATACATGTATGTTTTTAACAGGAGTGTTCCATACAAATACATAAGTAAGATCCAAATGTCGTGTATTATCAGTGATGAATTTTGATAACAACAGATTCGGCGAAAAATAATGCCATACTAATGAAGTATGTGTGTCAGCGTTCATTATAGTCAAATCAATTCATGAAAATGGTTTGTTGCTATAATGGGCGATCCGAATTTTAAGTTATTCCTAAAAGTTTACCGATACTGTGCATCAAGTGCCGTCCAACAGCAGCTTAGTACAAGGGAACCGATATGTGTAATGGTTAGTGAATTCTCTTGTGGTTGATGAATATTAACTCCGATGGTATTGTTTATCAGGCTCAGTAAAAGTACATATAGAGTATGAGAGAATCCGAATTACTAATGGGTTGTCATACTTCTGTTTCAACAGACTAAATGTTACATTTCAACATAACTTATTAGTTATTACTACTTCAGATTTTCGTTAAGTATCATTTACAGCAAAATACAATCTGAGATCGGAGAGAATTTGGTAAAGAACTGTTGTAATACAATTTGTAAAATGCTACAACTCTTATTCTTCTGACAACTCCTCGGTATAATAAGGGAATATTTCAGAAATGATTATTTGTGTTAAAACTATAATGTAGATTGTATTGAATTTTGCACGTTCTACCCCACCACCCACTGGCTAGTGATGATCTTCGAAAACTACTAAATACGAGTGACAGTGTGAGCGAATTTTGTATTGTACTACGTTATTTACCACTTACCGCCTACTTTTCTGTCAAACACTGACTGTGGTATACAAATATTACATGAAAAAGATATCTGTGTCCATGTTCTACAGTTGGTACCTATAGGTAGCTCTCTGCCTGCATGTCAACAACTGGAAGTGATATACTGTATACACGAAGACATCGAAATTACCCGAGCTAAGTGTCTGTCTCAGTGTCCTAATGTAGCTTGTCATACGCTTGGTACCTACTTCCCTGTCAACTACTGGATGTCATAGATGAAAATTACCAGAATAAAGTGTCTGTGTCAATCAATGTTCATTGAAGGACGATCTCGATAAGCTCCACCGGCTGCCAGCTCGGCTTTGGCAGGGACTGCCGCTGGTAAGACTCGGGAGGTTCCCGACGCTGGAAATGTTATAATGATACATATATAATCAAGACAATAGTGCAAAATCCCTATGACAGCTGAGCAAGGAGTCCATTGACTAGGTAAATTTATTTTGAACAATGCGCAAAATTCTAATATAGTTTGAGGAAATCCCCTTAGCTTCTGCTCGAACGTTGGAAAGTATCGAGCATTCATCGGAAACTTTATTGGCAACTTCCTTTGTAAGAAACTTTTCGTAGTTTCGTCACAAAATAACACGCGTTTGACTACCGACAAATTAGCAATATTTTAGAATTCTAGTACGTAATGATACAGCACTACACCACGCGGGCGATCCCCTGTAGAACGCGTTTAGAAAAAGCTGGTAGTTCAGAAATGTCTGAGACTGACTGTCAAGGAACAAGCAATGAAAACTAACAGTGATTTTGCCACAAACCGGGTAATTGTAACACCCCACTTTTAGAGACGGCGGTTGGAGCACACGGACGATGATGCAGTGGCGGCAAGGTTACAGACGGGACAAATTTGATTTGCACGCGATAGCCGATGATGGTACATTAATGCGCTTTACTCTTTCAATGCGTAAAATACCGTTAAGTACCATGCCCAGCACGTGGCAAACAGATTATTTGTACGGAAAAGATAAAAATAAAGGTATGTCATATACACTGCATGAGGCTACTGAAATACTTAACTTGAATATATCGAATGAATATAGACTAGTATTGCGTAACTACATAGGTATGACACCATGCATGTAGTTACCTATCTCATTAAAGACAGTAAACGATGCTAAACGGTTTAAAAATGCCTCTATGACATGGACTTACAAACATTACGAACAGTTTCGTAAAGTTGTCAATCCGCACTAAGTATAAAACTTTATATATGATTACTGTGATGAAAGCGTGTCGTAGTGGACTTAAAAACGTAAAGTTTCTTACTGCAACGACATAGGCAATGGATTCCAAGGAGCTGACACATTTATAGGACTAGATCCAGAACCTCTTGACGGCGGAAATGTAAGCAATGTGAAAAAAAACGAGCTTCATCTCATCACATGCATGAAATTGAACAAAAATAATTTCTCCCACAATTTCATTACTTTAGTTTTCCTTCGATAAATACATGCAAAATAAAAAGGACGTGCGAGGTGAACTGTATGGTATTTGCATCTTAGTTTGTCAACTGCACATACAGAGATCTCTATAGATGATAATACAACCTGATGTCTCTACCCACACGTCTCCTAGAGAGGACAAAGGATGATACCATATCGTTAAAAATAACGGTGATTGTTTTTTTTTTGTTTTGTTACAATTTTGGCATTTGAAGCAACTTTGGTTATTTTGACACTTCACGCAACTTTGGCAATTACAGAAATATTGGTAAATTTCAACAGAAAGTAAGAGGAAATATACAAATACATTTATAAATAAATAAATAATCAGTGTGGATTATTAATAGAGTTGATAACTCGATCTCTTATCTGTGAAATTCAATTATTTGCTTGAGTAATTTATTCGGTGCATGAACTATACAGAGTTGTGAGTGATCTATACTCTGTACGAAGAACTGTCGTCTAAGACCCTCGCAACTGCGTTCGAAAGGCTGAAGCTTGGGTTACGTTAACTGTATGATATTCTGTGTTAATATACAAAAATGAAACAAAATGGTATATTTCTTCCAACATTCGAGCAAAGCAGGAGCATGAACATCCCTCCTCTTGAAAATTCTGGATCTATTCCAGCTAACAAAAAACTAGTAAAAATGTATAGAAAAAAGCTCCAAACTGCCCCGTTGCGAACTAATGTCTCACTGGCAGTGTAGAAGTAAAAGAAACTAATTTGAGGAGCGTACAAAAAAATATTTTTTTTTGCCGTGAACTTTACAACTTTCACATGCAAACAATGACTTTTTTCGTCATAGTTTTACTGACAAGTGAAGGATTGTGATAAATTCACAATGAGCAAAAGTGGAAATAATGACTACAGTAAGAGAAACACAGCTGCTTGAAGCTTTTTTCTAGCGTGATAACTAAGTAAAACATCATATGAACAAAGAGACAAGGACCACAATGTAAAAATAAAAAAATGAGGGACAAATTACCAGGGACGTCTGAAGCAGAAATAGGTAAATCACCCGTGTCGCTACTCATGGTATTTTCAGATACTAAAATCGATTCCAAGAAAACTAGTCTATTTAATACAGAAAAACAAAGCCCTAGATAATTTTACAGATAATTTCCGTCTCTGACGCCACACTTGACAATCCGTGATCGACTGCAGACGTGGACTTCATTGTGCCAATTGGGATAGATCTGCAGGATGAAGCAGTGCGTGTGGATTTTCCAGGCGGAGTGTGTGGTCAAGCTGATTTAGCGCACTGTGACTCAATTAAGCGATAATTACGACTCGTGTTTAGAAGAGAAATAAAGGCGATACTTCATTAGCTAAGACACAATATCAAAGGATAATAAAGATGTTAACTTCCCACGTCAATAGTTCTCGGTGAAATCCCAAGATTGCAGGAAACATTCCGGAGATCGTTAGTCGCCACGGTATCTATTTTTGCGCAACCATGTAAAGAATCCTTTGGGCGTGGGAATCTGGGAATCATGGAAGTGTTCTTAAGTAACGGGTCCCTATATCCAATAGCTACCTTTTAAATATTTGATTTACTAACAGGTTGTTTAAATAATGGAGTGACTACTTTACTTTCTAATGACAGTAGTAACACTTATTTCCAAGCTTTCAAACTCAGGAAAATGATTAAGGAATACGTTTTGATGAGCTGGTCCAATCGAATTACAATCCTGAAGCATACAAATCCGAAGAAAAATAATGAAGGGAAGAAACGATTGAGAAAAAAGGTGATATTTCGAAGAAGTGAGAAAGAAATTTAACAACCGAAACAAAAAGTCGAAGAAGAAAAGGAGTACGACTGCACGACACATAGAAAAGTAGAAAACACCATGTATTATAAAAAAAATAAAAAGAGCGTTAATGACGAAAAAGGACTATATATTATGTAACATAGAGGAGCATTTACACACATTTATACATTTAGGCAGCATTTTTAAAGCAGAATTTACAGCACAACATAAGCCAGGGTAATGGAAAACAATAGTCGAAGTCCTTCGACAGTGACTAATAAATATTACATTTTAATCTTACAACGCCGAGCCTCACTCAGAGGAAGTTTTAAACAATGCTGTTCAAATGAGAACCTATGTTTTAGTACAAGATTATTTTCAGTATAACTTCTACTCTTGATACTGCAAAACATGAGTACTTGGGAACATGTGGTAGTTAATTAAGATGAGTAAAAATATTATCGTTGTTTGAACAGAGCTCAAAATTATGTGAGGAGATTATCCCATTTAGGCTACTTCAATTATCGGATACTGCAGATGCAATGAAAACTACACGCCAAAAGTTTAATTATAAAAGATGATACTTGGTTCTAGCAATACTGATGCAGGATATAATGCTAAGCGAGAACAACGTCATAACTCAAAAAAGGCAATTTTACAGGACGGAGGAATTTGATATTAAAAGCCACAATATCACCAATAGTGATCCATAGCAAAATATGACGTTTTGTTTTTGACAACACACCGCACACTCCCTTACGATGGCTGCACAGGAACTGAGATATGCCATTGTTGACATCAAGGGTTGGTAACATCTAGGCCGGCGTAATAGTGACATTTACTGCCCTCTAGTGGTGAGTTTTGCATGTAGAAATGTGTCGTTTTTACCACAACATAGAGCAGGAAACGGGCAATCTCATGGTTGTCATAATTCAAATTTCCCATTTATTGAGTTATGACGTTGTTCCCGCATACCGTACGCGCGATAAGTATTGATTTCAAATTAGTGCATAAATCACCACCAGAAAAAGGCATTTTCCATAAAAATATAAAAAACTAGTTGAACAGAAGTCGGCAAAGGGTTAAAATTATTGCAGCATATAAAAGACTTTTGATATTCAGGTCCCTTGGATTACTATGGGACCTCAGAGGCCGGTAACTGTTTATACTTAATAAAATTTTTTGTAATTTTTGCAGATTTCATTATAGGTACTCATGATGAAACTCGATGATTTTTTGGAGATTAGCATATTTGCATACATAAAAATAAAATGATAAAAATTTAAGCCGGATGGGTGAATTCTGTTATGTTTTTGGTCATGAGAGGGTTAAAACGAGTCGAAAAGAATGAGAGGAAGCAGTGAAGATGTACCTTACCGTGGTGACATTAGTAACGTACTCACCTTGCAGTGGAATACCTTCTGTTGGCTGGTTGTAGCAATCGGCGGTAGTCAGAAGGTCGGTTTATGGCGGGATCAGCAAGTGGAAGGTCCATGGTACTAGTACGTCGGTAGGTTGGTCTTGGCAAAGTCGATGGCGTTTCTTGAGGTAGATCAAGATTTGTTGTTATGGTCCTGCGGTACGCGGCAGGTCGGCTGGAAGATGAGGAGGAAGTTGAAGCCGCAGAAGTAGATGACGGCTCGCTCGAAATATTAAGGTTCCCTGTGGTTGTGGTGCGCCGATATGGAAGAATGGTAGGTTCTCGTGAACTGGCTAATCGAGTCAGAGGAGTGAGTCTTCTGCTTAACTCGTCCCTAGCCGAATTAACAGCAGCTTCGTGAAGAGGTGGACTCCATACAGATTTGGGTGGAGACGGACTCTTCAGACGAGGTAAAGAAGATTCACCAGAGATACTTTTTTTGTACGGTGAAGACGAATCATGAATACTTGCTGGTAGTCGTCGAACTGATGGTTCTCGATCACTAGTTTGGTAACTGCTAGCAGCGACCGCTGCGGCAGCACCAGCACCCGCAGCTACAATAGCTGCACGGGAGACACTCGTCCGGTCTCGACTGCCTTCTCTTAGAGGAGATATCATACTGAAATCTTCAGCGGAAGTTACCATTCTACTATCAAAATCACTGATTGGAAGAGAAGTGGTGCGAGGAACGCTGCTTCTATTGCTACGTCTTGGAAGGGAGCTCTCCCACTCAGGAATGGTAGCCCCAATGGAAGTTCGAGAATAAGTTATTGGCGAAACTGCCCGCGTGGGACTTAGAGAATCTCGTTTCCGTTCATCTTCTATGAGGCGGGCCTTTGCCGCGGCAAGCTGCTGGTCTTCATCAAATTTAGTCAGGGGCTGCGATACCTTCGACCGTCTTCGCTTCCCATCCTGGAAGCGCGAGTAGAAGCTCTTCCTCGTGATGCGGTCCATGACGCTCTCTTCTTCATCATCACTGATGGCCTGTAACTCATCTGGAGCTGAGGTGACACTATCTCCACACCAGCTGGTCGGAGACAAGCAGCGACTATCCTCTGGGGCGCTCTTGATGGACTCAGCCATGTCGACTTGGTTGTTAGGCACATCCAGCTGACGAGAAGGAGAGGTCACATCTCTTGCAGGGGTGGGCGATGTGACGGTTGTTCGTGGTCGTGATGCAGTGGAAGATGATGAGAGGGTGATTGTTGTAACATTCGGTTTTCTAGCTTCGGATACGACCACTTGGGATGAGGAAGACTGAGGTTCCCGAGGTGAACTTGTGGTTATTGTTACGGTAGTGCTGCGTCTCGTAGACAGAGCTGGAGAGTAGCCATAAGAATTAAGGGATGTATGAGAGGTCACAGGAACCAATGACCTATTTTGCTGGACACCGGGATTACTTTTGACACTTGTAGAATCGGAAGAACTATTTATAGAACCAATACGGGAGGTGATGTCGCTTTCTAGCTGAGTTAAATGATCGCATATACTTTTAGTTACAGATTCTATAGTTAAATTAGGATCATGCGATTCACTGGTGTCCAAAATTGCTTTCATTTCTAAGTCATTATACTTATTTAAATTTTCGTGGCTTTTTGAGAAGGCTTTAGTACGGTATCTAGAAGGTTTCTTCAAGTCCTTTTCAGACCGAGCTAAATCTGAAGTTAAAGCAGAAGGAAGATCCGAAGAACTCTTGGCAGGTTGAGTTTGGATTGGTTTAGGGTCGTCAGTCTTACGACCCAAAAATTTGTTGAGAGCATCGGAAAGTTTCTTAGAAGGCTTCTTCTCTACAGGTTCTTCAACATCAGCAAGACTGGTGCGAGACGGACTCTTCTCCATCCTTTCACTTTTACCTTTTAAGAATATTGAAGGTCGTTTTAACTTGAACTTATCATCTGATGTGATATCGGGAGTTTCTGCAGGTTCGTCCGAAATATTTGTTGACGATTTGCTAAACTTGGACGTAAATTTTTTATACATAGACTTAGGTTTTTCTGGCTCAGCTGTAGGTATCTTCTTCGTGGCATCAACCTCTTTTGCTTTCGAATCACCTTTAGAGGTATCGTACCAGTCTCCAGAACTGATTTCATTTTGGATCTTATTACGAGTTGCAAGATCTAGATTGCCGTTTTGTCCCTCTTGTGGGACCTCCGTAAAGAATGTCGGTGACATGGCTCGGTCGATTTTCTTTTCAATTTTTGTTTTCGCTCTTTCGAAAGGAGTTTTTGCTCTGACATTCGAACTGCTACCGTTCGCCATAGGCTGAGGGACTGACTTAACTTCTGTTTCGGGTTGAACTTGATTAGGCGCTACTATAGGAGAATTCCTATTAGATGGGGGACCCGGTGAAAAAGCACGAGCCGTGACTGGGGCATGTATTTCAGTTGGCTCAACGATTTGTTTTTGAGTTTCACCAAGAGATGAAGCGTTAGCGGGTATAGAGTCAACATTCCTACCTGAGGTATTTATCACTTGTTGTGGCGGTGGGGACGACATACGAGACATAGAACTTGGAGACTGGGGCAATCCAGGAGGCGGGGGCGATGTCATCCGTCCTCTTCTTTCGTTGGATATTATATTAACTTGATCTTGAGATTGAACAGCAGAAGGTTGTGCCGGTTGCTGCTTTTGTAGTTGATCAATAGTGGTTCCAAGTTCTCTGGATTTGCTTCGACGATAGGCCTCAAATGGGGAAATTTTCTTTAAATTGCTCGAATTAAGTTGATTCAACTTTTCACTTGCAGCTTCAATTGTGGGATTGAGTTCTCTGGAGCGACTGCCACGGTAGGGTCTGATGGTAGGCTGTTCTGGAGTGGAAGAAGCTGCTGCAGCCGCCCGCTTGTATCTCTCGAATGATGAATCCACTTTGCCTGCACTTTCAATAGCGGACCGCAAATCTTCAGATTTGCCTCTTCGGTACGGAGAGAGTGCAGTTTTTTGGCGGGTAATTGCAGAGTTTGTAGGTTCTGTCGAGACGTTTGCGGTGGTTACTTCCCAAGGGAACAGTTTCTTGTGCGTTTGTACCAACATAGATACCCTTTTATTTCGAAGGGAAGACGTCGATTCGGAGTTAGCTAGAAGGTTCGTGGAAGATTGACTAGCATTACGAAGACTATCAACATTTGGTCCAGTTAACGGCACACTGCGAGTGCTTGAAACAACTGATTTTTGGACACTATCAGTCGCGCTAGGTAATCGCGAGGGAGAGTCAATACAAACAGAATATCGACTGCTTGGTGTGGTGCTTAAAGCTACAGACGCCTCTCCAGGCGGCAAAGATTGGGTCATAACAGAGTTCGGCGAGGAGGTCGCCTTGATTGAAACAGGAATATCTGTAGTGGAATTATTGGCTTGCAGTAATGCGCTGGAAGAATCTCTAAGTACAATAGCATTACCAACAGTTGGCGCTTCGGGTTTCTGATTCTCGATTGCTTTCGTAGATCGCGGCTCAGTCTTACTTAAGGCATTTATTTTTGCCACAGGTTCTGGAATTTGGACAGCAGGTGCACCTTTGCCCGAAGAAAATTTCTTGGTCGGTGTTTTCTCGCTTGTAGGCGTAGCGACAGCTTTTACAGACATGGTTACTTGGGAGACAGCTTCAGGCGAGGTTGGTCGAGGAGACGGAGACCTTACCCTCGATGTACAGGACACAACCAAAGGTTGTACCGTTGGTGAGGTAGGGCGGGGAACAGGTTTCTGAGTACAGGACGCAGCCGTAGTCGACACCTCAGGAACCTCAAGCTCTTCGACAAGTTTCTGTAACTGCTTCTTAGCCTCGCCTGGCCCACTCATGGTTACCGAGGACGACCGTTTTGGAATAACAACAGATACACCAACAGCGACAGGAACATTTCTGGCGGAAGAAAATGCCGCGGAACCGGAACCGCTCATCATTTTGGAAATGGGCTTACTCAGATCGGAAGCGACTGACCCTTGCTTTGGGTGTACATCGCGAGGACCCATAGTAGACCCAGAGGAAGCCAACCGAGCAGCCGCCAGTTTATCAGGCCTGGGCTGCTCAGTAATCCCACCAACCCTCCCGGTGGCTTCCCCCGAAGAACGGGCACGCGATCCTTCTTCGTCCACGGCTCGACTACCGACTCCACCAGCGCGAGGAGGCCGGCCTTCTTCATAGCCAGGCTTTCGAGTAGATCTTCCGCTAGGATCATCAGACGATAACCTTGCTCTCCACCCTAAGGACAAAAAAAGAAAATATAAGGACCATTTTTGACAACTAATGTGCAGATCCTTTCTAATAACCCATGCATGAAGTCCAAATAAGATTTCCATTCTTCGTATCAAACCATTACCGTCGAGTCTCAATCACTTGATGCATCACCGACGCTATTTCGAAGGGAAGCCAAACCCTATTTCGGTTAAGCGCTTTAGGGTTCATAAAATTCGCCACTGGGGACAGTGTTACGGATACAAGGAAATTGGACGACGCGACTAACTTAAACACAAGCTGCAGTATAATTATTAGGAGGGGCTTTTAAGAACGTTTACTGCCCATACACACATCAGGAAAACATTGGATGAAGAGCATGGTACCATTATAGATATTCAACTCCCTATAGTGTAGTCTCCATCGCTGTGGTTCAATAGAGGGACATATAGATTGTCGAGAAGAAGGTAGATTCAATGCACGGGATGACCCATACTGAATCAAGGCGTATTCGTACCACAAATCGTAAAAAAAAAGGAAGAGGAAGAACAGGACAAAAGATTATTACTTTACGAGTACAGTATCACCATCGAACGAAAAAAGTAGGAAGAAAAGATATATCTTGAAGGCCTAGCGAAAATTAAGCTAATTTCTAGAGTGTTCGAAAAGCAAAAATGTACTTAGACGGAGGGGACATTTAGTGGGAAAATACATTACTTACTCTAAAGACCAACCTACTAAACTAGCTTAATAACCAAATAACCCTTACCATTTTAAAAGCACAGATTCATAAATGATAATACACACGCGTATAGACCAATTACAGTTCAGCCATCTAGTCTCTAGTGAAAATTAACGAGGAAGACGTTAGCATATACTAAAATAGCAGCGCGATATTCCTCAAATATTACTTAAAAACTGAAATAACTAAACTTGACCTACAGAAATACAAACCTGCAGGACTTGGACTTACCGTTATGACGTCACAACCACGGTGCTGGCAGAAGACAAAGTTGAGGGCGAGACAACACGAGTGTTGACGCAACAACGAACTACGCACTTGAACTTTAAGTTAGTGGCAGCCACACGGACACAAACGAGAATTAGTGGACAATCTGTACACCCGTCAAATATTGTTACAATTATAACACTTTACCGTCCATTTGGGTCACAAGAAGTAGGTTTATAGAGTGCAATTACTACGAAAATTCGTGCTGGAACCTAACCCACAGATGGTAGCTACATTTTGTCCACGGATATAGTGTTGAAGGGATACTGCAAATTGCAAATTATTAATTCAAAGGGTAAACAGTTTGGTTACCGCATGGCAGCGGGGCATCAGCATGGACTAGAGAATATATGCAGGGGTAATAATTTCAATACACGTACAATCCTCGATCGAGAAACAATAGAGAAAGTGCAAAAAATAAGGGGTTCAGGGGAAAAGGTTGGCAGGTGAGGATCTGATAGCAAATACCCTCTGAAGTCGGACACGTTCCCGACTTTGTAAGGTAAAAATAAAAAGATTATTTATTTTATAGAATCTGTGGGAGTTATTCGATACAACAGGTCCCATCAATTTGCTTAGTGAAGTTGAGTTACGCAAAAGACAACAAGGCCTGATTTGTGCGGAAATTCGGATGGAAGCGTCGATTTCGCCATTTTGAATCGTGTTGCAGGTGTTAATAGTAACCCAATTACGTTCAAGATGGTTGAATATCTCCGTTTTACGGAGGAAGGTTGAGTCTTCGTGAGCCTCATGGGTAACTGGTTAAGGGTTAACGCTTGAAAGTCGACTCAGCGGGTGGAAGCCATCGCCTAAAGTGGCAGATAAGTCAGGTCTACTGAGCCTAATTCTTCTTTTCTCCAGTCCTCTACATCCTACTAACACAATGGCAATAGCTCATACAGGGCCGGGGCGTAGGTTCCGGTGTCTCTTTGGGAAAGGGCCCATTGGTTCGTTTACTGCCGCCTATCTAATCTAATCATAATCTAATCTAATTGCGCTCGCCAATCAGTGGCACCTTTCGATTTACAAACTGCCATGCGGTGACAGTTACTGCCTACATTAGGCATCTGCTGAAATACTTTATCGTTATATTTATATTATCGTAGCACGTCAAATTATTGACTTTTGCAGTAAACAACAGCTGTTAACCACAGAGGGACAAACTTACGGTAGCTAACAGTAACACATCACGGGAATAAAAAGAGTAACTATGACCATGCGGTTGAAATTTATAGAGATGTGAATAAGAAAATTTGCAGTGACAGAATTAGTGGATAATTGAAAACTTGCAGCGAAAGACTTGAAGTTTATCAATGTAAATGCTAATCAGAAATTTGCATCAATAGAATTAGTGATTATTAAAAACTGTCGTAAAGCTGAACAAATTTACATAAATGCGGATTAAAAAATGCACGAAAAGAATTTGAAGTCGTCCATACTTAAAAAATAAACGTCGTACAACTTGTAAAATTTATGTAAATACAGATCAGAAAATTTGCATTACCGGTATTAGTGCATAAATTAAAAAATCGAAAAACTGTACAATTGTTCGACAATTTTGAATTAAATTGGATTAACATTTGAGAGAAGACGACATAAAAAAAAGGACGGAGGAAAGTCTCACAAGGCATTTGCAATTCGCACACTGTGATCGAGATAATTCAATCTTTTCGGTTTTAACTTGTCCGGGACTTGATATAAAATGAATCTTACTTCTTCGCTTTGGATCGAGTTTCGGGTCCTAATCAAGATCAAATTACATTCGAGTCGCTTTCGGGGGTTTAAAGTGCAATCGGGTTCGAAAGATCCCACGAAATTCAATCTAAAATGGCGTATCAACAACTCGAAACTCAAGTTTCAAACAAATTACAGCTACCGTAACAAAATTTTCTCTCCCAGAGAAACTGATACACGGTTTTAACTGACAGGGCGGGCCAGAATTGTGTCAGGGTAATCATATGAACTGGCGCCTAGTGGAAGAAACGTCAACGGTTGTAATGTGATGAACTCATATTATCTCTCGCTGTCACTCTATCGCGTCGACGGCATATGAGGTGAAATTGTAAAATGATAAGATGAACAAAATTACAAAGCAAGAGGTCAAATGAGCCATACAGCCACCACCAGTACAATTTATTTATTAGTCTTAAAATACACTACAGCGCTACCACACCACAATACAAGTGTTCACTTTCTTTAAAGTGATATCGCGTGAAACAAGTGTTGCCATTTTCTACATGAATAACATAGGTAGGTAGTACACAAAATACCTACATAGTTTAAATAAAAAATACGAGGAAACATGGTCACATGGCATATACCTATAAAAGGAAATAAATACTTGTTCACCTATATATTTGCCAACCAAACTGTTGAAAAATAACAAACTACAGTTGAAACAACTAAAACTGAGCTCCATTTGGAAAGAATTCAATTTAAAATTTTAATAACAAGCCAACACAGAAAAATTTTCCGCTGCTAGTTCATTCCGGTTCCAACTACCATTTTGCATACTGTACCTACTTCAAAAAGTATGCATTTGCATATCAAACAAGGGAAGCGAGGAAACATTCAGGGTGAGTATTATGAAAACATTAGGCAGTATATAAAGATTTTTAAAATATTCAAAAGTTTGCTTCATTGTAATCACACTAACCATCATTATTACGTTGGATTTCATTCAAATTTGGTTACAGAAGAGACGTATCTACTATAGTGTTTTTATGCAGGGTAGACATGCCTGTCTGTGACAGCACGAATTTGATATATAAATGCTGTATATAGGTTTTCATTTACTGTATAGCCCTTCTCCCATACTGTTGCATATATAAAAAACGCTTCCAATATAGGGTTATTCTTAGTAGACAGGCAGTTTAATTCAAGAGAGAAGGGGTTTACCCTATATAACTGAGGCTAAGCTACTTTGCTTTAGGAATTTTTCTCTTGTAATAATACAATAGTAGCAAGGACCCTCAAAGTAAACTAACCCAGTCGGGTGATGGTTGAGCCAAAGCATAATATGTAATGAAAAAAAAAATTAGTCCCACTCACTGGTTTGCTTCCGTATAAGATCACCTCGACTTAGCACTGGGAACCTGATGCAAGTCATAACAGATTTGGTAAACCCGGCATTAGTCACTTGTTATGGAATGAATCTTACAAACTCCTCAGTCGGCAGAAAACAACCAGTACTAGAAAAAGTTTGGAGCAGGTAAAAGAAAGCGCGTGATGAACGCAGGGCTAAGAAGTCTTAAAGGAACAAAATTTAAGTAAATTAACTACTGATGAATACTTAAAAGGTACTTTCTTCTTCATTGACCTAATAAATAAGCAGAACTATGGCCCTCCCTAGCCCATTAATCAATCAATTACCAAAAGGACTATTAGGTAACATAACAAATAGCGCTTTTACTAGAAAAAAAAGTTATATTGAGACGTTAAGGGTAAAACTTTCAAGAATAGAAACATAACGCTCACTAATACCTTTATTAACAGCTACTCATTTTGGCACTTCAGAGTGCATCACAGCACAGTACTTCATGGCACTTTACATCATTAAAACAAATTGGCAAGAAACTTTAAAAAAAAAATGAGTTAAAGACATATACTTCGGCACAAAACTTTAGCTCATGGATAAAAAATCACTTGCTTTTTCCTACGTGGGTCTCACCTAAAAAAAAATATTGGAAAAACGACGCTTAAGCTAAATTTAAAGTTCTATTTGAAGAATGAAGGGTTTCAGCTTGCGTCTGAAACACAAAAGCGATCTAGTAAAGAAACAAATACAGTGGCACTACTCCCCATCGATAGGACAGGCTCAGCTACAATCAGTTAAATTGAATAATGAATTCATAAGGATAGACTCAAGCTCAGATAATGATAATCTATCATTTACCCCATAAAACCACAAATTTTCTCAATGTATTTCTGCACAGCGTGTTCCACATTTTGTTCCATCGAATAGAACCAAATTATTTTATTGAGGAAATGGTTACAATGACTTTTCAAAACAAGTCTCTTTTAGACAAAGCCTCCATGTAATAGTTTAAGAATGTAATTTAAATAATTACATGACCAGTCAAACTGATCATGAGCATTTTTCGACATAACAACGCAACGTGAAAATAATGCATAGTAGATACATACTGAGTTCGTAGCTTTAATTTAATAAAGCATTATTATTATAGTGAGGGTTTTCCTGCCGTATCAGAAACGAAGACTATATGAAAAAATGTATTCATTGAACTGACTGATACAGATTACGTGAGATTTTGTGCATAGCCTTGTTGCAAAAAGGCGTTTTTTTAAAACATCCGTATAATTGTTTTTGGAACTTGTAGCTATGTACAGTTATAATGCTTAGTAGGACTTACGTTTCAAGACTCTAAAACGTAATCGATTCGCGATTAACACTAGAGAGTCGTTCCAAAGAGGTGAAGTGAACGATTATCAAATTAATTTATGTCACTCAAAGTGGATAAAGGTAAAGGTAAAGTCAACTTAGACCACACCCTCACCTGGGAAACCCACATGCACTGGTTTGTGCTGCGCCGAGACGACAGTACGCCTATCGCATGCGCAATTTATACTCGGACGGACAGCAAGCACGTCGTTCATGGCACCGTATCTATGCTACGACTTTAGCTATGTATCTGTATCGGAATGACGTGCTCGCTGTACATCTGCTCATCAAGTCGAGTGCGTAATTACCTCCACCAAGGAGGTTATGTTTTTATCGAGTATGTCTCTTTGTCTGTCTGTTTGCTCGTTTGTTTGTCTGTCTGTCACCATGGAACTCAAAAAAGTTATGGACGGATCTTGACGAAATTCACAGGGATTGTTAGGTATGTTAGGAAGAACAAATGATTAACTTTTGGCGAAGATTAATTCATCCTTTTGTCTCTTTTTTTGTCTGATTCTTTTTCTAAATGCCATAACTCAAAAAGTTATGGACGGATTTTTGCGCAATTTACAAGAGTTGTTTGGTATATTACGAAGAGCAAATGACCAAATTTTTTAGATGATCTGTTTGTTCGTTTGTTTGTCTGTGTTTCATTTTTTTGTTTGTTGACAAAATAACTCAAAAAGTTACGAACAAGTCTTTATGAAATTCACAAGAATCGTTATTAACGTTTAAAGTCATAATGACTAAATTTTGGTAATGTTCGGTTGAATTGTTTGTGTGTTTGACTAATGTTTGAATGTTTGTTAATAGCATAACGTGAAAAGCTAAAATGAACTTTCGATAAAATTGCAGAAGCTGTTATTACTGTCAAAAGGCACAAATGATTAAATTTAGGTGCTGATACAAAGGGAATCATAGCTTTAGCACCAATTTGAATGTTTCGTTACCGTTGCCTTGCTTGGTGGAGGAGGTATACGCTCTCAGAGTGCTCTAGTTACATAGTGCGGCCCCAAAGCAGACCAGAATTTCTGACCCTATGACCCCCACAGGGGCCACTGCTCAGTAACTGGTTTTTGGCACTGCAATACAATAAATAAAGTCGCCCTGGCCGTACATTAAAACACGGAATTCTACACGCACTGGTTCGTGCTGCTTGTAGATACCCTCTGCCTCCAGAGAAGAGCAAAGTGCTGTCCTAAAGCCAGCACGCGTTCCCGTGTTCTGATACCAAATACTAGCCCTAGTGCGCTCGTGCAGCAGGAAACCGTACTTTTCGTGCTGCATGAGTACACGAAGGCAAGAGTTTGGCATCAGCGGACGGGAATGTACTGGGATAAATGTTGAACTAATAAAAATTTTGCTGTGTCCAATAAGAGGTTGGTTTTAATTTTTTTTTTGCTTGATGTGTGTTGTGAACGATAGAACTATACATATATAGTGATGGCACATTGAAATCTTCACTTTTTGGTTTAATATAATATTTCACATAATAAAAGCAATCCTCATCAGTCAACAGTAATATATAGCATAGCATATTATCTATTTTACCACAAAAAGCTTAACGTAATGTCCACTCGAACTCATTATTATATATGTATATATGTATTTATATATATATATATATATATATTCCTATTCAAACTACAGCCCTCATGAGTACATAGGTATTTTTTTTTAGAAATGGCATTTGATATAGCAGCCAATAACGTTCTTTATGATCTTGCTTAACAATAAAACCATCACTATACTATAACACATCTCTAATATACCACGCGTACGATTTGTACCTATCTGCAATATCTTCGTTACTATATCCATACAGGGGTTACTTGATAAAAAAATAAGAAAAAGAAACGAATTACAATACAATCTTACTGTGTATTTGTTGCAATTTCAAAAGTGTGTTCATCAACTTTTTGTTTCAAACATTATAATAATAATCCCAAGCTAAATACGCATACCGAAGAAAATTTTTTATTCTATGTCATAAAAGTATAAAAGAAATGAGCGAGATGGAGTTTATAACAATGCAGTTAGTTTTGAATATCACATAGATATTCATAGATAGCTTACACTAACCAAAGTAATGGGAAAACGCAGATACAATTCGCGATGGCGGCTCTTGCTATTCACAAGTGATAAACAATACGTTTAGTTTATTAAACTAGACTCCTCAAGGATATCCACAGCCCGAACATAGCCCAACCTCAACGGCAAAACAAAAGCCTAAGAGACAGGCACTGACCACCCCTTCCTACCTCGAACAGACACTGCCCCCCGGGACGAGGACACACGTAAGTGCAGCCTCATGCTGCCGCCTACACAGCCTCACTCGCAGCTCGCAACAACGACCTGCAGTTGTTAAGGCTAATTTGCTTTACGCACAACGGTCGCTGCGACCCAACTAAAAGGAAAGCCAGAGTAAGGGCCGCAAGCACATATAACGAGGAACTCGGGGTTGCAAAACTGACCAAGTTTTACGGAAAACAGGAAACACTTCATGAGGTGGCTAGTCAGGGATCCGACTCCATTTCCTTGCACTATAGCAGGTGTTCGACTCCGACGCACCCAGAAACCCTCGACCCTTGAACAAACTCAGATGGCCAAACGACTCCTAACACCTTCAGACCCCTAACACCAGAANCTTGATGAAGTGGCTAGTCAGGGATCCGACTCCATTTCCTTGCACTATAGCAGGTGTTCGACTCCGACGCACCCAGAAACCCTCGACCCTTGAACAAACTCAGATGGCCAAACGACTCCTAACACCTTCAGACTCCTAACACCAGAAGGTGTACCGACTCTTATTCTTTTCAAGTAACGAAAACTGCCTACCTTACGGCCCTGTGTTTGCTACAGTCACATTGGAATCTCCAAGTTGTGCTGACTTTTCCAGTGTACTAACTTTTCATAAAATGATTTCACATTCAATAATATTTCTCTATGAGATTCTCCAACAATAATTTAATTAATTGAGTTGTCCGTTTTCATTTTCAATATTTCTTAAAATGGGACGGAACAAGCGAATTATAAGGCAAGAAGACGTTCACAGGTCGTGGCTTGTAATAAAAGTATATTTAGGTGAAACGTAATTAAGTTTATCCCGTTCAAGTCATAAAATAATCATTTAAACTTTACAATTCATTTTCTGCAAAGCTTAAACATGGGACCCTAGTATATATTACAGCTAAACCTAACAAGATCATACGATGCTCACATAAACCAACTCCTGCTTTCCCGTTTCGCCAAATTAAGTCCTCTCATTTAAAAAAGTTACATTTTTAATTTAAATAAATTCACCTTCCTGGAACCTATCCCAATTTTCCTCTAACGTCAGTTTAGCTTGTAAGCTTTAAACTTCGCTTCCCGATAACTTTTAACTCTCCCCTTCTACACAAAGTAAATCTTTCCCGCTAAGTATTACTAGGTTCCTAGTCTATATATTTTTTATAGTAAAACCTAAGTAGTTCTTCTTCATTAACTTGAACTATATCTTCTCTAACTTTATTTTTTATTTGAGCCTAAATACTTCTCATCCCTCTCTAAGCTCAAACTAAGTTTTTTTACACTTTATTCCGTTAATTAAAACTATATATATTCGCTTTCAATCTAACTAATAAAGAGAATAAAGTGCAACTATCCCTGACAATAAATACGCATCAAGCGCTTGCAAGCGTTCACGACTTTAAAATCTATGCTATACCGTACATATATACAGCGCAACACTAAATTACTACCCCGAAAAGCGCTAAAAGAACTTACGAACGAAGCCCATAAAATTGCATAGTCATTTACATTAGTTACTCGATACTTCATAATCGTACAGCTGCAGCAATACTAGTTAAAGAATTCAGGGTCTAGCTAGTTGTTAGTAAACCGTCCGATGCAACATTACAGTATCCCGCAAATTTCGATTGTGTTTATCCTTTGTAAAATGTGAATGAAACCCAGTTTTCGAAAGGGTGGCCATACAGAAAAAACTATTCGAAAATAAGCTCTTAAAATGATATCCCAAAATGATGACGTAGAATAGTGAAACTAAACAACATGAAAAGGAATGTCGTAAGATTTACTTAGGATATTAGTCTATTATATTATCTACTTAGTCGCTATAAACATTTCAGCAACTATTGATTTCCGAGGTTGTCAGCTTATATCACAAGCAGCTAAAAAAAAAGATTACCCGCGCTCTTTGGCTTTAGGGTGATTCTTCTGTGTACTTGTTATAAACCAAAAACGCTTGAGAACGTATCCTTCAATATATATCTTAGTTTCACCTTTCCACGTCAATTATTTTGGAGATATACGTGTTTACTTTTAGCCAGTTTTTTTTAGTGTCACGGGGTATTAACCTTTTACGCCACTGACGTCATGTCAAGGATAAGTCTTTCATACTCAGCATCAATATTTTGTTTTTCTCCCCGCAATTTGTGGCAGCATTTACGGTATCCCGCGTGAAAGGTTAACCCAGTTTGGTAGTTTTTCTGTAACTGATGAAATTAATAAAGTATGCACTACCAAGAGCTCACTTTATTTTGTAGGACGAAACCAATTTTAGGTTTATAATACACACTGTAAAAAGTATTCCGTAAATTTGACGGGAAAAATTCTGTAATTTTCTAGAGAACTTTTCTCGCTGGATCCCTAAATTTTGAAAGAAAATGGCCCGTGAACTTTACGATGAAACTTACAGCGAAAACATGTAAAAAAGTAAAGTGAAATGAGAGGAAACAATTAAACAGTATCTTGGCGGTAATATGAATAATTAGGTCGACCACAAACTGAACCATAGCACCGAAATTTCGAAGAATACTTAACGACCAGGGCTGAAAATTACCAACGTCAGGAGGCTGCAACCAAAGAAAATGAAGGGCAGAAAGCCCCAATGAACTACTCAACATATTACATCGGGGTACGGTGCTGCTAGCCGAAGTAGGCTACTGCCAAATATCTTCCTTCGACATGACATGCGTCTGAACGGAATAGACGAGACACACTAGTTTACCTACTTGTAGATTGTGCACAAGCACAAAACTTGGTTAACAATCTTAAAATATGAACTTCAATTGTTGTATCTATGTAGTCCTATAAGGGCTTTAGCATTTCTTTAATGTTCGAAAATGTATCATACGAGTGACGAGCATCTCGCCACTCGTAACATTTCGATATTATTAAATTTATTTTCTTCATTTCCAAGCAAAGCCACAGAAGCAAACGGGAGTTAACGCGGCTTCAAAGCTCCATTTATGCGGTGCAACATTTGTCGCGCAGTGAGGCTACCACTCAATGGGTTATTCCCACAACCATGGAATTTCACTAAAAACTAAAAATTGGAAAGAAATTGTTTTTGTTTACATTTATGATTGTGGGATTAGCTATCGAAATTTGATATCTATTGTATGGCATGCGAGACTTAAAATTATAGTTGAGGCGAATGACTTTTCCAGCAATTTGGCAACCTGACCAGGTTAACATATACATGTGTCACTGACTGCGAAAATAGGGCTATTAAAGAAAGAACTGTGGTAAATAGGGGACGTTTGAGCAAAAACAGTTCCAACTTGTAATTGGAAGTTTAAGGCTACTTTACGCAACATATGTTGCAATCAGTAAACAGGTTTTTTTAGGGCTGAGACTTGCTGCGCAACAACGTTTTCCCCCACGCTGCTTTCTCTAGGAGCCAAATTCTCACATTCGGTGCACGGGATGCCGTCCTATGCAAAGAGATTATCAATACGAAGATAAATATAATTGCCGCACGTTTGGAAGAAATGGTGGTCAAATCATAACAGCAGCTACGCGCTAAATTTAAACACGAGCTTAAAGCGAACGTGCCAAGTTTCCCACGTGAGAGGGAAATCTCTCAAATCGTGGGAAACTCGCAAAGAGTGGTAGCCGAGTTGCGCAGCATAGCTGTAATGTGAAAGCCGGGTTTAAGTAGGCACAAAGTTGAGCAATACTGTACAAGCCTCTCTCGTAACATATGAATACCTATATTGTATAGAGCGTGCCTTACTCAACGTAGACGTCTGCAATAGATAAGTGTAAACAGGCAGGCGGCTTTGTAGGGACGATCGAACGCTTCCTCTAAAACCCTCTGAACTGAACTCGGTCGCTTTCTCAAAATAAATATCTATACGTCAGGAATATATGGAGGTAATTTTCTTGCGCTACGCAGTGAACAATCCCGTGGCTACCTACCCTCGAAAATGACGCTACAATTAGCATTTTTTGGATTTCACTTTTCACCAACGCATACGCCGATATGTGCTACGTCCAAGGACTACTACGATCCTTTAATAAGTAGTAGCTAGTCCTTGGCTACGCCATATACGCTGATGTGATTAAGGAAGTGCAGCGTATACAAAAAGTCCCAAACATTCTAGCCGCAACTCATGGACGAAGATGTGCACGTGATACCGGCACCTCAGTCGAGTCCTTTCAAGGATGTTGTAAGTTATAAAGCACGGATAAACGCTGCCATAATTACAAAGACAACGTATACGTGATGGATGATGCTGCATGCAAATCCCACCAAAATACTAGGCATTACAAATGGTTAAATGGCTTTATAGTAATTATAATTTGCTGACAGTAGAATCGGTCAAACCTATAAGTTACATCGTCCAAGGCACAGTTGGGAAATGCTAAGTGATTGCAAAAAGGGTACTTTTAAATGCTTTTTCGTAGTGGAGTTCATCAAGACATAATGAAAATAATAATAATAATAAAAGAAGAGAGTTGCCGCAGTATGTTAGACAAAGTCCTAAACTTCCGTCTCCGGGAGTTCAAAATGATAGAAACGGGAGCCTGGTTCAATATGAACTCTTTACAGGCGGGTAGACGTCAGGGTCAGCTTTTAACTACGGCTATTTCTACGAAATTTATATTTATTGTAGATAGTGAATGATTCATTAAATAGATCCCAGTAGCTGACATGAATATGGTTTTGTATAGTGAATACACACAGTGTTAACATCTAAGGAAGCTATTTCGGAAATCCATATAGAAAGTGTATCAGTATTAACAAAATTAATCGCAAGAACGATCGATACTTTGCAGACTAGTCGATGGAGAACATAGTACCGAAACTTGAAGGAGAGCATGGTACCGGAACTTGATGGAGAACATAGTACTGAAACTCGAACATATATTTCTAGTGAAAAGTGATGCTTCACGGATTATGTATATTTTTATTCACACATTTAACGGCCATTAAACATTTGTTTACTATGCAGGAACGTTATATGGCATAATTAAGTATGAGTAGTAATACTTTTGGCACCTTTCTCATCGCACAATCAGTCCCTGTAAAGGATCGGCGATATGGAAATTATTAAACGACGAACGTAGCAATAAGATGGACTCAAAATAATTACACCACAAGAAATTCACTTTACTGTGATTGCTTACCAACAACACAACGTTAGCGTCGACGACAATTACGATTAGAATAAATGATTTACGGTCATACAAAATAACGAGTCCCGTGAATGGCTACAAACAACACAACGTTATTGTCGACGGTTACCAAGATTACCATAGTGGGTTGCTACCAGCCCAACGCTGTTATACACAGAAATCAAATTTACCGAAATTACAATTGGTTACTAAGAATGAAAATAATAAAAAAAAAATTAAACATGATCTGAAGAAAATCCGGACTCGAAAGCAGTGGAGAGCGATGGCCAGTGCCTCAGTCTTCTTCGTCGGAATAGGCGGTGGTAATCTGAATGTTCCTCACTGTTAGGAAAGACAAACATACACATTTATACAAACGCGTGTTTACGTTACTCACACAGCAAGTGACCAAGCGTCCATACATACAACACAATGCTCATACAACACGACTAATCAATGTGCGGTGCAATTTTTGTTTGTTCTCAAGAATGAATAAAATTAGACAAAAATATTAGTGTGCTTTTTAGCCCTGCCAATCTAAAATAACTTTGTGATTTTATTAAATATTAAGCAATGACGGCTCGCGCTAAATTATAGCTGTAATTCTTGCATGAACTTAAGGTTGATTTTTGATATAAAAATTACTCTCGTTCCTGAAAGTAACGTAATTATCTTGGGGTCAGACCCTGCCTCTTAATTCAGAAGCCATGAACCGCCATTGGTGTTATGTTCACTTAAAAATTATTCTACAATATAAAAAAGACGCAGTAAAGATATCCCAATATATATGTAAATACAAGCTCTGCAGAAATATTATCAACTGCTCACAAATTATGACGCAAATACTGAAACCAAAGTGAACTTTCACTGAAGAAAACTTGAATTTGGAAGACTGGTGTTGTATAAGCATTGCTTCAATTACTGGATTAGAAAATTTAACATATTAATAATTACAAACGACGGGGAAATCTACTACGTCGAGAATCAAAGTGAGATATATTGTGCATAAACTTTATATTTTGAATATCTGAATCCAACCAAAAGGGAATCTTTAAAAAATAAATTGCATTTTACGTAATGAAAAATGGAGTAAATATATCGATCTTTAACATTGCAAGGATAGACACAGGACACCTACCACCTACAAAAAAGAAAGAAGGAAAAACATCAAAAGTGAAAGAAATAAGGTACCAAGACGTATATATGCATCCGAACTGTGCATATTTTAGAGCAAGGTACACAATTTGAAACAATCAATGGCATTTGAATAATAAGTTACGGTATGCTTATTCTTGAATCATCTACGGATAATTTTATGACAAGAATAATTTTATACTGAATAACGACGCTATACTAAATGCGTGTCAAATTCAACAGGAAACTCTAGGACCGTGCTAAGGAAACAGTATCAAATCGTCAAACAGTAAATGTGTGGAAACAAATAGAGTTACAAGTGCCAAATTTGTTACACGCTGATAAGTTGAATGACTTTCGAGGTGTACGTATTAAAATTTCATGACCTATCGAGAAGTGAACTGTATTGAATACTATTGGTGATACCTACATACAAGTACAAAATTTGGAAAACTCTGAGCATGTAATAGACTGAAAAACCGCTAGTGAATGCATATAAGTGTGTCAACTTTAGGGGTGCTTTTAAATTATAATAGGTTGCATTAACTTCATCGATCTGTATAAAGTACAAAAAAATATGAAATTACCTTCATTGATATTCTAGCGTATATATACCCCAATTATCTAAAGTTACGTTCGCAGATCAAGTACAATATACTATGCCACAACCTTTCAAAGCATAAGTAATCTTTCACTATATATAGATAAGGAATATAGGTAGCAAGTGAGAGTATAGGTAACAGTGGAAACGGGTATTCGGAATAGAAAACTGACCAAGAGAGAAGAGTCAAAAAGGAAATATGGCTTTTGCGCGCGAAATATACTTTCGGTTTACAACGTATTCAAGTTGGCGCAGAAGCAACGTAGCCTTTGAAAAATGATCAAAAATCAGCAGGGTATCGTGCCCAATTTCAGGGAGGCCGTTATAGCAAGTAAACGCTTCTTGTAACTATCATATATAATCCATGGCACTCACAGTTATTATTATCCGTCTCCTAAAGGAAATTACTGTTCTTTACAGTTTGCTCAAAATGCATTCTATATATACACATATAACATTTTTGATCAAACACAACGTTTGACCCAGTTCGATACAAAATGTAAAAAAAAACTGATCTGTTGAAAGGTATACAAGGCTTCTATTGAAAAAAATGATTAGTGGTTGACGGAATAGGACACGATACCGTGCAAAACGTTAACAGATTTTTTCAACAGGTTACTTTACGTCTACGCGCCTTATTTATGTAGATACTAAGTGCCAGAAATTCAGACATATTTCATAGCAAATTATAAGCGACTCGCTGAACAGTGCAGGCATAGGTAGTCCTCTGATAAACAAAACTTAAAAAAAAAACAAGCACAAAATCTGAACCTCTACCAATGTAATAAAACTTCACTTTGATTCTCGATTGATTTAGTACAGACGAAACTACAGTAGTTCCAAACTGAGGATATAGCGACAAACAACGCAATGAAATAAAAATCCATGCAAATTACGTAAAACTGAGATGGTACTTGAACAAGTTCTACATTAGAACGAAACACGTCTTACCGAAAAACTGGTTGCCATTAATTTGCAGAATGCTTTCGCTTCCAAATATGGAAGGTACTAGAGAGACAATTTTAAATTTCTACCTATACAAGTCAACATTGTACCTCTCAATGCTATTGCGCCCACAAAATTTAGTCATTTGGATTTTTAAAAAATCGCAGTGACAAAAAAAATGCTATAATTGCTTGAATAGCTTTCATTTTCAATCTGTTGGCGATCCATAGAAAATTCGAAAGTTCTAGGATATGAATAACCACAGGACCCCACAATTTGTCATTAACAATTGAAAAAATAAATAAATAAAACAGCAGTGAATACTGTGAAGCTATTCATAAGATAAAACAGCAGTGAATACAGTGAAGCTATTCATAATGAACGTGTGCCTATTGAATTTCACTATACACTATATTTTCGCGGCTAAAATGCTTCTCCAGAGGATTATCTGGACAAGAGAGCATTATTTTGTTCTTTCGTACCTTAAACCTAAAATTTATACTGTTGTTGAAACGAGGAATTTAAAGTGGGTTGGACAGATTAAGCCAACGTTTGATGCCTTAAGAGTTGCAGTAGCAGTACGACAGAACGTTCATGGCTGGAATGACAGGACTCTTCCGAAATGTATTTGTCAAATAATATAAAAATAATTAATTAAGCTGGATTCCACCGCTCCATAATTGCACCCTCAAGCATTTCCCCAACACGAAGGAGGTGGGAATAGACCGACGTTACGGGAATTTCTATAATTTGAAGGCATTCGACCTATCTGCAAGTAACATCACTCTGGCCATGTACCAATAGGCTACATTGTATAACTCACCCCTAAATCTTCCAGATGTATAAACAAAAACTGGAAAAACATAAGGGCGACACAAAGCATTGCTTGGGTCACTAGAAAACGAACATCAGAACTTCTACTTTTCTAGAGAGGATTTTATGGAATAACAGAAAGCGGGACAAGACCACCAGCACAGCTCAGCGAGAGAGCAAATAGATATTATATTTATTCAAGTTAAACAAAGCACGGTATTAAAAATACTTTAAAATTTCAGATTTATCACTGGAGGGTAGGCAGCCTCTTCTCCACTGGTCAAACTTTCAATAATTAAATAATACAATGTTAAGTATGGGGGATATATATAATTTTTTTGTGATTTTGGTGAATGCGGTTCACTAATTGGGTGAACGTCTACAGAATTTCGAAGTTTGGCTATCTAGATAAATAAGTTAGGGAAAAATATAAACTTCAGAATTTTCGTCTACTGGGTGCCAAGATTCATAAAAGTACATACGAAAAACTTTGAATTTAGGTTAAATGGATGCATTAATTTTACCCAAAATTTTGAAAAACCCCATGACATTATTTTACGAGTTATGTGCATTAATTGGGGAAAACTATTATCAATTTGGATTCAAAGTTCACCTCAGCTATTGATATAAGGCGAGGTACATTAGTACCAATTAAAAAAACCTATGATAGTGTAAGATTTTTCGAATAACCTGTTTTTAACTTCTGCGAGAAACCTGGTGGCCAACCTTTCCATTTGGTATGTGATTTGAACAGATAGTTCTAGAAACTTTGCATAAAAATTTATATATGAAGGGCATTTTCATCAAATCAACGCCTTCCGATTATTATAAGGGCTTCTATCTCCTCCAATATTGAAAATCAAAGCGAATCATCGAACATTTACTAAAGCATGCACGAAAATTGAATGTAGGTGATCAAAATAGAAATATATATTACCTCCAGAAGTGGCTGAAGGTTCCTGCGGTTAGCGTGGGTGGGAGAGTCGCAGCTTGCATCAATATCAATAGGTATACAAAAATATGCAACACTGGTACCCTGACTTACGAGTTCAATTTGTAGCTCAATTTGTTCCTTCATTAAATGCCCTGCAGATTGCATGGAAACGTTGAGTTCACTGCAGCAGCAGTGTATCTGAAGCTCGCTCGTAACTCCGTGTTTTGGCTCGTAACATGAAGCCAAAATCTCAGGGTGGGCTCGTAACTCGAAAAACTCGTAAGTCAAGTTCGAACTGTTGTTATATTTCTAAGACTAACACCAATATCGGAATTTTAAGAATTGATACAAATAATGATGCCTGTCAAGTCTCGTGACATTTCAATTGTTGTGTTTATCGACTTCGTTCACAAAACTCCGTTTTGTACGATAGGTAACTAGACTTCACCTTGAGCCATTATCGTATATCCTTCAAGCACGAAAAAAAGTAAAATGGTTTACACGTCCCAGTAGCTACGTGAACGAAAAAACACGGATCTCAAGACTACGAAGAACCTCAAACAAAAAAAATTATACAACCGCACCAGAAAATGCTTCTTAATAATGATTAGACAGATCATAATAAAGTCATGACTTTACCCTATTAAGTAAGAATGGGGAAGATGTCTGAATCACTTGAAAAAATGCTATTCCAAACCCCAACGAGCGTTTCCGTGCACCAACGGGAAAAAGTGCAGTTTTCGTGCTAGAAGAACTAACCAAAGTACATAATTCACGTTAGCACACGCGGTGGTGTGCTGATATTGGGATAACACGTTTTTAGCGATGACGACTGGGAAAGCGAAGCCAAGATAACGCACTTCCGCCCTCTTCCTCTCCCCAAAAAAAAGCGAAATAGTCCTTTTAGAAAGTTAATAAAAGCTCCAATATTTTCCTCAAACAGCAAAATGGACTAACAATTCTTACATAACCAGCAATGAATTAGCTATGGTGAATAAGGCGTCACAGATATGGCGCCGTTTATATTAACTACTACCTGTGAATATCACTGTATTATTCAGATGATTTTCCGTATAGTGATATAACAGTGAAGATAACACCGGCCATCAAAGACTGCTAGCTCGGTAGGAAGCGAACTACCACACTATGCGGGACTGCCTAATATTGGGAGGCGGTCTACTTGCTTAGATTTGGTTGTGTTTCGCTGAAGGCCACTTGCGATTTGAGGTAAATTATCTCCGCGTAATCCGATACAATTTGAAATGGGAGTGCCGTAAGTACATGTTAGGAAGTAGTTCAACGAATTATTAGTATAACTCAATTTCGAATGTGATCCTATCTGTGTTTCAACGAGGACCACTCGCGACGTGAGGTATAGGTATAAACCATTTCGGAATGAGCCGATACCACAACTAAGAAGAAAAATGTTTCACTTCAGCAAGGTTTCATTAAGGAAATGACATTTGACTATATTGTTTGCTTCATGTCTCAAAATTCTGGTCATAGAGGAATAAATTATAATGGTGATAACCCTGTTATTTATTTCCTGTTTGAAAAGTAATGGGAATGTAAGTTCGCTGAGAAAAGCGTTGTCCCTAAACCAGGACGCCTTCTTGTGCACCGACGAAAAAACTTTCAAAACCCGTGCTATATGAGCAAGCCAAGGCAGGGGGGTTTCCGTCAGCACACGCGAAGGCGTGCTGTTCAGTCCCAACACTGTTTTCAGCGCAGGAAGGCAGCAGACTTACCTCGGGGCAGCGTGTTGTAAGGGGTGCCGGAGTCGTGTTGCTGCGAGTCCTGTGAGGCCTCCCGGGAGAGGGACCTGTGGTCGCTCCACGTGGATCCCCCAGATCCGCGGGTGTTGAGTCCCACACCGCTGCCTCTCTCGCCGCCACGACCGTCCGATGACAGCTCCGAGTTTTGTCTGGGGACGATAAGAACAAACTTAGTGCACCAAGCCAGCACTTCTAAAAGTAGCGCTCAGGTACAACATTAATAAGAATTAAATGCAGCAAGCACGGCAAGTACTGCTGACAGAAAAAGTGAATATGCCCAAAAAGTGATAAGAAAAATCTAAAAGGAATCTCAGCAAAGTGAACCTCAAACGTAAACAGAATGCAATAACATCAGGTCCCGACTGTTCATCGACTTTTCAAAGTTTTGTCTAGTGGCCTACCAATTTTAAGCCACAGTAACCGCAGCACATTGCGCTGAAGGAATGAATTGACCGACCTGTAACTTTTCAAGATGAATGACAAGGTAAAAATTCAGTGGATGGGCTAACATTTTTCTATCTACCAAGTGTTTAATTTGCATATCATCCATCATTCAGCAGCTGCTAGTTTAAGATCAGAGGTAATTCAGGTCTACTTGCACCCCGTTTTACGGCACCACAAGTTGAGGCCAACAAGGAGAAACTATGACAGCACGGCACGGCAGTAGCTCAGGCCTTAGAAAGCTTGCGCCTCGTAAGACGCTGGTACTGTAAGTGTAGCAATACGCACACACAAAAAAAAAATTTTAATTATTTACGCACTTGGTAAGATCTTCGAAATATTTTTGGGACCAAACCATTCATTAAACAAGCGAAAAAACGTAAGAATAGGCGAAAAAGGCAGTAAACGAGGTAAACCTTTCACGTGGCATGAGCTTCGGAAAATTTTTGGTACCACAAACGAGAGAACGTAAACCAGGCAACAAAAGGAAGCAAACTAGAAATGTTTTCACACTCGCTAAAGTCAACGGAAAATTTTTGGTATCAAACGTCCAAGACAAAACCGAGAAAACTCAAAAACAAACAACAAAAGGCAAAAAATCGCCTCACCTGCTAAGTTCTTTAGGTGAAGAGTAGAGCGATGACCAGAAGCCCGGCCCACCGTCAGCGCTGCCGAGAGAATCGTGCTGCTTCAGGGGGTTGTGAATGCCATGCACGCCACTACTAAAGGGCGACGTCGAGAACTGAAACCCCAGAGGGGAGCTGGGTACCAGCGGGTGGTGGAGCCGTCGGCTCCGAGGGTCTTCTTGGCTCATCTTCTTGGTGAGGTTGCGGACTCGGTTGAGTAGCGTGGAGAAGAGCGACTCGGCGGTCAGAATCTGGAAGCCATCATCCTCGTCCTCCTCCTCTTCGTCTTCGTCGTTGGAGCTGAGACTGGCAGGACGTTCGATGGGAATACGACGGCCCGTGCTGCAATGTAAAAGGTGTGTGAAGTGCGACGGGCTGCATAACTTGATACGTAATGTAGCAAAAATACAAGGACTGCATAGTGATTTAGGGCGGGACTGACAGCTTCCAGTGGAATGCCGTTAACTAGTGATTGATAGCGGCTAAAGTAACGGGCAGATCGGCGGAGCAGTAACTTGACAGCGACAAAAATCCTACTGACCGGCCTACAGGAAAGGTTACAAACTAGATACAGTAACTTTGATAGTACAGAAAGTGGAACTAGTGGGCAGCTCGGCGGAAAATGTCAGGGAATTCCTGATTCCACACTGATGGGAATGGGACTGGTCGGCAGCCTAGTAGGGATAGGAGGGTCCACGCTGCAAAGTGCAATGAGATGACTCCAGCGTCAGACACATCGACAGTTACAACTTCGAAAAGAAAGTTAATTACCCATGTACAGTATTCCGCTATTTACCATCAGATAGAAAATTACACATTAATTAATTGATGAAGACAAGTCATTGGTGACCAGATAACTCAGTGAACTGAATTCAATATGAAGCAAAGTATTCCCATGTAGACCATAACGACTGCGACAAATTTTAGATACTGAATGATTATTCAAATGAAAATGGCATTAACTGTTAATGAATTTAAAAAAATGGCGCCATTAATGATGAAGAACAAAAAATTTTAAACCTTTTATGCATGGATGCAAAAACAGATTAAAGTCACCTCTGCGTGACGTTGAAAGTTAGAGATATAATGCCTGAGGAATTAGGAAAATTTGAAATTAGAAAGAGAGGAGACGTGGGCAACAATATTACATTTTGGGTAAGATTTCACGGATATTAATAGAAGTGATCATGCGTACAACAAAATAAGTAGAGCAAAAAATAAAAAATAAATAAGAACAGACACACAAATATGATGGGGTAAACAATGAAGAAAGAAATAGGTAAAGTAAGTCTGGGCCAGACAAGTCGCTGTAATACATAGTTTAATAAAATAGGAACAAGAAGTAATCTTGTGTCCAGGGTAAATTGCCTCTATATTTGTGTAAACATCCGTAAACGTATGAACCGTTTAGTTAAATCGATGAATATATAGCTCCAAAACATGAATAAAACTAGAGCACTCTGAGAGCGCATACCTCTGCCAAGCAAGGCAACGGTTACGAAAAATTAATACTGGTTCTGAGACAATGATTTTCTCTGTATCAACGCCAAAATCTAATCATTGGTGCCCATCAATAGTGTTACTAGCTTCCGTAATTTTTTGAAGATCCGTTCATAACTTTTTGAGTTATGCTGCTAGCAAGCATTATGACAAACATGAGTCAAACATACAAACGAACAAACCGATCAGCCTCAAAATTTGACCATTTATGCCTTTTTTTTAACATAACTAACAACTCCTATAAATTTCATAAAGATCCATTCATCATTTTCTGAGTTATTGTGCTAACAAGCATAAAATTAAGAACGGTGACAAATGAACACATATACCGATCGTTACAAAAATTTTGTCATTTACTCTTCATAATATACCTAACAACTCATGTTAATTTCATGAAAATCCGTTCATAACTTTTGAGTTATACCATAGAGAAAAATGAGGCAGACAAACAAACAAACGGATAGACGGATCTTCACCAAAAGTTAATCATCTGTTGCTCTCAACATACCTAACTATCCCAGTAAATGTCATTAAAATCGGTCCATAACTTTTTGAGTTATCTCGATGGCAGACAGACAGACAAACAAATGGACAGACCGACAAACCCGACGAAAATATGACCTCCTAGGCAGAGGTAATAATTTTAAGAGACAAATTTAAAGTGTCGGCCTATGCTAGGCTAGGCAGGTTGGAATAGGGTGGGGAGGCTAATTTAAATTAGGATTGATTAATTAGGTTCAATTACGATAGGTTAGGATAAGACAAGTGAAGTAGGTTAGCTTGCGTTAGGGTAGGCTGTATTACATTCACTGAGTTTGGTTTAATTGCGGCGGGATTAAATTAGGTAAGGTTTAGCTCAAGTTAATTAGGTTAGGTTAGGTTAAGTAAGGTAGGTATTGTTTTTCGGTTAAGTTAGGTTCAGTAGGTTAGTAGGTTTTTTAAATAGGAGAGGTTGGGTTAGACTGGGTAAGAGTAGTTTAGTTTACTGTATGTGACGTGAAATTAGGTAAAGGTAAAATTTCTTTATTCAGTTTGGTCCGTATTTTACGGCTACAAGTTCGAGCGTCCCAGCGGCGAATTCCATAACACTAAATTTAGCGCAGTAAACGGTAAGGAATGTCACAAATTTGGTCCCGTAAGCAGTGATGTATTTCACAAATTTAGCGTCAACAACAACAAGGATTGTTTTGAATTTAAGCTAGTGAATAAAGAGGAATTTCATGAATTTAGCTTGATAAATAATAAGAAATTCATGTGGTAAACAATTAGAAACTGAAGACATTATATGCCATAAACGATGATGAAAAATTTCAAGACGAATAGTCACGCAAACGTGGAGAATTTCAGGCAGGCTTTCAAGGCGGCTGTTAATGGTTTTTTGCTGGATTTCCTTTAGCAGCGTTTTTGGCTTCCTCCCGGTGTTGCAAATGCTTCATTTGGGTTGTATTACCTGTCCGTGGGAGCTCAAGCGTGAAGTTTTAATAATAATAATAATAACAATAATGATAATTGTCACGAATTTAGTCCACTAAACGATGAGGAA
>LQNS02278091.1:57642604-57674683 GCA_001587735.2 Parhyale hawaiensis | reverse complement strand
AATAAATTTTTTATTTGATAATGATAAAAAACGTATTTTTGGCCGCCATGTTGTCAGCGTCAAGCGGCAGCTCCGTTTACAAACACAAAAACGAGTTTTTCGTAACTTAATGAAGCCCCATAAATAGTTTTTTTTCCAACGTGGCTCTTACTCATGTAGGTTAGGCACCAAGGACAGGTTCTGCTAATATCCTACAAGAAATGTACAAAAAAAAGTGTACAACGATATCGCCCTCAGAAGCCTGGTGGCCGCCATGATGTAAACAAGGCTGCCGTTATCAGAACATTGTCAGAGTAAGGATAGGTTTTCCCGTTTTTACAACTTTATTATATAGTGATTTCATTGTCTTAATTACGCTTATCATTATAAAATCAAAATATCACCGAAAATATTGCCGTAAATAGCCAAAATACAGAAGCACCACTTGTCAATATTGACCACACTTAGTATCAATAGAAATTGAAATTATAAAATAAATACCTCCGCCAAGGAGGTTATGTTTTCGTCACGTTTGTCTGTCTGTTAGACTATTTGTCTGTATGTCTATTACCAAGATAACTCAAAAAATCATCGACGGATTTTGACGAAATTTGCAGGGATTCTTAGGTGTGTTAGGAGACAGATGATCAACTCTTGGGGAAGATCCATCCATCCGTTTGTTTGTTTGTTTGTCTGACTCATTTTTTTCAATGCCATAACGATTAGCACCCGCTACCATATCCTAAGTCCACAATGACGTCATTTTACGCCCATTAATCTATTCATATAGCTAGTTGACCGGTTGTCGTGTTAGCTTTACACCCTGAACATCAAAAGCATAAAACTAGGGAAATATCTGTACGTGTATTCACTCGCTGGCAAAACAGGTAAATACTGTACAGTGAAGAGTCGGTTTACATCATAGGTCGGGGACAAACGTTCACAGAAAAAAAAATGCTTATAGATGTTCAAGCCCTATAAAGAAAGGTAAGGATATCCAAAATGGCGGTGGCATAATGCTAGCCCTTTTCGATGCTCGCATCAATCTGTTCGATCGAGGATATACATTTTATTTCACGAGAACAAAATCAACACACAAAATGAGACTCCGAGGTAAGACAGGTAGCAACAAACAGTGGGTCACTGCAATCATTTTTACGTCCCTTCGAGGATGACGCGCCGCATCCTAATGAAGTTAGTTAGCAAGTAATTTTTTACGTTTAAAGATGCAAAAGTTGTAGCATAGTTAAGTCCGGTCCACAGGTTCGTCGTTCATCCTTTGTTCATACAACGCGGTTCCAATGGGTTGCTGTGTTTGCGTAAAGAACAGAATAGTGCACAGCTTTCTGAATTGTATGTAATTCGCTGTAAATTTCAAGAGATAAACGAAATTTTACTAGCGACACCTGCTTAGCAACGGGACTCCACCATTAACATTATGGGAAATCTTTCAGTGCACACACAGCTTTATTTGCAAGGATGCGACGAAATATACCGAAATTTTGAAGGAAGAACGTAGGAAAAAAGACCAGCATGTGAATCGGCTTTAACTTGGACTACAAAAGCGAACGTACTACACAAATTCCTCCTACTTTTAGGTAATAATTCATTTTCAGCATTTTCCCGGACATCCAATTTTCCAACAAGAATTGTTCAAACATTGAAGAAGCAGCCATTCATTTGACAAAAAATTTAAACTGAATCAAAAAGACATACCTCATGAAAATACATTGAATGAATTTCAAAAACATTCATCACTACTCAAGTACTCAATACCATGAAATTTCCCAGCTACAATTTTGTACTCCAAATTAATCAGTTAAAAATATTGTTAAAGTACAACAGGTAGTTATTATCAATAATGCATTTATTAGGCTAAGCTCCCTAGTCTACAGATGATGACCATTCTCATAGGTAATAAGAACTATAAAGTACTGCATGTTCAGTGCAACTATTAGATCAATACTAATTGTTAGTTAGCCATACGCACGAGGCAAGAAGATTAATACAAAAAAGACCCGATTGGAGATCTATATTTATCATGACTAATCCAGAAATGGTTCTTTACTAGCCGAGTTAGTTTCCCTAGATCCTGCTAAGCAACAGTATGTGTCAATGAAAATAAAATTTCGTTATAATACTTAGAAACTCAAAACAAAACGGTACAGCACTTACCTGCGGCACTGGCTTTGGTTTTTCTGCAGCTTTGGACTTGAAGCCACGGGGTAGAGTGGCCGACTTGGGATCGGCAGGCTGTTCCGCGTCCTTAACCATACTGGCCTGTGGTATGGACGCGGGCTTGACAGGTGCAGGTTCTGCGGACACTTCGTGGTCTTTCTCGTCCTCCTTGTTCATCATGCACGGTCTCTGAATTCGTTCCCTTGTGGGCGAAGTTTCTTTACCTTCATTGCTCTGCTGCGAAACCTTCCGTAACTTTTCCTTCTTGGCGGCTTCTATCCGTTCCCTTCTCTCTGATAACTGGCGCAGGAGCTTCTCGGCTTCGGATTCAGAATCAGAAGACTCGGAAGACTCAGTAGTTTTGGCAGCTGTTTTGGATTTGGTTGTGGCATGTTTCTTGGTTTCAACATCCGGAACAACAACGTCTCGTTTGGGCGGCACGTGGCTCGCGCTTGCTTTCTTGCCGGCAACAGAAGAAACCTTTGGTTTATCCTTGACCGGAGATATTCTCTTGGAGGGAGTCGGTTCTCGCTTTCCATCTAAAGGCTTGGTTGTAGTTTCCTTAGGAGGCGTCTTATCTTTCTGCACGTCTGTAGATGGAGTTACAGTACTCTTTGGAGTTGTCTTGTTCGTATCCGATTTCTCTTGAATTTTAGTCGGTTCTTCCTTCTCAGGAGCCGGTTCTTTTTTGGTCGATGCTTCCGCTGATTTGATGGAAGGTGCTTCGCTTTTCTTTGCCGACTTTCCAGGAGGAGGTAAGGAGGTTTCCTTTCTGCTGATGCGGGTGGGGGAAGTTGGCAAGGAGTCGTCACGTCGGGAGTCACCGCTGCTGTCAGTCGAAGTTCTCCTGAAGCCGGCACCTATTTTGTCGGCAGATTTGTTTTCGAAGGACTTCTTGACATCGGATATCTGTGACAACACGACACGATTCATTAAAACACCCAGGTGTTACCCTATATCTATGGAGCCAGGTGCTTAAGTACCATTCAACAACGAATAACAAAACCGTGATTCAAGGACGGGAGAAAAAAGTAATACCGGTACTTGAAAAACGAAAACTACATACATATATACGTATTTTGAACTGACACATCTCAATTTGACCCGATAATTCAACACTTTCAGAATTCAAAAGTAAGCAAGTTGGGGAACGATAAAAAAATTCGTACTTACCTTAAACGATCCAACAACAGGTTTCTTCCGATCAGGAGCAGGCTTGTCTTCGAATTTCTTCGTGAGATCAGTCATATTCAAGCCTCCTGATCTAGGTGTCTTCCTAGTCTTGTCCACGGTAGGAGCAGGAGGCTTGTCGCTCTGATGGCAGATGTTATCCCACATCGCCGCTTTGGAAAATACCTTGGATCCGCGTCTTGAGTCTTGTCGACCTGGTCGAGCCTCGTTGGACGATTCAGACCCAGTCCGGCTACGCGCGGGTGTTGATACAACGGAGGAATGTTGACTAGATTCTTTACTGGACTCTGCAGGCAGCGCTGAGTCCGAATCTTTCTTGGCCACCGAACTCTCGGTGTCCTTTTTGGGTTCGTCAGAGATCTTACTAACTGTCTCTTTCAACACCTCGTCTGTGTCAGGTGGGACGATGGCGGCGTCGCTGCCATTGCTGAGAGGAGTTTTCGATTTAGCAGAAGCATCTTTTTTAGTTATTTTAGCAGCGGAAGACGTTTTGTTCATTTTGTTAGCAGAAGTTGTCTTAGAGACCTTGGAGCCTGATGAAACCTTGGACAACTTATCGGTAGAGGGTTTGGATGAAAGCGAGGTAGACTGTTTTTTGGAAGGTTTGGACGGCGCTTCAATGACAGATTTCGGTGGGCTAGGGGACAGTCTAGTGGCTATAGAAGAATCTGAAGCTTTTAACGTCCCGTCCGTAGATATTGCAGATATAACAGATTTGTTACTAGGAGACTTCAAACTGGACGTCTTAACTTCTGGACTAATACTCTGATTAGAAGTAACTTTTCTAGCAGCTTCGTTCAAGATATCAGGAGCAGGAGACGGAACTTTAGGCGTTCGTTCCCTTGAGTCATCCCGTCCAAAGGTGTCCATAGCGGTCTGACTGGATTGTCTCGATCTATCGCGGGATCTACTCCTATCGCGGGATTTACTCCTGTCTCTACCCTCTTTCTTCTTGGATTTCTTCTTTTCCGTATCTCTGCCTACAGATGTCAAGTCTTTCTTGCTGCCAGTCTTTTTCTTTTCAGCCTTTTCGCTATCACTGCCCTCCTTTTCCAGTGAGGTGTCTCGCTTTTTCGCTTTGGTAGGAGCTATGTTTTCATCTACTTCCATTAGAGATGCGTCACCGGCTGAATCCTTCTTTTTTAAGCCCTTCTTTCGCTCGGACTTCTCTCCGCTCTCATCTTTCGAGGTCTTCTTCTTGGTTTTCTTCTTTTCCTCGGCGTCCTTGACGCCAGTTGGGGGCCGCTTGCCTTCATTGCTCTCCGTGAGCGGCTTGGTCGACGACGCCGGAGATTCGGTGCCTTCTTTTCGCTTTTTGACGCCGGAGGACCGCGCCTCCGACTCCCGACGACGCTTATCGTCGTCCCGACGGGGGACGGCACCTGGGGCTTCGGCGCTAGGTTCCTCCCTCGCGACGGTAGACAGCGCGCTCAGCGACAGCGACCGCGTCGCCTGCGGACCATTGGGTGGGGTAGGGGTTGGGGTTGGAGGAAGCTGCCAACAGAAAAATACCATGGATGTGATCTACGGAACTCGTCTCATAACAGGAGGTGTTTACATCATACTGCTGGTAGTCTTTTTAACCTAATATAGTCTAAAGTCTATGGGCAGTTTTCCTTGGTAAGGTAAACATGTTAGCTCCCATCTCTAACCCGGCTGTTTTTTTTCGCCCAATAATGCCACTGCTCATTATGTAATATTTTCGGCCCAAATATGTAATATTTTCGGCCCAAATATATAATATTTTCGGCCCAAATCTGCAATATTTTCGGCCCAAATATGTAATATTTTCGGCCCAAATATGTAATATCTTCGACCCAAATATGTAATATCTTCGGCCCAAATATATAATATTTTCGGCCCAAATACGTAATATTTTCGGCCCAAATAGATATCCAAAATTTCCTTGATTCAAATTCCTCACTTCGCAATAGGGACAGTAGAGGCTGACAGTAAATATTATGTATTCATGTTATTGTTTACTACGGTACTTTTAAATCTGGAGGTAACTACGCTCCCAGAATGACTTATTTTATTATGGTAGTAGTATATATGCAGTACGCAAAATGTGAACGTAAAAAGTGCAACGGATAATTTAATTGGTATAGAACATAAACAATAGTCCTTGGACCTCGACAATTTACAGGCCTAGCGCAGGCTCATATTTTAGTTGACAACATAGATTACAATCTTTAGGACTTAAGCGAAAGGAAAGCACTGTTGACTAAATAGATACAGCTACCCCATATGCATTGGTGACATTTTTGAAAAAAAAAACTGCAGCAGTTGCTGAGCTCAGTAAAGTCGATATTACAACATTCTGCTTGACTGCTTCAGGACCAACTTGACCATAAATTTTTCATTCGCTTACGACACCTCGCTGTATGCACCTCCTCAATTTAAAAATTCCTCCTCAGCCTCTGAAAATTTGATTTAAAACCCGATTAGCCTACACAAGACCATTTTCAAATCATGTGTTTTCTTAAATTTACGCTATTAAAAATTCTACCTCGGTTAGTCAAACTCTATTGCTAAGCTTACTCCTTTACGAAATCGTTGTCTGCTTCAAAAGCAGTGTTTGAAGTCATTTTAACAAAAATTTCGTTCTCGCAAACATTTTTTTTGTTCACGTTTACATCACTGCGCTCCTTAAAACACACAAAAAATGCTCACAACTCACCCGACCGCTGGAGTCGTCCTCCTCAGGCTGGATGAGCATGTGCTCGCTGCTGATGTGCTTTGGCGCCAAGGAGAGCAGCAGATCTAACCGCACTGGGGTCTGGTTGGCCAGGGCCTCGGCCTCCTCCAGGCAGCTCTTGGCCTCACCGTCGTTGACCCACCAGTGGCTGCAGATGTCGGCGATGGTGGCGCGCTTCTCGGCCGTCACGGTGAGCATGCTGCGGATCAGGGGCGACGCCGCTGGGGAGGTAAGGAGGGAAGATAAATTATTACCTATTCTTATCAACACCATTTGTAAGTATATGAGGAACATTGAAAGAGTTAACTGCATTTTATGACAACACTTACCATAATAATAATGTTGAATTATAGTCATACTTTGTACACGAAAAGAAATATTTTATTCGTCGTATATTTCATTCAAGGTAGGTAGTAGGTACCTGCCGCACATACTCCTGTGCTTGGTATGGGTTCAAGGTTAGTAAGAAGGTTTGCTAGCTCAGCGATTCTAAGCCGCATCGCGCCGAAGGTCAAATAGGTATTTTATCTCTGTATTTCTGTCGGAAGGTCGATAGTGACGGCGAACTCACATAAGTGAGTTCTGTGTCTCAAATTTATAGCTATAGCACGTGCATCTCCAACCCTACACGGCTTGGCTGAACGAATTCGCTCAGCCGAGCGGCACCGGGCAAGAGACGAAATAGGAAAAGAGAAGAGAGAAGCGCCCATGCGGACGGTGTACCTGGTATAGACGTTCTTCATGAACGTTCCAGATAAAACAGAGTTGCTTCCAAGTCGCGACAGAAATAAGTTTAAACTGTCTTCAATTTACGACTAAGTTACGCTCTAGAAGGCAGCTGGACGCGGATTCTGTTTGTTTGTAGTAAGTACAGAGGCAAACAGACAATGACGATCCTCAAGATCCGTTCCAAAGAGCTGTCCTTATTCTGAATTGTTCTCAGTTCGTGAGAAATGAACACAGTTTGCCTCCAGGTCAAGTTCAAATTACAATGAATCAATCCATAAATCAACTGAATTTATCATAAATTGAACTGGCTAGATTTATTAAAAGTTGACATAAATTTAGTTTGGCTTGAAGCCAGAATGGCATCTACCGGCATCACAGATGAACAGGAAGAGCCAAGTCCACTAGACTAGCAGATTCTAAGCTACGAAGACGAGCACATTAGCAGCCTAATGAGTGGGGTAAAATACGGCATTGCGTAACTAGACATACGTACTTGATGGGGTGGGTGGCTCGTAGAAGTCCCCTTGTGTGATCTGCTTCACTAGCCTTCGGAAGTTGGAGCCGTCAAAGGGCATGGCGCCGTACACTAGTGTGTAGAGCAGCACACCTAGCGACCAGCAATCCACCTGCGTACAAAGCACGATTTTGAAAGATTTATCGTCGGCAACAATCCTAAAAACGCGCCGTAGGCATTGTTTCGAGAACTATTTACTCGTATCCGACTCTTACTATATTCGCTGGAGGAATTTCTATGTCTCTTTCAAGCTCAAAAACGAATTTTTTGGCTAGGCTAAAAAGAACACCTTAGCTGCATATCCTCCATCCAACCTGACGGTTTGGTTTTGCTTGGTTTCATTCATCAGTTAGACGAATAGAGAACAGGTCTTCACTCATGGTAAAAGTACTACGTGTGTTATTTGCACAGAATAAATGTTTTTGCAAGTTGCACGAAGAACAACGAGAACATATCCATGGTAGTTATAACTCTAGTGTTTATAAGTAGTAATACAGGATAAATAGTACCTATATTTTGATACCGGAATGATAAGTGATTTTACAGCTTTGGTACTAATGAATTTGTACATTTTTTTTACTCAGGGGAATGCCGTCGGATAAGTTGAATATTCTGCAACATGAATACTCGCCCATTATTGTGTTATATCATGTAGGCACTAGCTTCGGTTGTCAATCGTTGTTAACTAACGGCAGTGGAATTTTTACAAAAAAGGTTAGCAAGACCGTTGCAAAGTATCTTTCCTTCCGAAAATCTAAAACTGGCTATCGACAAAATGAGCACCAGCTTTGGGGAAAAAATTCTCATTATCAAATAAAAAAATAAGTCACGTTGATTAGTTTTACGTTCCCCTTAGACTGTTTTCGTATGGATTACATTATCTGGAACGCTACCAAATGGTCGCAATGGGCGTACCTCAGGTCCCACATACGGGACGCCCTTGACTATCTCAGGTGAGGCGTAGAGAGGGGACCCGCAGAAGGTATCGAGGCGACGCTTCTCGTCGAAAACGTTGGAGAGACCAAAGTCCGCGATCTGAAAACCAAATTTATGAACAAAAATTAATGCTGAAGACGTTGAAGTATGAGGTCAGAACATCAAAATATGCAAAGCACTATAACCTTTACGGGTCTCGATTTACAAACTGTAAACTGAATAGCTATGAAAAAAATGCAAAAACGTTTACGAGACAAAAGTTTGCGCTCTGAAAAACCAAGTTTATGAATCAAACGTGACGTTGAAAAGCTTACAAAACCCAAGGAAAGACTTCGAAAACCAGTAATGCAAAGCGGAAACCTTTTGACAGGTGCGTCTGTGATCATGATTTGAAAATTACATATTTAAAATATCAAGAGCGTCTAAGAGGCCAAAGGAAGCGATCTAAAAAAATATTTATGAACAAAAACCACCGTTCACGAGGTAAAAGTAACAGGTCAGGATATCAACAATGCAAATGATACCGAACCTTAGATATTTAATTTAAAACACAAAGAAGAACGTTTGCGAGGTAAAAGCAAGCAAAACTGATATGAATATTTAACGAGACAGAATTGGCTACTGTCACTCAACAACGTGACTTGGGAATAACTGTTACGAACAACCTATAACACAGCCAGCAAGTTGACAAAAGTGAGAAAATGGCAAGCAGAATATTGGGATTCATCACAAGGAATTTCGAATATAAATCTAAGGACATCATCATCTTGTAAAAGGCATTAGTGCGGCCGCACCTAAAATTTGCTGTTCAATTCTGGTCGCCACATCTGTGTAAAGATATCGATAACATGGAAAGAGTCCAACGCAGAGCAACGAAATTGATACCTCAGCTGCGAAGTAAGTCGTATGAATGTCGCCTAAAAGAACTGGGCCTGATCTCTCTCGAGCAAAGACTACTCAGGTCGTTCAAGTATTTGAATGGCTTCAACGACACACCTACAACCGGACTTTTTGAAACAGACGTTAATGATCGCCTGTGAAACAACGGACAAAAACTCAAGCATAAAGCTCTAAGAACGACCATCAGCAGTTCTTTCCGTATTTCATAGTGAACATTTGAAATAGACTCCCTTCCGACGTTGTCGGTACGGAGACCGTCAACACGTTTAAATATCGTGTTGACAAAGATTTGGAGAGACATTCTCCACAGCTAAGAACTCCTCCAGGAATCGCAAACTCTTAACGGCCAAAGCTACCGAGGCCACCTTAATACATCTTCTATTTTCCGCTCCAACTACGGAGATAGACAACTCTGAGCTTCGCATATTAGCGGCTATTGATCGTGCTCACGTGCTTACATGATCGTCTCTTTGACAGAGATTTTTCCCCCACTTTTTTTTCTTCTTTCTTTCTGAGTCCTCTATTTCCTTCTGACATGATGGCAAAAGCTTATAGAGCGCCGAGCGTAAGTGTCGGTGTCTCTTTGAGAATGGGCTCGTTGGTTCGTCTACTGCCGCCTATCTAATCTTATCTATTATGAAAATAAAGTAAATACGTAGGAAACGCCCGATCTCAGAAGAAATCGGTGAACGCATTCACATCACTGAAATTTATTTTTAAAAATAAAACATTTATCCACTATACCTAAATAGAAATAGTTCTTAATTACAAAGACATTATTAATAAGTGTATTAATAAATAAAACTATTGCAAAGGAACACTGATGAACTGCTGGATTTTGTTTAAAAAAATCTAAGGAATAAGTGCATCGAAGATTCGAAACTGCTATGCGTGTGTGGCACTGACAGTAACTGTAGACAACTTCATTGAAATTTTTGTTTTAAGCAGAAAAAGCACTGTTTCTTCCTCTAAGATGCATTTTCGACCGTCAATCCAACAGTTTCACAAGCCAGTGTTCACCCGTTAAAGTTGGAATAACTAGTTATAGGTAGTATTTTCTGCCATAACCAATACGAAGTATATTAAGCGCATATAATACAATATTTTTGCAGACGTTGAGCAGCGGTCGCGAAGAGATTTAAGTGAACGCTGCGTTACTTTGAGATCTTTAGGCTACCGTTTACACTACAGACGCGATCAAACGGAGGAAGAAATAAGGGACCGACCAGCAGTAGGTAGAGAGCAGGAAGCAAAGAGCGTAACGGGAGGACTCACGAAAAATTAGCACCAAAAAGTGACGTCATCATCGACGAATCTATGGCTGAACAGCCTAGGAGTATTTTAACTAATTTCACCAGAAAAATTGTCTTAAATTGCAAAATTTATCTCTAGCGTATAAATAAATGAAAATAATATATACTAATTTAGCAATTAACTATAGAAAATTGCAGTGCATGTTGGTGGAAACTTTCACAACACTAGCGCCGAATTTGTTCCCTTATGGCAACGTAATTTAGCTTCTTATTCTTAATTAAAGCCTTATTTACACTTCATATTCACTTCACAGTACTCTTCAAAGAATATATCTATTCATTACCAACATATATAAGCACCATTATAGCCAGTTCTGTACGCGAGAGAAACCACAGTAACAGTTAGCCATTGCCCGAACTCTCTGTACTTGGCGACAAGATTTTTCGATATTTTGCAGCTCAAGTAGCTGGCCGGTCATTGAGCGGGAGACTGAATGAAATAAATCGAAAAAATACGATGATATGTTCAAGAAAACCATATACGAAGGTCTGAGGAACCACACCTAAAACACTTCGACTCGTCGATGTGATGTAAATTTGCTACGTGTGGTCACAGCCATGTTTTATTTCAGTCCTATTGAGTCCTCCCGTTGCATTCATTGCTTCCTGGTAGAGAGCAACGTGGAACCCCTGTACGAAGTAGTCCACACGCTGGATAAACAAGACTTATAGGAATGAACGTTTTACACAAGGTAGGTGCAAGCAGCAGCAGCAGATAGCTGCTAGGTTGCAGCCCTTACGGCTACGACCAAAATAGCAGTTACCGCAGTGCTAAGAATACGAGCTCGATACCAAAGTGGTGCGGGCAGCTGTACTCTTGATAGCGATTGAAGGAGAGACATTCTTGCGCTGCGACTGATGGGTGCTTGGGTGGAGAGTGAGAGAGGAATGTGGAGCTGATGGGTGCTTGGGTGGAGAGTGAGAGAGGAATGTGGAGCTGATGGGTGCTTGGGTGGAGAGTGAGAGAGGAATGTGGAGCTGATGGGTGCTTGGATGGAGAGTGAGGGAGGAATGTGGAGCTGATGGGTGCTTGGGTGGAGAGTGAGAGAGGAATGTGGTGGAGCTGATTGGTGCTTGGGTGGAGAGTGAGAGAGGAATGTGGTGGAGCTGATGGGTGCTTGGGTGGAGAGTGAGAGAGGAATGTGGAGCTGATGGGTGCTTGGGTGGAGAGTGAGAGAGGAATGTGGTGGAGCTGATGGGTGCTTGGGTGGAGAGTGAGAGAGGAATGTGGTGGGGCTGATGGGTGCTTGGGTGGAGAGTGAGAGAGGAATGTGGTGGAGCTGATGGGTGCTTGGGTGGAGAGTGAGAGAGGAATGTGGTGGAGCTGATGGGGACTTGGGTGGAGAGTGAGAGAGGAATGTGGTGGAGCTGATGGGTGCTTGGGTGGAGAGTGAGAGAGGAATGTGGTGGAGCTGATGGGTGCTTGGGTGGAGAGTGAGAGAGGAATGTGGTGGAGCTGATGGGTGCTTGGTTGGAGAGTGAGGGAGGAATGTGGAACTGATAGGTGCTTGGGTGGAGAGTGAGAGAGGAATGTGGTGGAGCTGATGGGTGCTTGGGTGGAGAGTGAGGGAGGAATGTGGAACTGATAGGTGCTTGGGTGGAGAGTGAGAGAGGAATGTGGTGGAGCTGATGGGTGCTTGGGTGGAGAGTGAGAGGAATGTGGTGGAGCTGATGGGTGCTTGGGTGGAGAGTGAGGGAGGAATGTGGAGCTGATGGGTGCTTGGGTGGAGAGTGAGGGAGGAACGTGGAGCTGATGGGTGCTTGGGAGGAGAGTGAGAGAGGAATGTGGAGTTGATGGATGCTTGGGTGGAGAGTGAGGGAGGAATGTGGAGCTGATGGGTACTTGGGTGGAGAGTGAGAAAGGAATGTGGAACTGATGGGTGCTTGGGGGGAGAGTGAGGGATGAATGTGGAGCTGATGGGTGCTTGGGTGGAGGGTGAGGGAGGAAAGTGGAGCTGATGGGTGCTTGGGTGGAGAGTGAGGGAGGAACGTGGAGCTGATGGGTCCTTGGGTGGAGGGTGAGGGAGGAAAGTGGAGCTGATGGGTGCTTGGGTGTAGAGCGAGGGAGGAATGTGGAGCTGATGGGTGCTTGGGTGTAGAGCGAGGGAGGAATGTGGAGCTGATGGGTGCTTGGGTGGAGAGCGAGGGAGGAATGTGGAGCTGATGGGTGCTTGGGTGTAGAGCGAGGGAGGAATGTGGAGCTGATGGGTGCTTGGGTGGAGAGCGAGGGAGGAATGTGGAGCTGATGGGTGCTTGGGAGGCCAAAGAGGGAGGAATGGAGAGCTGTTCGAATTAGGCTGTCTGGCTCAGAGAGGGCAAATTGCAGCTACTTTACAGACGCCACTGATTGGTACGGCAAAGCTAAGTTAACTTAAGCTCATGAGGCTGCCTTGTCCGGAGCTGCAGAGAACAGCGCTGGTTTCGCCACTTTGATCAGTGTTTCAAGCTTTTACCTGAAATCGTTTATTTGTCAACGGACAAACACTCTCTTCTGCTCCGTATAATAGGGCTGAGTAATTTTGACATCTACCACTACCATCTTTAGCCCTATTAAACAAAGCTATGGTAGGTATTCTCGCTACACGAGGTTTTGGTCCTAGCTATTGTACTCCTACGGAGAATAATCCTCTCTATGAAGGTAACACAACCTAGTTAATTAGGGTCAAGAACCTAGGTAAAATATACGGTAAAGTGTAGAGTTAAAAAAGGAGTAAGTGCCTACTTAAAAAGAGGGTAAAGTGCCTAATTCAAAATAGGATAAAGCGCCTAATTCAAATAGGGTAGAGTGCCTAATTAAAATAGGGTACAGTGCAAGAATGAAAATAGGGTAAAATGCCTAATAAAAATAGGACAAAGTACACATCATTACCTTAGCGTTGCCATCGATGTCCAATAGGATGTTCTCCAGTTTCAGATCACGATGACAAATTTTGTGCTGCACATGCAAGTAAAATTAATTATTGTCATCAAAACGACAAATACAGGATGCTCAAATAAATACAACTGCGACAGAAGTAGCTAATATCAACAATAACTTTAAGGGTAGAGCAAGTAGGTAACGAGCATAATGAGTAATAAAAAAGAAATGACTATTACTACATCATTATCGATGTTACTCTAGGTTCCCAGTCATGGTAATGATATTCCAAGAAAGGAAGAGTAACGGTCAAGTAGTAGCTATACCTGGAATCAGTGCAAGAGGGCCCCCCACCGGATTAGTGTGTATGGTACAGCTAGTCGGGAAAGACGAAAACGAGAAGAAACCATCGTAAGCGGGATTGTGTCAAGTGGGCACGACAGATCAATGTCCCGAAGGCCTGTATGAGGCTGAATTAACATAGAGTCAAGTGAGGGAAGAAATGAAAGATCTATGTCAGGTGTAGGAAATGACTGCCACCATGAAGTAATAGAAACTGGGTTTTTACTTCAGGGAGGGGGGGACGATTCATTTCTAACCCCTAATATGAGTCTTGTATTTTTTCCTTCGTATGACTATACAGCTTTCCTCAGACGGGACAGCCTATAGCACAGGAACGACAAACCAAACACACTAAGAACGTTCATAAAGACATAACGCAAATAATGACTACAAGTACAAGCAAAAGCACAATTGCACTATTGTAGTACACTGCGAGAACAACATTCATTACCAAAGCAAAGAAAGAGCACCCGCCAAAATCCCAACTGCATTTACAAATAACTTCCACCAAAGTTCATTTGAATCGCAACTCATGACCGCGGTGAAAGCAAGCTCGCCCGCCTCACCTTATGGCAATAGTAGGTGGCAGAGGCCACCTGTCGGAACACCCTGCGCGCCTCATCAACGCTAAGCACCTTCCTTTCGCTCAGGTAGTCATACAGCTCCCCGCCGGCCGCATACTCCATCACCAGCACCATCTTCTCACGGTTCTCGAACACTGAGGTGCACATACCGAAAATTAGTAAGATGATATTAGATTCAGTTTTCTCTTCACTGTTCTCAAACACTAACATAAACATGATGGAAATTTGTGAAGTGATGCCAACAGATGCAGCCTAGCTTCTTCTTCACTGTTTTCAAACATGAACGTAAACATAATGGATACCTATCGTAAAACTGACGTAAACAGATGTAGCTTTCACGGTACTCAAACACTAAGATCTACATAATGAAAATAAGTGAGCTAATGTAAACAGATGCAGCCTTCTTCACATAATAAACGGTACCACAGTTGTGGGATAAAATGCTTGCGGTCAAGTCACTTAGTTTAGGCAACTTAAAATTCCTTTCTTTTATTTTCACGATATCGGTTCATTTTTCTGAAGGTAATAATACGTACCAGCTATATTGAAACTTGTATAAATTTGCACGGTATAATTACAGAATATTCCGCTGTTATTCAACACACTCACGAAACAATTTCAATAAAATGTCTTCCGATACGACAGAGCATTATTTCACATACGCAAAGCGAGTGAACGGCGATGCTTTGCAACGCTTTGATTTTCAAAAGACCGCCCTTACGATGAATAAACCTCGCTTAACACGAGCACCAACAACTGTCTCACAGAGTCCGCACACACTAACATGAACATTTGAAACTCAATCAGTTGGTGCAAAGTTGCCGACAGTTGCAGCAATTTCATAACGTTTCTCAAAAGCCATAATCAAAATAAGGGAAATGAATCACGCGTGTCAAGAAGAGCACTGCAGCACCGATTATGTATGTATTTTTCGCGGTACTCCAATACGTCAAAAGGAACGCAACTCTGTTACGCACCATATCATTTAGTTTCGTTTCCTTAATTAAGCGCTGAAGGCTAAAAAATGAAACTCAAGCAGCTGCGGTGAAAAAAAAAATAAGATTGCAGCACAAGGCCCGTCTTCTCACAGTTCAAAAGTGCTACAATAAAAACTAGGTACTTTTTTTAAAATTAGTCAGGGCGAATAAATGCGACGGCAACACGTGATTTTTTTTCTGATTCTCACGGGCTTTAAACGCTTGCACTGAAATTAGTTTATCTTACAAACAAAACGCAAAAACTTTTTTTCGATCAAAGGACACAGTCCAGCATATGAAGTATTTCAAGCAAAGAATTTGTCTATAGGCTGTGAATGGTTAGCAATCTAAATAATTCACAAAGTTTCCATACTAAACTACTACACTTACCCTCGTATATGTGGATGATCTGAGGGTGCTGCACGGATGACATGATCTGGATCTCTCTTCGTATTCTCACGAGATCTTGCTCTGTCTCGATCTTGGCTTTCTTAATGGTCTTGATAGCAACCTGGCGGGAAATAATCTCCACTGCATTTCTTATAATTAATTGCAATAAGAACAATAAAGCCTAATGGTCTCTTGAGGTAGGTACGCCTGGTAGTTTTACTGGCCACGAGTACTAACGGTAATTTTGAAAACGTTAAAGATGAAGTCAACTAGATCACATACCCAAGCTGGGAAATCCACCTGCAATAGCTCGTGATACAAATAGACGCCCCAGTGCACGGCTGTAGTCGAACAAATATAGTCAAGACTATGGCGTCGTAGAAGAAAGGCTCATGTGGTAACTGCGCCCCCATCCCCGAACGTCCCTTATTCTCAGTAGGTACGCCACGCCCCTCAATAACAGTGAGAATGCTAGAAACACTAACGCAGCATTTGAGCGTAGCAAGAATTCACCTACAAGACGGGGAGGTGAACGACGTTTAGCATGCAAAAGCAACGTCTTGCTGACATCCCATTATTGCGGGTAAGCTGATGAAAAGAAGCAGTTTTGAACATACTGTTGTCAGAAACATGATGGGAAAATCATTTTTAAAAGTATTTGGCCGAGAACAAACGTTGACGTGCTTTCATTGTTTTCTAAGGACTATTTTGATAAAGGTAGTCTAGATGGTTGTGATGCCCACAAGGTGGTTGTAGAGAGACAAGAAACATAATTCTTAAAGCTCCTCCTGACAGATATTTTCAGCATATTATAAACAGTTCTTATAGCTGAAAGTTGGGAAACTAAATCTAAAATGTTTTGGTAGTCTCTTGACGCATCCTCCTAAAGACATTCTTGTTGGTTTTAATTACATAAGCAGCACATTAGCTCTCGCCTCTGGTGCAGCACTATTGACTACGAGGAAAATTGTTTTTAATATGAGCCTGAAGACTAAAAAAACGTTAGTGATTATATCTTGGGTCAGTATCCCGGCCTACGAGGAAAATTGGCAGTACTAATAACCTAACAATTACTAAGGTTACTATCGGACAACTGTGAAAAAAAAATTAGTAAATTACCTTTTGGCCAATGTTCTAGTGAACAACAAATTATATCGTATTTATTGAAAAAAATTGAAATTAAGCTTACTATAGGACAATTAAGAAAGGCGTTGGTTCTCACCTCTTGGCCGGTGTCCTTGTTGACGGCCAGCTGCACTTTACCGTAAGTACCCTGGCCAAGTTTGCGTAGTATGTCAAATCTGAAACCACCAAGTACAGCTATTTTTAGTTCTAGTACATGACACAGGCTCTCTAAAAAATACTAAAAAATATGTCTTAACTAGTTCACGCAACGAAATTATGTAAGTTGTTTTTAGTTCAAGAAGCTAAAGGACACATTGACCTCTTCAGCTTTTCGCTTCAGAATCTATGTCATAAACAAATACTTAAAACCTGAAGTTGACTTCACTATGCCCGGCATGCGAAGCAATGAATTACTGTACGTTTAATAAATACTTTACTGAGCTGACCCTCTCAATATCGAACTTTGGCATATAACTTATACGGAGAATAATGAACCAACGTTCTATGGATTGTGCGTTACCCTTGGCATATGGGAACGTTCTTCTCAAACGTTTAGATACTCATTAAAATGATAAAAATATGAAGAAATATTCGCAATTCTACAACTACTATTACTACTACGGCCAATAAAATGCAGGAGATGCTGCAACAGCTCACGTGTCAGCATTTGTTTCTGGATGAGGCGAATTTGCGAAACATCATAGAGGCACAGCAGCTAAATCTATATATACCTATAATCATGCTCACTGGTCAGCCTCAGCTTATTTTGACAAACTTTGGGAAGGAATTCCCATAGGAGAAATCTCAGAGGCTGTTCTCACTTGTAGACAAGCTGACATTCAACTTTTCCAAATGACAAGAAACCTAAAAATTTTACAGTAGTTGAATAACAGAAACGAGGTTAAATGCTACGCGTTGTTACTAAAGTAGAGGAGATGCGCCGGAAGAAAAGTGATGCTTACCTTTGCTTTAGCTTGTGTCTGTGAGAATGTAGCCGGACCCCCGCCGTGTTCTCCATGCCCCCCATGATGTTACTGATGGCCCCCTCTGACACCACCATCTTGTCGGTCTGCTGAAGAAGAAGCGAGGATATTACCATGAGAGGTAGAGAGTCAAGAGTCTTTTCCTGTTTTTGCTGTAAGAAGTTTGGAGTCAGAAAAAAAAATGAGTTCAATATCTTATTTCTGCTGACAGTCAAAGTTTGTGCGGGAGTCGGAGCTGGAAGTCGAAACCTCATATATATACATACAGTATATGACTTAAGTACGATGCAGATCTAAACACCTACTGGGTCAGAGAATCTTAGTCCAACCTACTGTACACTTTCTGACTCCGTAAACTAGGTCGCAACTTGCAACACAATAAAACCAATGACGATAACAGCAATAACATTATCAATGATGAAAAACAATACCGACAAAAATTACAGATGTATAAACGTTTTCTTGATAAAAAATAATACCTATTAGAACTATACGGATATTACTATCCCAGACGAAATTTTCGGTTGCCACAGACGCTAATTTTCAACTTTAATGTCTGATGCGGTAAAGGAATTTGGTAGGGTAATAAATATAACTAGAGCACTCTGAGAGCGCATATCTCCGCCAAGCGAGGCAACGATAACAAAAAATTCAAATTGGCTCTGAAACCATGATTTTCTTGGTATAAACTCCAAAATTTAAATATTTGTGTCTTTTGATAGTAATAACAGCTTGTGCAATTTTCTTGAAGATCCGTTCACAACTTTTTGAGTTATACCGCTAACAAACGTTAAGACAAACATGAGTCAAACATACAAACGAACAAAACCGATCTGCCCCAAAATTTAATCATTTATGCCTTTTAACATTACTAATAACCCCTATATATTTCATAAAGGTCCATTCATTATTTTTTGAGTTATTGTGCTAACAAGCATAAAATTAAAAATAGTGACAAACGAACGAACGAACGAACACACGGATCATTTACAAAATTTGGTCATTTACTCATCGTTATATAGCTACCTAACAACTCATGTTAATTTCATAAAAGCCATCTATAACTTTTTGAGTTATGGCATTGAGAAAAATGAGGCAGACAAACAAACAAACGGATGGACATATCTTTACTAAATTTAATCATCTGTTCCTCCTAACATACCTAACAATCCATGTAAATTTCGTCCAAATCGGTTCATAACTTTTTGAGTTATCTTGGTGACAGACAGACAAACACACAAACAGACAGACAGACAAACACGACGAAAACATAACCTCCTAGGCGAAGGTAATTAGGACCTCACCAGATTACGTTAAACATCTTTTCGATAAAACATGAACCACGAGGCGCAGTCCCAGAAACGAGCCCGAAGTCAGGGGCTTCAGTTCCCTCCACGCCGCTACCATCGCAAGCCAGGCAAAGGACTCATTGCAACTGATAGAACCTATAGAGTTCTGCTCTTGGAACGGAAGGAAGCCAGCAACAGTAGGTCACAGCAGAGAAAAAACTAAACAATCTATAGTGCGGTTTCGGTAAGAAAGGCACATCATCCATTAGAAGGATACGTACGTATATTTTGCTCAGTACCTACGGTATGTATGATGGCCTAGTTCAGCTGGGAAACACTAATACCAAATTTCCAATCCAATTTATTGTCTAGTTTTCAGTTTAATTGTAGGTATATTAACTTCTCATGTGCAACTGAACACCGAATTTTACAGCAAACTGTACATTTAAATGTTAGTTATATCTAAATTTGACACACTTTATCACTACAAGCATAACTGAAGTCCGCACCGTCAAGCTTTCACTAAATGTGAAAAAACAGAAACAGAACACGTTCTCGATACACAGTGGCCAGCAACTGATGAACACGCAACAGTATGGGCCAGTAGAGAAGCCTGGACACGGGCCCATACAATTAATACAAAAACTCGAGTTGAACCGACATATCGGTATTTAATATCCTGTGTATCGGCGGTTTCTAGGAGTAGGTATCGGTATCGGCCAATAGCTTTAGCAGTAGGCACCGACTGTAAAATGTGGTAGGTATCGCTACAGCTCTATAATGATACCTCACGTTATTTGTGACCAGCCACTGTCAATCTAAACGATCAGGGTGGTGCACGCTCTGCGATGGGACGAGCATGTATCCCTAATACTAAGATATTTTTTACGCTAAAAACACATATGTCCAAGCGTCAAGGGACAAGCAAACTCGAAAATACCTGCAACGTTAAGGCGCCGAGAATGCTAAGACATACGGCCCCCGCACCATTCACTTCTGACTTAAACGCCTGCACGGCCTCATTCAGCTGATCACAGATCCCGGCAATAACTTCTACGCCGATACAAATTAGGGTATAAAACACCAACTGAATTGGGCGTCCGGAACCGAACAGAAAGATTCTTGTACCTTAATTCAGTTGCTTCCAACGCCGGCGGATATCGAAAGCACAACATAAAATGTTAATACATATAAAGAAAAAGAAAACTTGTTTATGGTCTCACATGGGTACGAAGCGATGAAATTTTTCCTTTTCATAAACTGCAAGGCAATCTCCTTCCACGATCTTCATGACTTTACCTGTAGTGACTGTTAAGCGTTTTCATCGACAGAGTATATTAATGCCCCATTTATTTTGAGTTCATGAAGTTGGAACTCATAGTATCTTGAAGTGTGATAATTACCTCCGCCAAAGAGGTTATGTTTTCGTCGTGTTTGTCTGTCTGTCAGTTTGCCTGGCACAAAGATAACTCAAAAAGTTCTGAACCGATTTGAACGAAATTTACAGGGATTTTTAGGTATGTTAGGAGGAACAGATGATTAACTTTTGGTGAAGATATGTCCATCTGTTTGTTTGTTTGTCTGCCTCATGTTCTCAATGCCATAACTTAAAAAGTGATGAATGGATTTTTATGAAATTAACACGAGTTGTTAGTTATATAACAAAGAGAAAATGAACAAATTTTGGTACTGATTCGTTTGTTCGTTCGTTTGTCACTGTTTTTAATTTTGTGCTAGTTAGCACAATAACTCAAAAAATAATGCACGGATCTATATGAAATTTATAAGGGTTGTTAGTAATGTTGAAAGATATAAATGATTAAATTTTTGTGCAGATCGGTTAGTTCGTTTGTATGTTTGACTCATGTTTGCCATAACGTTTGTTAGCAGCATAACTCAAAAAGTTAGGAACGGATCTTGACGAAAATTGCACAAGCTGTTATTACTATCAGAAGACACAAATGATTAGATTTTGGAGTTTATACAAAGAAAATTATAGTTTCAGAGCCAATTTGAATTTTTTGCTACCATTGCCTCGCTTGGCAGAAGTATGCGCTCTCAGAGTGCTCTAGTTTATTTATTATTTACATTTGCTTCAGTTACAGCCCACGTACGCTTACGCTGCATTATAATACTCTATAGAATTTCAGGGTAATGTAAAGAAACTTTTTCAATTTCTCCGACGTAATGAGTATAGCTATTAGTTATATAGAATCTCAAGGTGCTGTAAGCTTTGTACCACAAGTAGAGCAGCTGTATATGGGACGACAATGAATGATTCATTTTCTTTCAGCAACTTCCGTCGGATGCAAGAGCAGATCCATCCATCGCCTTGTATACCACCAGACAGGAGCGCTATATAGAGCCGCTATAGCTACACACAGTAGACGGTCGCTGGTGGTGACGTGCCAAGAGCCGCTGCCAGCAGAACACCCGCCGCCCCTCATCTGCTCCGCCTTATTCGCCTCTTGCTTCTTCCTGCCTTCGCGCAGTTCTTTTTCTGCAGGCACATTGTTTCAACCTAGAAGTTCACTCGATCCTTAGTCTATTAATGGAAGACCACGACTTGTATTCTCCTTGCTACGAGGAATGATGTTCTTATCCTGCGAGCACTCGCACGTTCTCCGAAATAGGCTGTGTTGTTGCACAGCTTTTCTCAGGCGCTGCATCTTCATCCTGTTAGACAAAATTGCCAATTCGGCATTGGTGAGACGGATGTACTATGCTAGCGATGTGATGAATGTCGATTTCCGCAAGAAGGAGCCCTTACTCGTTGAAATAATGATGTTTTATGGCCCCATTTGCAGACCATATCGCAATAAAGTGCTATTATTAGCGGAAGAGACATTTGCCATATGCACACGACAAGGGTGAAGACCAAGATACGAATGTGCAAGCCTGCGTGCGCTCGTAGGTTATTCGAGAAGAACGTGCCGTACATTTTTCTGAAGAACGTGCCGTACAGTTTTCTCAAGCACAGCATAATATTACTGAGCGCACTTGTACATAAATCTATACATGCATTTGAGAGAAGACCATATGACACAGTTCTTCTCAAGCGCAGTTTTAATCCTGCCAATAGTCACTGACCTAAAGAAGCCACACAACTACATCTTCTCAGTTGTATACCTGTGTTGATAACGCGCATGTTTACCGGCCTCTATGACTCATTCTTCTCATGCCTCTTCCCTCTTCTTAGGCGCATCAAGTAATTGTCCTCTCTCAAGTTTGGGCCTTTTAGTTCTTTTTGGAGGGTTTTTTCTTCTCAGACACACTGTTCTGATTATTAGCGTATGTTGAGAAAGACCGGAATTTCGAAAACGTGCTAGACCCGAGTTGCATAAGCTCGCCAGGGTGTAGCTGGTAGCATTTCAACGTACCTATCAACAAGTATGCGTCAGTCGGCAGGCAATCACTTATAAAATGTGCGTTATGGTTGAAGGAGAAAGAAGTGAAGGCTGACTCTTATTGACAGTACAACATGGCAGCTGAGTCAATACCTAGCTATGTGATGAACAATAGATTTAATATGAGGTCTTCAACACAGGGAGGTTAAAAACAGTTCAGAAACAGAGAGGATATGCAAACCCAGAAACTGTAGAATCCAATAACCAAAGGTGTAGAGCAAACTGGATACCGGTATGTACGAGTCCAACGTATTGAAAAAAGAACAATCATATCATATGGGATACGTAACTGCCAATATGCATAGTCACATGTATAGGCATTTGTAACGCTCTAAAATGTGGTGTACAAGATGTTTCAAACAATAGATTTGTTATACAAGACTTTTATCAAACCAATACCTATAGTTACTTTACATTAAACACACATACACGCATATGCTTACTGTATATAAATATTGTCTTGAAATATCATTACATAAGATATTGAAGAATTCGATAAGAAGCACTAGTAGAAATTTAGTTACCCACGACGCGCGTTTCACTGTAGGCACCGTACCTCAGCTCATCAGGTGGGAGGCTCAAAGTTGGTCTGATTGCATAACATGGCATTTTGTTGTTTAACTTCTTGTTAAAATATTCACAAAATTTCGCAAGATCCAAAATATCTGCAAACAATTGCTATAGCAAACCTTCTATTTACACTCCCTTTACATCCTAACACTTGAAAACTCGTGAAGTACGAATATACTTGACATCAAATTTGATAATTTCTAAGAGATCACAAAATTCTACCAACGCTCATTAACTTCCTGGACACTCACCCAAACGCAAGTATAAACACTGAAAAGTATGAGGTTAGGACTAATTATCGGAAAAGAAACGAACATGAAAAGAAAAATCATGGCACATGCAAAAGTAGATTAATCAGGGGGAAGCGACCACCAGGTCGCGGCACCTCTTTGGACAGACCCTCTTCCTTTTTATGCGGCCATGTCTGGAACCGGCCTTCCAGGGCAAGGGTATGGAGGCTTTGCTACTCTGCCCGCAGGTCTGCAAGAGAATGCTCGTGACAGGATATCTGCCAGCTGCAGGACTAGACCATGCAGGGCTGCAGACTAGAGTCGTTAGGAGGCAGACATTTTCATGAACAGAGGGGTCAGTGACCCCGGTTGTTCCTGCAGATAAAGTACCTAGCTAATTTGCAACTTAACGAGTAGGAGGTTTTTGAGCTGCAAGTCGTAGTCAGGAGCTGGCTAGTCACAGGAGTCGGAGTCGGACCTTGGACTGTACCATTAATTACGCAACCCGGCCTGGACTGTAGATAAGGTAAACTATATGGAAGAGTCACGCACTCTACAATTCATTTCGTACAATTTTTTATAAGCATACCGTATAGTTATGGTACCGGAACACGTCTCCGGGATTTACAAAATTAATGGAGGTCAAAAAAATACATTAAACAAATCACAAATAACTTTAAAAAGTGCGTACCGAACATGGTGTGCACCTACATTTCTTCCAATTGATTTTACATAGGCACGTCCAATAATATCTACCTTTCTGTATGTCATCATTCATGAAGTGGGGGCCATCCATAGATGGTATGCATATACTCCACTTATAATACCGGCCAAACTCATGATTTCGTTGTGAAAAATTCACATTATAATCATGTAGAGCATACACGTAGGCACGTACCTATTCGGTGCCCACTCTGCATGACACAGGCATGCACCAGTGATGCATGGGTACCTACTGTATCTGCGTGCACCGGAGCAACGGCTGTTGAGGGGCGCCTGTTGATATGGTGCACCACATGTGACAAGGCTAAATGTCAGTATTCCTTTTTTAGGTGTACTGTAGGTGGGCCGCTTGTATGCCTGGCACTCCAGCTATCAACGTCCAATGTTCAAAGGGCGACTAACTCTTTCGAGCCTGAATTTCTTAAATTGAAGGACCATATGATGAAAAGCGTTTCAACTGAGTACGAATAGCGTATACTAACGGGGCAATTGCTATGCGGATATACCTACACGGTTAAGTCCACTAACAGGCTAAACTATTACCTTTAGTACGACTTGAGCACGATTTGGTATGATTACAAATGGGTACAAGAGGCGAGATAGCACTCAAGACTTTTATTTGAGGGGAAAAGGAGAACATCTAGATAGTTATACTGCATAACGACAAGGCGTAAGGCTTTACAGGATTATCGTACTCGTAAGTCATAATCATCAACAGCTCGAGTTGCCGTTAGACTAGACGCCACATGTAGTTATAACTGCAGCCTTCAGGTTATTATCACAATATTTCGAGCTTAGGCACAAATTGTAAGCAGACTGTCTTAGAAATCAGCAACCCAAATGTAACGCGAGCCAGATCTAGAGCTCTCTTTTGATAAATACATCCGGCACGTAGAAAAAATGTATCGGGAATTTCTTCCTTAAAGAACATGCGTTTGGTCGTATTCGGATCTTAAGGAAATCCTTTTTAAAAAATTGGTCTTTTATGACTCTTCCGCCCAAAAAGATTCTGAACCACTGGAGACCCTATATAGTGTGTCGAGTTATTCCCTATGTTGAAACGAGGGTTATGGGGTCGGATGGATAATAGTCCAACTCCGACTCTTGGCCTCCCAAGTGACCGAGTGCGACCGACTTTGACTCAGCAACCTTGGTTGAGACGCTTGCAGTGTCACTGCAAAACCCCTTAACCACTAACCATAGGACCACTTGACTTATAAATAACGCCAGTAACTTAAATTCTAAATTGCGTTTCAATGTTACTGTCTCTTTCTGCCCTTCGAAAGCTGAAATGAAAGACTATTTTTCGGGAACGACATGATCGCTACAATTTCGTATCGCGAAACAAGAAAAAGTTAACGCTACAGGCTTAACAGAGCTGAAAACTTATCAATAAACAGCTTCTTCTACAGCCTCAATTTCTGCCAATGTTGTAGAACATGGTAGGTGAAAAAGCTGAAATTAAAAACTGGTAGCTAACTTGATTAGGAACTGAACATTTAGATGGTAGTATTTAACAAAGTTCTCGTGCGTCAGAATACCTGCATTCTGTGAACACATGTAAAGCCTGCTTCTTCTCTAGAAGAAACTTGTCGGCTTGAGTCTGACCGACCGTAATGCTGTCGATGCTATTAATGGCTGCGCATGTTTGTAGCTTTGTATGTTTGTTTGCATGTAAGCTGCAGGCTTCCCAGTTTCGAGATGGCTGTTAATGCTACCTATACTTTCCCATCACATCTTCCGACAGAATTCCAGTATGTTCCAATAGCTAAGACCGTAAAACAGCTTGTAAGGCCGCCAAAACGGCTTCGCATGCCTACGTAATACTCCTATGGCACTTGGTTCTATTTTTCCAGATCTCGACGAGCACATTGCCAAACACCAGGAACACAGCAACTGAGTATATGTACAAGTATTTTCGAAAACGGAGATCTGAGATTCGAGTCAGGGTCTCAAGTGCGAACCGTGAACACCAGATCTCGATGAGTAATGTCGTAATCATAAGAATTTCTGCCGCAAATCCTGATAATTATTATTAATTACGACCCTCCTAACTAGAAGCATGTTTTTAGTGGTTGTCAGAAAGCTGCAATCAGTATCGGTATATTTTAGGAAAACATTGGAAGCTAATATCGTGATGCACAAGTACGTAGTGATAGTTAATAGTTTACGCGTCATAACAAAATAATTGGACGGTTCTTTACTAAAAGCAGTTCAATCTCAAATAATTGCTCGCCAAGCGAAATAAGCATGCCCATATCTTTTACGAATTGTGGAACCCTCGACTCAGCCTAGGGATAGTGCGGTGATTAACGGGAGGTCCGATGGTGTCAGGTTCGAAAAAGGGTCATGCAGGTCCATGTCTGTGACAACCTGTGGTCGGTAAAATAAATGGGTTGCTGGAGGAAAGTAAAACGTGAACCAAGCTTGAGTTTCGCCTTTCGCGAATCAAATGATGCGTGAAAAGCAGCTGGTAGCCGATATTTTTGTAAGGAGTCTACAGTTTTACTTATTTTCCTTGGTTAGGATCAAGGGACAGCTAAAGGAGGGGCCTCCTCAACAAGGGAAGCCACCAATGAGGGTCTCTACACTCCTGTGGGAAGTTCTCTGAGGAAATTCGCGGTGACGTCATCAGAGCAGTGACGAATAAGCATACGTAGGAGGGGATGTTTGTACGATAGGAATGTTTGCATTGGACGATGCGGGTTGAGGGGGTTGAACCCGACCTGTCGAGGTTTAACCCGTTCGAACAGAGTTAGTCAGTTTTCAGGTTGGAGGGCGGACAGGCAGTCGCCCTCCAGCTTGTTCCGCGCTGGCCTCTATTTTTATACACTTAGTAGAGTGCGTTAGCGCTGTCATGGCCTCATTTGCCATGACCATTTATCACCCTGTAATGAATTGTAACTGAGTCATCTTGTGTGTCTACAACTGTCACTGTGATTCCAAAAATACAAAAGATGAACAACTAATAATGAGTCGTCAATGAAGCCTTTTTACGTAAATTTAAGAAGCTATATTTTGGAACAAAATAACTCTTCATTAGATCTTCCAAAAAGTCATCAACTGCAGGAACATCAATACGACAGTAATCTGTAAACTTTCAGACTCTGGGTAGCTCTAGCGTACCTATTATGTATGACAATCCCGACGAAAGATAACACTAGCTGAGACGAACTAATAGGTAACTTATTGCGCATCTTGCTGATTCTGTTCACATAAAGACTCTTTATACACAAGTAGCTTACGGCACGCCCAAAGCGTAACGAGTACAAATTTACTGTAGTCTTTTTAACAGTTAAAAATACTAAATTGAAAATTTGCTCCTGGCATAAACTTTTCTCCGGTTTGAATTGCTTAAAAAAATACTCCAGCAACGAGCTACCACTGAATTTCTTTCTTACCCTAGACTAATTCCTGGCAGCCCCAGAAGCGAATATCGTAAAATATCTCCGATGGAACGGCCTGAAATTCTGCTAGGGTAGAAACAGAGCAAAATACGAAGACATGTAACGCAGTAGTTGCATGCAAGCAGTAAGCCACACACAAACACGGGTTCTGAGGAGGCGGTGCCAAGAACTACACAGGGCAAGCGGCAGCAAGCAACCTTCAGCAGAGGCGGCATACGGTTCGTAAGTAACGCCGAAGCGCGGCCCTGCTGACCATTGAGAGGGAAAACAAGTGAAGGTTTCAAGGCCGCCAACTGAAAGGAGAGATTATAGTGAAGGGAAGGCTAGCTGAGTACATTGCTTACAGTACCTACTAGCTGGGTAAGTACGGTATGTAATATCCGTACAGTAGTAAGCTATCAGGTTACTATAAAAGTTCGTGCCATTTTTATACGGAATTTTCCGCCATAACAACGTCGGTATATGTTGGGTTATCTGAAAATTTCGTACATCAACAAACAAAAATTATGAAATTCAAAGTAGGGCTATCTACCGTTAGTAGGTATATAAATACATTAATAGCACCCAGGAGTCCAGGACATATGTAAAAGTGTTGCTCTGCGCAGTGCCAGTGCGTTACTTAGGGTCATAGCTACCACAGTTCGTTTACAGAAGATAGTTGAGTCAAATTTGAATGTACGCACCTAAATTTTCAGGTTAGTGACTTCACAATTGCGTCACGCCACTGTTGCAGTGAGGAATCTTTGGTATTTCCACAGTGGCGTGACGTAATTTTGACGTCACAAACCTGGAAATTTACGAGCGAACCGCATTCACTCAAATTTGACACAACTATCTTCTGTAAATGAACTGTGGGTCATGCAGTATTGTTCTTTGTACTATCTATTAGAGGGGGACCGAATGTCAGATTTTCAACATTCGCGAATGCGAATATTTTGTTTTGATATTCGCGAACACGAATATTTAGTCAAAGTTTCATTTCTCAATTAATATGAAATTTTATTTGGATTCTAGAGTCTGGACTCGGAGTGGACTATTCGAAATTTGAAATGATTGTAAGAGATTAGCCATGAAAATTGAATAGCTAATTGAAATTCACTAAATTTTCTTTGTTTTTAGGATGCGGTACAAGGACCCACTCTTACATGCATCCCACCAACCTCTTTCCCCGACCACCGCTTTGAAAGAGGATTATTTACGAGTAGATCAACATGTTCACTAGATTGCATGCAAGCCATTATTGCTGTTGCTAGTACAAGTATCTAATACTTAAATTCCATTATTGGTAGGTTGAACTTCAAAAATAACAAATTTCTGTTATTTCACCTGTCAGGTTATCTACTTCGTTTTTCATCGTACACTAGGCCGGCACCACTAAAAAGACGCTCACTCGCAACTAACACTAGTTGACGGACAAGCAAGATACGACTTCGCTAACTGAGAAAGATCAGGATAATTATTCGCTTCCATCTTCCACCATTTCAGAGGATCTTCATCGGTGGATATGCTTAGATATTCGTATGTCTACATGCGAACGCAAGTATTGGAAAACATCCGTACATTCGCAAATGCGAATATTCGGTCCACCTTTACTATACATAATATAATCTACATAGAGAACTCTATAAGAACAGGGTAGAAATAAATCAACAAGAAACAATTTGATTTCTTCAGAACTATCAGAGATCTTGTTACGAGTGCAATATTTAGAAAAAGAACTATCTTCTCGATTGGTTCTGTCGTAGAAAAGCGTATGTTTGAAGAATAGAGGTTACATTAACTATAAATTACTCCATAAGTACACACACTGCGCTTAACAATTACAGTTAGAAGTTAACTACAACGATAAACCACAACACTGATCACTCGATATCGGGATTTTCGTATGTGAGTCTTAACTAATGCCAATTTAGATAAACTTTAACAGAACTTTTCAAAATAACGTAGTGACCCGGAAAAATCACACAAAGCATATTGATGTAACGAAACATTTATTAACAGGAAACACAACTTTGTCAGTTTAAAAAAAACCGACACAGACAATTACGAATCCATGCTAATTCACCAACAATAACCTAGATATGATCGTAAGTATGAACTTTGTCGTTCACGGAATTCTTGCTAATAATTTTTTTTTTTTGCAGCACTGGGACAATCTAGGTTGTAATGGAGGCCATCAAGTTCATTAGAAAATATTTTATTGAAGTTTAGAGAGTGAGGCAAGCTTAGGACTTACGAAAAGTGGGGGGTCTCGGGTTATTTGTTCCTTCCGTCAAATTGGCGCCATAGTTCGTAACCCGAGGGCGACTGCGACTACACTTGCTCATCTGGGGCCAGTGGGCCTATACCCGCAGCACAAACCAGTGCATGTGGGTTTCCCAGGTGAGGGTGTGGTCTAAGTTGACTTTACCTTTACCTTTTACCGCGGTGTAGTTATCCCACCTAACACAGCACCTATGAAACGGCTAACAAATAGCAGCACAAGATATTTAGCCCAAAAAACTATAGCTTTGCTCGTCCCAATCAATGAATTTCAGTTTCTAAGCTAGACCGCATCTGGAAACCACAGACATTATCCAATGTCCATGGAGCAGCACTGTATAATTACCTACCAACTGGGGAGCTGTGAAAATATACGGCAAATTCTCATAGAAAAACCTGCTGAGGTGGAAGAGGTGAGCCACTTGAGGCAAGGGTTGTGTACAGAGGCACAACGGAAAGTCGTCTTGACGTCATTCGGTTGCGTCAAGCAGGCGACAACAGACTATGACGAAATGTCCACGGCGCTCAGTGCCAGGAATAAATATACCTACCAGCTTTGTTTTCCTGTCAATGCACACAACTGCACGCTCTAAAAAACACTGGTGTAATGACAGACGAGACATAATGATTCTTATATATTCAATTTGCAGCGAGGATTCTCGTCGTTAGTTTTTCTACAGGATGTACCTATACCGTTAAAATAATTTTACCTTGCTTGTACTTCTAAATCGCATACATAGTTCACTGTATTAAAATACAGGCTATAAGTAATTTCAGTAATATCAGTTAACAAGAGTGTGATCCATGTATTACATATCATCACTGTTGTATTGGGCACTTCAATGCAGGGTTTAATTTTGCGTGACCTGTAAGAATAACACCAATACAGGGCTTAACCTTGCGTGTTTCGAAAGAATAACACCAATACAGGGCTTAACCTTGCGTGTTTCGTAAGAATAACACCAATGCAGGGTTTACTATTGCGTGTTTCGTAAGAATAACACCAATACAGGGCTTAACCCTGCGTGTTTCGTAAGACTAACACCAATGCAGGGTTTACTCTAGCGTGTTTCGTAAGAATAACACCAATACAGGGTTTAATCCTGCGTGTTTCGTAAGANACCAATGCAGGGTTTACTCTTGCGTGTTTCGTAAGAATAACACCAATACAGGGTTTAATCCTGCGTGTTTCGTAAGAATAACACCAATGCAGGGTTTAATCTTGGGTGTCCCGTAAGAATAACACCAACACAGGGTTTAATCTTGGGTGTCCCGTAAGAATAATACCAATGCAAGGTTTAATAAACTTGCGTGTCTCTTAAGAATAACACCAATGCAGGGTTTAATAAACTTGCGCGTCCCGTAAGAATAACACCAATGCAGGGTTTAATAAACTTGCGTGTCCCGTAAGAATAACACNATAAACTTGCGTGTCTCTTAAGAATAACACCAATGCAGGGTTTAATAAACTTGCGTGTCCCGTAAGAATAACACCAATGCAGGGTTTAATAAACTTGCGTGTCCCGTAAGAATAACACCAATGCAGGGTTTAATCCTGTGCGCCCCGTAAGAATAACACACATGCAGGGCTTTATCTGGCGTGTCCCGTAAGAACGATACTTAGTATGTAAGTACTTATAGCATGTATCATGTGTGGCACACAATAAGCACTGTAAGGTTAAAATTCAATCCAAACTAACAGCTACTACGTAGCCTATACCCACAGCAACCGATCATCAACACATGCACGTACGGCATCCACAAGAGCTATGAAGTACACCATACAAGAATTGGCAAACAAATTCACATGCACAACAAATACACTGAATGAAACGCAACTTTTTACGTCGCGAAGAGTACCTACGACATGTTCTGCAGAATATGAGTACAGTATTATCCGGGGTGTCAAGTGTCGGAGTTCTGTCGGACACACTGTTGTCCCATGGAAGTCAGTCGAACACATTTGTGTCCCATGGAGTCCGATTTGGAATCGCAGTGGGACGAAAACTGGTGTATATCTTAATTGTAATATTGGTTGCAAATTTGGACGTCTTTGGGGACTCGGAGTCGGTATTATTCACACGCTGATTTCAGGAGTCAGAGTCGAACTGTGGAGCATCTGACTCCTCGCTCAATCCCGCGTGGCATTCGCAAAAGTGACACACAAAAACACTTACGACCTAAATCAAGGCATGGGAGAGCAGTGACAATTCTTAAAAGACCGAAAGCAACTTACACTATAACAGAGCACTGAACACAATCCAACAAGATATTGACCACCTCATGGTATGGAGCGCAACGTGGCAGATGAACTTTAATGTCGAATAATACTCAGTAATGCACGTAGGGCTGGAGAACTCTTCCACCCCATTGAAAATGAATGGGACGGAATTGGCTACTGTCACCCAACAACGTGACTTGGGAATCACTATTACAAACAAACTACAACACAGTCAGCAAGTTGACAAGAGTGTGAAAGTGGCAAGCAGAGTACT
>LQNS02278091.1:57606158-57625162 GCA_001587735.2 Parhyale hawaiensis | reverse complement strand
ATTAGAAATTACACCAAGTAGGTATGCAACCTATATATTTTCGCAAACGTATCATTCGAAACGCCAAAAAATGTTCCATGATGTTCATCCGTTGAAGCAAGCGCAGTCGAATAATGAAGCTGTGATTGAAAAAATAAAATGTGACTAAATCATAACGAAATCTTCACTAACAATCGTTGAGTAACTACACGTATTTAACTTGTATAAATCTTGTTAATGCGGGTTGCAATGTTAAAGTCGGGTTCCGTAATAAATATATAGAACATGCTCTCCATCGGTATACGTATAAGAAAAGTGCATATAAAATGTGTTTTCTGTAATTGAGCTGAGAGAATCAGCAAAGGTAAAAGCAACGAACGTCAGAACGTCACGAGCTGGGTCGTTGCAATTGGCGGTAAAATTTCAATATTTAACAGTAACATCTTCTCAAAAAGTGACAGAAGCCCCCAGGCAGGCCTAATACGATATATACTGAGGGAATTTAGTAGAATTTTGAAAAATTATTGCAAAGATTTGCCTAGCTCTAGACAGAGAGGGATGTTACCATGAACCCGGCGGTGCGAGGAGAGGTTACCTACTAGAATATCCGTTCGCCGAAGAAATCGTCTACTGATCTCGTTGTTTGTTGGTAAGCTACCAACATGCACGAACTCAGCGTTACCCAGAATACCACATAGCTATGGGAGGCAAAAAGGATCGGGCTTCACCTCATTGAAACTTCATAGCAGTTTCTGGCCAATGAAGATTTCTCGGCAAGGGGCTAGCATGGTAACGTTTTAGGAATTCCCTGCCGAAATCAACTCCGGCAGCAAGGTAAGGAGATTTCTGAACATCTGAAAAGATTTGAACACTTTACCCTCAATCATAACAGAAGGGATGACCGTTAACAAGCCAAAGCTAGAGCGGAAATAAGGTCATCGTCATCATGACAACGTCTGCACTTTGCAGCATGACTTGACAGTACGCAAACGATAAATTGAACGCGAAAAGGATTAAAGGATAATGGCCAGGACCAAGGTAAGGCAAGGGTTAGCCTATATATACCTGTTGATGAGCTCCAGGTTGACGATAAAATATAAATATCACCAGAGCACTGAGCGAAGCAAGAACAAATGGGCCATGTAAGGAGACTTTGAAAAAATTACATTCTAGTACGATAGCGTTATTAAGTTCTCATAGTTATGCCTAGAGCGAGTTGGAGTGTAGAGCACAATCTACGGTTAAACAGGTGCTTTTTGAAAGAAGAAACGTAACATCTATAGAAACAGCTAGTTGGTAGAATACCTGGCACACGGGTCGACGGTTTGTATTTCCAAGTCAGCGAAAGCATCCGTTATCAGAACTGAGCGTAAGCTGGCAAAAAGTCTAGAAACAAAATCATGAACACAACACGACCTGTATGACTCAGGTTGATTGTTGGTGAGTTTTAAGTCAATGAAAGACAGTCACCGTCATCAGAACAATGAGCCAATGGGCAAAACCATCCAAGAAGGACCATGACCAGCACGTACGGCAGGGGCTGACCGTTGGTGAGTTCAGAGGCACAGGCATCTGCCCGAGACAGGCTGGGTGGCTTGGGACGCACCAAATAAGTGGATGAGGAGAACCCGCCTCGCACCGCCCCGCACTGACGACAGCACAACAGACCAGAAATGAGCCGGGCAATCGCGCACACTCAACACCACCCGCACCTTGTACGGAAAGTGTACGGGTGTCTGCCACAACCGTACAGAGACGACGCGATATTGGAAATGGAAGAAGAGCGCAGCACAATTAGCTATATCGTATACGGCAAGCGCACGGAGAAGACGAGTGGGTGAAATGAAGAAGCCTAACATGATATGGGCCTATCTACAGTAATCGGGCCGAGAAGACTGGATGAGAAGAATGTCGGTTAATACGATTATCGCCACTACTATAATAGCGACTCAGCAAGAGACAGTCGGACTCCTCTAAGCCCTCTTAGTACCGCGAGCTTCTAAATGACGCCCAGTAGTTAGCTCGAGTAAACCAAGGTAGGTACCTACCTCCGCCGTAACATTTTTATACGCGTTTCCTAATTTATTACAATTCTGGCTCAGGCAACCTTTGTTTGCACACAGTCACTTTACTAGTCACGTGAAGCTACAGTCACTGATTCTATTTTTACCGGTGATAAATATGTATAAACCCAAAGCACTGAGTAGAAAAGAAAAAATGAGAAGATAGCGGTAGTTCAGTACCTATATACGACAGTTGAAACCAGTTTGCAATAGTCTGTAGATATAAGCAGAACTACACTTTTTTCTTTCCGTTCAAAGAAAACTTACAAAGGCAACACAGTAAATCGTTTTACCCGGAAAATCTTCTAAGGCGAACGTACCTATGTACCTATCGTGTGGCTATGACCTACACTGCCTGTACTCCATCCAACTAATTTGAGCAGCATGGACCGATTTACCACCACTAGAAGATAGGTATCATAATTTGAAATCAGAACTAACAGGTAGCTACCAGCATTAAATCTGGTAGAGCTACAAGAGCGAATGACCACATTTAATCCATACAATTTGTGACAGGGACTAAAATATGTATCCAAATAAATCTAATTACACTAAATCTAAATGGAACTGGTGAACAGAATGAATTATTACAGGTTGCAACCGAGACTACCTACTTAAACAACGCCTGCACCAAATTTGGTATATAGGTACGTCTACCTACTATAGAAGTAGATGAAAAGAATAAACAACAAGAGTCTGCCGCTGAGACTAAATAGTTTAGAGTAAAGTCAGTATATCTATTGAACTCAAAAATAGACCGGTATTAATCGTTCCAGAAGAAGACATGTAACAAAGCCGACCGCTAGCCGGATGAGAGCGGTCAACATCTCCATATTAGGTCAAGGATGTTCATGACCACGGGTGCAGGTTAAAGTCTGAATCAAGAGACTCTTGCTCGACAGCGGCGCCATGCTGCAAAATATCATCAAAAAGTTTGGGTTCCTATCCTTAGGAAAATGATGAGATACATAGTGTGGGACCACAGTCGTACACAATCACACCCTAAATAGGCTACTATGTAAACGGAACTTCATCTTGCACGTCTTCAACCCTTAAATACATAGCGTGCCGTACACACGACGAACCACATATGACACCGTAGTGTTAAGCTACGGGAGTGTTAAGATTAAAGCATGTGTTTAACGGGCTAGTTAAACTTGAGTATTTTCCACATGGTATATTTGCTACCGGTTGTCACTGAATAATATGGAGGAAGTACCGTATTACGAGCTGAACGTTCGCTCATAAGTTGAGCGGGCCACGGTATAAGTGCGGCCACGGTATATGTAACTACTTCGAAAGGTGTAGTATCCATTTTATATAGGCAGTCATCAGTTACGGTAATATTAGACTAGCGGCTCGCGCAGTTATCAAACTTACCGCAGGAAATAATTAATTGCTTCAACGAAGTCCCCCCCCCCTTTTTTCACTCTTCTCCGAGCTCTACGCTTTCAAATAAATATATTTCCCTTAATTAATTGTCCATCGTTGATCTTCCCCTTCATTCGCACATCATAAGCTCAGAAAGAAACAATTTGAGGATCATCTGAGTTTGTAGAATTTCCATCAATATCTCGTCTTTTCTTTTAGAAATATTTTCACAATTCTTTAGTTCTTTCGTGTCTGTGTAAAACTTGACATATTTACCTATTCATCAATACAAAGAAAATTCTAGAATACATGTTGGTAGTGATATATGTATAGTTACAATCAAGAGCTGGGGTACTTACGTTGAGTGAAGGTTCGGAGAAAAAGCCAAACAAATATCAAGCTCTTGGCTGCAGTTGGCACTTGCAGGTGTGCGTGTGCTCCACGTCGAATGCTCTACTCAGATATCTTGCAGTGAGTTTTCTTGTTGATTTGTTGGACACCGACGTAGCGGCGAATATTCGTGAGCTTGTAGTGACGAATACTCTCTTTCTTGACTTGTTTGAAGACTGTACTGGAAAACGAGTTTTCAAATGTGCCTAGGAGATATCTATATATACCAAAATAATGAGTAAAGGAACTTGCAGATAGATAGGTAGGTACCTACTCAGAAGAAACTTTTCAATGTGTACGGCGGTTATATTGCCAAGCAGCTATTGCACAAATACAATACGAAGATTTTCTTTTGATTTTAAGTACAGCACAAAGAACTCCCGTCCGCGTAAGAGAAGCTAAGAACACGTCCAGCATAAAAACTTCACAAATGCTTCCTCACGGGAAGTTTTCCCCACTTTTCCCATCACACTAAGGGGGGAGGGAACCACCCTCACCCCCCTTTGCTATCATCACAAGAAAAACGACACTAGAAAAGTTCAACAGTTATGTCACATCTCGTCTGCATTTGGCCACGAAGAAATACAGTGGCCTACCATACAGAACAACTGCGTCATAAATGATGAAGAAAGTCGGAATAGAAAATCATAGCGTGAAGCACTTGCCAAAAAACGGAGAGATGCTTATTTAATTTACTGAAGGAAGCAATGGCCGTATCATGTTGACTCAACACAGCACCCAACATACACAAGGAAGCGGCAAAAAAATTAGCATAAGACAGAGAAAGGAAAAGCTGCCCAAAAATAAACACGGTTAATAATTTTAGATTTTAAATACCTATCAAACGTTACCGATAATTTCTATTCTTTGCTAAATTTTCTTATTTTAAAAATCAAACTAGTAGCATATAAAGTAAGCTATTCCTTGCAACTGCATACATCACTAACAAAAGAAAAAGAGACAAGTGTGGGTTCATGTGGTAAAGGATTTACTCGTGTTTCGGAAAGCTCTTAATCACAGATGTGTTCAGTATTACAGTTTATCGTAGAGGCGGGTTAACATATTGAGCATTGTGTCTCCAGGCAGCCGAACAGCGGCGTTGGCGAGGTGAACGTTGAAGCTTCGCAGCGTTTCGATCACTGTGGGCAGCTACGTAGGTACCTATGTTCTCACGCTGCCCTCAAAGAAAGACTGACGTGTGAATCCGCCTTCGTGGGTCAGGCCAAAATTCACACTTGTTAAGAAAAAATTGTGTGAAGCGTGCCGCGGTTACACGGGAAATTACAGTCAGCAGGTGTTATTAAATCAATAGTAAATATTTCATGGGAGCAGTATGAGTTCTCTTAATTGACATATGGTTAACATTAGCCTAGGACCATAATTACGAAAGATGCTAGAAAATCAAATAATTTTTTTATTGTGTTGTGGCGCTGATAAATTATATATTATTTCTGAGCAGGCACTTGTTACATATTAAACAGAAACTGTTCAAGTTTTAAATAAAACTACGACAAAGAAGATGTGAAATCGATGAGTACCCATTCTACGGTATCTACAGCTTTAAATAAAATAATAAATTATCCAACTGCAGCACCTTCCTTTTAAAACCGAGGCCTATTCGCCATATACGGCAGGCCCTATCTGCTGATATCAATGAAAATATCATCTTGACATAACGGCAAAAGCTCACAGAGAGTCCAGAGTCTCGGCCTCTCACTGGGAATGGACTTAAATGTAGTCTGATGCCAGCTATGAAATCGAGGTAGCTTGTCAAACAAGTCTTTATGATCGATTTTCTACCGAGCAGAAGTTGTGACACGAATACCCTGTTGGTCGACGATGGAATCCGCCTTCTGCTGGGCAGCAGGAATGAAACCGTAACTACCAAGGGCTTGTCTACACGTTAGTCTTTTCAATGCGTTCACTGATCCACTCGTCCGAAAGTTATGCAGCGTCGGTGTCAACAAAAGTTTGTGTGTGCCACGAATTAAGTTATTAAAATGTTAGCGGTTTAAACAGTTTCCCCAGCAAGTGATACTACAGAAACGGTGAATTTTACAGTGCTTTACGTAGTAATTGAGATGAGAACATGTTTTACGCTTGGCAAACCTAACCTAGTTGTTTAACGTACCTCGTCTAACTCCCTATTCTAACCTAACACTCTTCGCCTTACCGTAACCTCGCGTAACCGTCTAATCCTACCATACCTCATCTAACACAAACGTACCGGTACCCAACTACCACCACCAAAACCATCGCAAAAACCAAAGCCGTTGTAAGCGACGCAGCAAAGAAGCCATTGAGTGAAGGTCACGTCACTCACGTGGTAACAGCCGCTCTGACTTGGCAGGCGGGAGTCACGCAGTTAGAAGCTCTTGCGTTGGTAATTCGTGGGACTTCAAAATAATCTCGATTTCAGTTTAGTTTAGGAGCGGTGCTAGAGAGACGAAATGGACACCGACGCTGGTCCTACAGAAGTCAGAGTCGGAATGCAATTAATATTTTTTTTATCGACAGTCTGATTTTGTAATGGAGTCGGTGGCGTTCGAGTGCACGGACACTTGCTTATCTTAAGAGCAGGAATCGGAATTTTTACCTGCAGCGTCCGTAACCCTGTTTAGGAGACGACTATGATAATCGATCGATCGATCAAAATTACGAACGATGAGAAATGACCGTGATGATCCGCGGGACGCACCTCTTAGTGGCGAAGTGACAACGGCTCTGCATATCGCACCAAAGGAAGCCCCGGTTCGATTCTCGGTAGCTACACTACGGATTTACACTGCATGGAGCACTCCTACACCGAGAGGCGAGGAGAAGTACGGCGAGGGATTCCAAATTGACTCTGAACACTGACTGCTCCTCCTGCTCTTCAAAATTCTAGAATTAAGGCTAGAAAGAAGAAAACTCGTTAGGTGTATGCACGGTATGCACTATAACTGTCGCATCCGCTTTACGCAGTTAGTGTGTAACAGATTTGAAACCGTGCATACTGTTGGCAAGTGTAATGAAATGAATGTGAGTAAAAATGAAAAATTAAAGTTAGAAAACATTTTTTCTCCCTACTAAATCTATACGGTAGCCCTACCTATCATCAGCTATTGAGCCCAGAATTAGTACAACGATGTTCTTCACGTGCCGGTATGGCGGTAATGTGTTTACTTCAGAATAGGTACAACGATGTTCTTCACGTGCCGGTATGGCGGTAATGTGTTTACTTCAGAATAGGTACAACGATGTTCTTCACGTGCCGGTATGGCGGTAATGTGTTTACTTCAGAATAGGTACATTAACTTACACTTTCTAACATATCACATTGTCTTCTCTCTTTTCCACCCTCTCTCCTTCAGCATCCCATGGTGCTTCCTTAGATGATGGAATTGTTTAGCGCCCTGTTAGGGACTTATGTTTAGTGCCAATCAGGTACTGGACATGTTTCAAACGGTCCTAGGGAGGCGATCCCGCCTACTTTGGGAACCACAGCTGTATCACAATCAGAGCCTAGATTTCACACTGCGCCCAATTTGAGCGAGATAATCGACACGAATTAATTTTAGCTCGTTGGGATATTTAGTTCTGAACGTTGAAATTCACTTCTCTGGCACGAGTTTCAGGAGTTTAGCGCAAACCGATCATGCTTATCACGAATGAAGACTCAATTGTGAGAAAAAGAGTGAAATTCGGGTGGTCTCAAACGTAAGTGGTTTGTGAGTAACACCAAAACCTCCATTGAAATAAGGGATATAAGTGCTCAATTTCGGACTAGTTTTTTATTAGGCTACCTGAAACTAACCGCATTTGATTGCTTCGCTTAAACTGGGTGAATCCAAAGGGTCGGAGATCCTTACATCGTGAGACGAAATAGCCCACCTCAACCTTCGAGTGGGCTACAGAGGGAACCACCACTCCTCCATTTAAAGCATTTTTTACCCATTGTGCGCACTAGGTGTAAAGTTATATGACTTCAATCTTATCAGGAATAGCTAAAAAATAACACGTTGGCAAGAGCGAACCATTATCAACCTCACTGCAGCAGCACACAACCCTCGCTGAGGGTTGGCTGAGTGATGGACGTTTGCTATGAGGGGGCGGAGGGAATGCATCATCACTAACATCTTCTCGCTTTATTATGTCGGATAGGGCAAATGAAATACTAACTTGTATTTCTCGTGTAAAGTTTTTTTTTGCCATTGAAGTGTAAAGATTTTTTTCTGTCGGCACTGTATACTGTTAACAGTTCACTGCCAATATGAACGATCAGTTTTCGTTCTAATAAAGCAGCTAGGACAGGTAGGTAATCCACGTTATAGCCGCTTCTCCGACTTCTTATGCAGTTTTGTTACTTAAATTGAAAATTTTTACTCCCAGGTCGTCGATAGTTGTATGTACTACTTATATATACTGTATTGCGAGTACATGGAAGTGAAAATTTTGGAACCTAAATAACATAACTGCATAAAACAAGGGGGCCTCTATCGAAGTTTACCTGCAGACTAGGTACCCTCTGCTTTAAACGGGACCGCATTGCCCCCGTGAGCAGAGAACCATTGGGTAAAACGTTCCACAGAGCATCTTGATTCTTGTCTTCCCGCCCGATCGTCAACTTGTAAAGTCACGGTCGGTGAGGTCACGCGGAGTCACAATGACTTGCGTGCTGCATGTGGCTATCTGCTAACGTTACAACTTTGTAGTAGGTAATTGGCCATCGCAGCTCACGGAAGTGCTGGTTTATAGACCCGGCACTCCATAGTAAGTACCAAATAAAAACCATCAGCCTTTGTCATCACTGAATACTAATAGCTACGTAGATCGTCAGTATCCAAAGAACATTAATTATGTAGCGTTGGGCATAGAAGCTAGTGAAACGTCCCATTCGTGGGCGCGCCGGAACACGTGGGTACATTTCGGAAAAATATTATTTCTAAGAAAACACGGATGCCTATCAAGAATTTAACAGGAGATATCAACTATGAAATGGGACTGAAAATATGTCCGCAATACGAGGAAGTATTTCAAATTTACCACAAGATACAGGTAGCCTATGTACGGTAGCGCTAGTTATTTTTCCTAATATTCAACTACATATCAATAAATAGCGTTGTTATATTTTCTTATCCGACTATTATAACTGTGTTTTTGGAACCTGAAAATTTCAGTATCTTTTTAATAGCTTTGGATGTATCATGTGCCGTATGTATGTAGGCAGATGAGTTAGCCTATTATCACATGACATTTCGAATAGTTATAGTACATAGTTAGGTATAATGCACAGATGAGCTAGCTACTATCAAAAGCACTGCATGTTTTATACGGTTGTGCAATAGGCCAAAACAAAACTTAACAAGAGCAAAGTGGATCATGCAGGTAGCTTATTTATAGGAAGAGATATCAAGGAAATCAAACAATGTTTTTATCATGACAAGGACATGTAGGTATAACTGTATTTGAAAATTTCCGATGAGTTTGCGTTAAGTTTGGGGAAATCGCAAGAAAACATAGGTACACTGAAGCGCTCTGTATGAAATAATGATATATTTTCGAACGGTCGGTAGGTAAATAGTCATTGTCCAACATTTTAAAGCCAAAATCACAATAGAATAACCCCTTTTCCATGTTTGACAGCCACAACATCAATATCTTCAAGAACAGTAGGTAGGTATAGGTAGTCTCTACCTCAATATTTAACCCCATAAGGACTAAGGACCCTATCAGCTAAAATAACGATATCGTTTAGAACAGTAGCTACGTACTTAGTCTTCGCCTCGATACGTATTTAACAACTGATGTTTTACGGCAACAGACTCCCAGGAAACATAGGTAGTAACACCCGTTCTCACTTTATTAAGTTGATACCTATCTAATTAGCGAGCAGTGAGACAGATGGGGGCGGAGTTATAACAGCTGCATCACCGTTCATCACCAGCACCTCCACCCACGCCTCGTGTGACCTCACAGTTTGACACTCCAGGGTCCGATTATGTGGATTTGGCCGCCCAGAGCAGTTCCTCTACAGCATCTTTATATATCTCAAAGCAGAGTTGTGGCGCTGGCAGGCAGGAGGTTACACTCCGATTCCTAGAACAAGGTGTTCGAGTTCCCTTCTTCCCTCCCAGAAACGAACCAGCGGCTCTTCACATCTTGTCTCTCTCACGCCATGAAAATTGAGCTTTCAACGACGCTCAACTTTTTTCTTCTCTTCTTTGACTTCTGAGACCTATAGGTGTCCCAATCCAAATCCTGGAACAAGCGGGCGTCGCCACTCCTAATTCCAAGCACCCAAAGTCCTCAGACTTGGTGGCTCAGTCTCCGTGTAGTGTGCCGACAGTCTGATTTTTACAGACGAATTGTCCACGGCTACTTCGACTCTCAGAGTACCGCAAAACAGATCTACATAGGCCTATAGCTACGACCCTAACATGGCTTCCGGCCGCCCCGGTAGCTGTTTCACTACCTATATGAGCTTCAAGAGCGGCCAACTACGGTATTTTGTTAGACAGTTAGAGGGTAAATGTCGATCCCTCGGTTCGATAATACAGGCATCGAGATGAACTGTTAGGTGAGGTAGGTATTCTTTATAAGGGGATCTTCAAGTCTTTAGCATAAGAATTAAACATCACTTTTCGTAAGAACAACACGACTTCTGACGTCAACAAAGACGTAGGTACAGAACGCACGAAGAATATACATTTTCTTAAAAAAAGGTAACATTTAGAGGGGATATGTGAAAAAAATGGTTTCTTCTTCTTCACGGCACTGTAAATTAAAATCAGCTAGTATACACACCGCCTCTGAAGGGATGATAGACATGTCATTTAAATCGATCCTCAGAAGTTGTATTACGCAATTAAAGGATTAAGATAGGGTCTTTGGTACGGTAACCTAATTGAACCAGAGCAATGTTCAGCCTAAACGCATTCAATACCTGAAGGTACTGTACTGTGAATGCCTTCACTTAAGTTATAGCCTGCCTCGTTAGCCTACTACAATCGACATTAAAATTTAATATTCTACCTATAGTCTAGTACTGAAAACAAGGCGACATTGCGTAAAGATATTGGTATACCTACCTATGGAAACAAACAACAGTGGATGAGGACAGAAAAATTACGATTAAAGATATAAAAGCATGATAGTAGGTGAGGACAAGATCAGGGCTGCGGAGTCGGACAGACAATTCTAACTCCGACTCCTGGCGCCATTATGCCAACCCCTAACCAAAGTCGTCCGACTCCATGTCTCCACAAATAGCCTAAACCCCTTTTTCACTGACTCTGGAATCTAGCCTGTTCCCGACTCCCTCCAAAATTATCCGACTCCGAGTCTCCGGCCAGGTGAACACCAATCTCAATTTCTGATAGGCATCTACTACTGGGTAGGGTACGGTACCGCAGAAAGCTCTAGATCGAGCACGTTCGACTGGGCGCCAAAATGAAGCGTTCCAGTCATGACTTATTCCAAACTTTGGGCAGGTGCGCTTGCTTCGGCCCGTTGCATTCAGTTTCAAGCGTTGATCCTGAATGGGTAACCTTTGAGACTTCCAGCAACTGAGGCTTGCAACGTAAAACGGTATTTTTATCTGGTTCAATGTATTCGGCTTGCTTCTAACACTTGATTCACATAGCTATTCAAACTGGCAAAATCAAGGTTCTGTCTAAAATTTCAGACACCTCAAGCTTCAAAGGCTTAAGTTCGGCGCCTAATCGAAAGTGCCTTTAGTGTGGCAAAATGGTTCAACCCAACACGTGTGGTTGCTGGGAGCAAATAAGATAGCTACTATAAGTTTGTGTAGGTACTAAAATAGTAAACAAAACTGGATCTCGTAGCTTGGCATGTCCATCTGTTTCTGACTGTTATTTGATATTTAACTAAGATTGCTCTGAGTAGAGGTACTATCTCACGGAATAATTACCGATAGGCCTAGCTTGTAGGTTGATTGCTCGGTTGCTTGGTTTGTCCCTCCGTCCGATGTGAAAGCTTCGTAGGGATACGAGCAACTTCATCTGATAAACGACAAGGGGAGCGTTGCTTCACCAATTTTTAAATTAAGCAGAACAGCAGACGCCTGAAGTAGGTACCTACCTACCTACCTACCTACCTCTCTTTAAGAGGAGGTATCATTGATGGTAGATGGTAGTACCATTATACCTCCTTCCCACGGCAAATATCTTATTTTTTCTACGCTGACGAGGCTCAAAGTGAATTGAAGCTCAACAAAGGCCAACGGAAACAAGTCCCTAACAACAGGTCCACAAGAAGAGTGAAAGAAAAGGGGGTGTCATTGAAGTAGGGCAATTCATATCTACAGTCTTAGTTTCAAGTTTCAGTGACAGTACCTACAGGCCACTGGTATTTATTGAGAATTATCATTATTATTAAAGCTTCACGCTTGAGCTCCCACGGACAGGTAATACAACCCAAATGAAGCATCTTGCAACCCCGGGAAGCCCAAAACGCTGCCAAAGGAAATCTTTCCTCCCCACTACCATAGATGTTTGGCTGAACCATTTGGTTACATTAAGTAGAGATTTCTTTTTGTCGAGTTGCCTCGGGAATTCGCGTAAAAGAAATGCACTCGAGCAACAAGTCCATAGGTATACCGGCATTATTATATTTTCGAAGTAAAGATAACTATTTAGTTTGCGAGCAAGGTTTAATGCTGTAAACATAAAGCTATCTTAAATACGGTTTAATTCCGTAAACATATCCAGCTATCTTAAAGCAAGGTTTATTTCCGTAAAAGTAGCTACCTATCCAATATTAGGTACAGACTAGTAAACTCAGGCAGTGCACAAAAGAGTACCTAAACTCTCAGGGTGCTGTGCACGCACTGGATCCCAAACAGCAACACATGCTACGCATGAGATAAGGTTTTTTTGTGCTCAAAGCCAAAATAAGTCGCTGCAATTGTTCGATCATACTCATAGGTACCTATGTTACAAATAGACACATTAAATGCTTCAATATACCGTATGTACTATGTAGGTATCTTGCGTGTCACGCTGTGCAGGAAACAGATGAAATTTAGGCGAAGGGTGGAGAGTGTGGCTAAGAAGTCACGCTGTTGTATAAACTACCTACCGCACTAGAAGGAAATTAAGGCAGATCGCAGATGGTGGCAAAATTAATATAGGTGTACGTCGTTCTCTAACCAAATTTCAATTTTAAGAGCAGAAGACTTTTTCCGAAGGAGCTATCTCTTAACAGTGCCATGGGCACTGAGTAGGTATCACTTTCTTCCCAAGGCATAGCTTTAGTTGCTTAGTCCAAGATGCCCAAATTGAGAAGTTCAACAGAGGAATAAGGTTCAATATCTTTCAATGAAGAACCACGACTATAAGTGGAGGAAGGCTCCTGGGGAAGCGAGGGTTTTTTCTTTAGAGAATCATGCAATGATGCAATAATGACCATCTTGACACTCCCACTGTATATTAGGCTATAGCTAGGCCTATATGCACTGTGGTCGCAATGCATGCACCCACCATAGCACATGCACGACAGATAACGCTTAACATGTACGAGCTTTGGTGCAACATCTTGCACTGTCATTTTTGAGGACTGGGTGCGCTAGTAAGTGAGTAAACCATTATGAGTGCTCAAGGTAGGTAGGTACTGCATTTAAGTACATTATCATCATTTTCATGCCTAGTTTACACCGTAAGGTGAATATTTCTTTCAAAACTCAACTTATTTAGAAGATTGCAGGTTCTAACGTCATGTAAACGTTGTATTTTTGGACGCTTCTTTTTCTCAGAGGACGAGTGGTTTTCGTCCCAAGTAGAGGTTCTTGAATTTACAGAGAGGCTTGATTTTTCCATCTTTTGTACTTTGGAATCACATCAGCAGGCGCAGCAACAAAGGTGAAACAATTTATAGAAATTCGTCCATAAAGTAACAAATTGTCCTGGAAGATGATGCAATGGCGTCGTTTCCTATCGTAAAGTAGCTACTAGGTATACAATTGTACAGATTAGCAGAGTAAACCGGTGACCGGCAATCGCACAGACCCCCCGATTCGGTGTGTTCTCAATCATGTCACAAAATGAGTTTTCCTCTCTATTTTTAGGCCCTCCTAGCCTATAGCTCAATTTCTGACCGTACAGATAGCTACGCTAAGTCCGGCCCTAGACGTAACTTTTTATCTGCACGATATAACTGATCAGATCCATCGTTGCTAGAAAACTGACGTGTAGTGGAAAAATTTGCGCAGATTTTGATCGTTTCAGATGAACTGATCAAGCGGCATGAGAAGACGAAACATCTGGACTTTTTAATCTGAACCTTCGTACAATTTAGCTATTACCTTCCTTAGTGGTTGCTTTTTTAATTTGTGATACCTACATAATTATTATAGGTGCAGTTAGGTATTTTCCAATAGCCTACTGGTTTTGTAGAATGCTTTGTTTCTGCTTTTGTGATGGTGTGATGTATTTGTGATCCATAAGTATTATAACCTTACTTTCCAATGCTGTTTTTTTAGAATGTTTTGTTTGAAATTTTGGATGTAACTAATTTACCTTAAAATTTGTATCATATCTTGAGTAATTACCGTGTGCAATTAGCATCCAGAAAATTACTATCGTACGTTGCCCAGCAAAATGGTAATTCTTGATAGTTTATCTGCGATTCGCTCCTACCGTAAATTCTCGAGCTGTAAGTTAGCAGTGAACAGCAGCCATGTCTGGAGGATGCAATCAACAAACTGAAGATGAATATTTTGAAATTCATTTCATAACATATGGTAAGCTAATAGGTTGCCGTAAGGAAATGCATCATTAGCTAGCGGCAAGAAAAAAATCCTTAGCATTAGCATCAGGTAACTGCACTACGAAGGTAAAGGGAGGATCATCAATATTATTACTTGCTACGGTCAAGCACTAATAGAATGAATATTCCCGCCCAAGCTTTTCGTTCGGGCGAAATTCGCACGTGTCCGGTATGCATTTACTAAATTGCAAACACTATCGCTTTTACTAACACATTCCTTCACCATGACTCGACAGAGCTCGCTTCAAGCACCAAGGAAGGCGTCACTAACTTCCGTGGAAGGCATCGCTATATATATTATGACAAATAAGCAGTAGATTGACGTCACAGAGCCCACTCCAAGCCGCCTTGGCTCTTGAGAGCAATGAGCAAGCCAACGCCAATGGCAGTTATGCCCAGGCAAGAAAAAATGCATACCGAACGAGGATTAGTTTGCTAACATGACAAACCGCGCATAAAACACCCAATTAATTCACTTTATTATTCAGGGTAGTTTACAACACTTGTAGTTAAACACGATATAATAAACAATGAGGTAACTGTCTAGAGATTTCAACGGAAGAACACAACACTTGGCACACTTGCAACCCGCACCATGTCGGAACCCTCACTGCCAGTCGGCGCGTGCGACCACGGTTTGGTCGCGAGTCGAGACTATATCGTATTAATAGATTTCCACGCAACGTACGAACGCTGCAGCTCCCGGTTTTTCCCTAACGTATAGCCTGACTGAAAAATGTATTAATATTCACCAAGACCAATAGCATAATAAATCAATAAGTGGTTATATCACAAATTGTTATGATGGGAAACGTCGTGAACCGCTATCAAATGTAACAGAACGCGGAGAAAATCACTGTGCTGCTGTAGTATAATTTCGTCTTAAAACTTATGCTACGCATCTTCCGGCTAAAATTTCTATGCGTTTGACATCGAAACTCAATCGAGACGTGAGCGCAGTACTAGTGGAAGTAGCAAAATTCATGATCACAAATATAAATTCTTTAAACGGTAATTAGTTATTTATTAAATATACTTTGCTATAGCACAAGGTTTACAGACTCTACTCCTTCACACTAACAAGTAGTAACCATCTGTTGAAATTTACTCAGAGATATAGCTAATCGCATGAAGATTGCAGTCGCGCAAAAATATGGTAGTTGAACGCGGGTAAAAAATAGTTGTTATATTCATCAACTATATTCATGAACACATAAGCTTATTCCGATATATCTTCTATATAATAGTAAACATCCATGCGGTGGGTTCTGTACATTTCGGTGCAGTGTGACTTTCTAAAAAAAATTAAAGGTTCACATAATGCAACTGCAGTAAGTGAACGTAAGCAAGATGCTTGTGCTACCTTGAGATGCCATTTCATTGGCACAGCTCATGATGTAAGGATGCCATCTTCATATTAACTCATACACATGAAGTATGGCACATTTATTTAAGTGAGACAAGAAGTTTTCCGATAGATTAAATTCCAATAGTGTAAAATAGGGCACGTGAACGCAGAAATAGTGGGTGTCCTAGCGAGACACAGCACAGCTGAGTCAGACGTCACACAACCTACACAGGATAGATTCACGCCCACGCTGACTGCCCAGCCGATCTGCTGACCTTTGCTAGCTCCACGGCATCAACGGACGCCCCTTTTACATCAGGAAACCTGACAATATGACATGGATGGTCGGCGGCCAAGATTAGACGGCGAAAACCTGTCGAGCAACAGCGTCTGTTGCTGTGACGTTCAAACAGCCTGGGGGAGTGTGGCATACGATGGACTCAAGTTGCCAACGCGTGTATTTTAGGGGCGATGTTTCCTTCCCATGTTGCAACCGACGGTGAGACGGCAAATAGTTTTACTTTCATGCGTATTTTTATACGTGCACTTTCAATAGAATATGATTTTTCTCCAACAAAACCTTTCAGGCAAGTCTCATATGAAATTTTGTCTTCGCGTGGTATTACAAAGCACTCACTGAGCGTAAATAGTTGCATTCGTTCAACTTAACAGATTAAGTAATACCGTTTGCTAATATCTACTAAATCTAAATATTACATAAGAAAGTAATTATTAGATTCTAACAAAGAAGCTAACCAAGTCTTAGCCGAAGATTCCATATTAAAATTTACATAAAGATATTCAATTAAATATCCAAGAGCCAAGATTAAGTTGTTTCCATAATGCGATTTGCAGTTTAACCCGTGCGATGGAGATGGAGATATTATATATTTCCTTTACTTCTCAATTTGTGATATTTATATAATACATATAAGCGTATTTTTGCTAGTTTTACACAATGAATTAAACTTTTAGTCGATCTATGCGACATGAAGTAAATGGCATAGGACCCCTTCCAACTTTCATTTTTTATGGTTAGATCATAGAAAGTTTGTGTCACAGAGACCAATTTAAATATTTTGATTTTACTGAAATCGACACAAATTATATAAATTTGAATTATAGAAAATGCAGTTTTTTAGTTTAAATAAACTTAAATGATATAAAATATAAATATGAGTTTTTAATGAATGTGATGAAAAAGTTAACTGTTTGTAGCGTATATGAATCATTGATTTTGCCCCATTCATTATCACAATGATGTTAGCACCTTGACCCGAAACTTACACCTCCCACGTCTTTAATTCGTTTCTTGAGCTAAAAAGCATAATGTACTTAACAACCGTATACTGAATCTATCACTATCATTATCATAATTATTAATTCCACAACTGTAGAACAATTGATGAGTTTTATTGGTAATAACCGAAAAATACTCAGGTATACTTGAAAAATGTCTGTTTCTTCATTTCCTAGAACAATATGATGCTTCAAACTAGCCCCATATCTTCCTTTTTCGATGCTATAGCTCTGAAAATCTCAGCTTGATTGTAACCTTGCACTCTTCTGGGCTTAGCAGGCATCTATCAGCAGCACGAAGCAGAGCAAACAGATTTTCTAGTTTGCTTGTTCGTTTGTTCGGTTATGTTAACTTTACTATTTCCTTTACCTTCACACCACGTGACATAGCAAACCCCCAAAAACGAACGTAGGCAGTGAATGACCGTCCGCGGTACTTCTTCTTTGCGACGTTGCTAGTGATCAACAGAAAGACAAAGAGCGAGTTATCTCCAAAATGCACGTAATCTCTCACAACTGATACATATACACACACTCATACTGTAGAACTGATTACGTGGATTGAAGAGGTGATGGCCTGGGTATTGTGGGAACCGATTAGATTATGTGAGCTTAGAGTGTTTTTATTGTTTACTTGAGGCAGAATATCGATTAATGACTTTCAAAAGTGTAGCTCATTCCTCATTTTGAACAATCAAGCAGATTCTGATCTATTTTTGCAATATTTGAATAGCAAACATCCAAATATAAAATTCACCGCTTAAAATCAATCAAATAATTCTTTAGCTTCTCTCTATGTTTTAATAACTAAGCAAGACTCAACACTGACCACTGGATTTACAGAAAACCCACATTCTCAGGTCTCGGGACAAGCTTTTCAGTCACTGCTACGATCAATTCAAAATCAATGCAATAAAAATATTACTATTTCGAGCACAGCATTTGTCTTCCTCATACCTTGCATTTTCAAACTGTAGGGGCCGAGCTTGGATATCGGCGAGTTTCATTAATATTTCCAAAACTGTCATTCCTCTCTCCTCCGACTTTCCCTTCGGCACGGCAACACTGCTTCCCGTGCGCAACCTCCGGCCTTCCGAAAGTTCTGGAGGCGTACTTACCGAATCCTCATGCGAGGAGGGGGTCACGTTTACGTGGCGTCCTCTTCGCCCTGTCATTTCTGCTTATATGTGTAGCCCTGTGATTTTCCTTATTTAACTTTCTGATTTCATTCTTTTTAGAGTGACACCCCTATGGGCAGGTGCTGACGCTAAATTTTTGAATTGTAGGTCTGCTCCTCTAGGGCAGGTAAGCATAACCGTGTAGAAAGGATTTTTCCTCAACAAGTGAAGTGTTAAATATTGTGAAAAGTGTACGTTTTTTGTGCTTTTTTTGTGCTTAAGTGTTACCCCCGGTTCTACCCGTGTACATTCGCAGTGGGATTATTTTTCCTGCTATCAAAATTAAGAATAGTAATTCCCCCTAATATCTTTGCTTGCTTTTCTGCTAATAATCCCACGTTGCAAGTGCATCTCGGCAATCACTAGAATTTGACGGTTAACATGGATTTTAGAAGCCATTTAATGTTCAAAATTTACCTAAATTAAATTGACTTTCATGGGTTTAGTCTGTGATCAGAGTTTTACAATGTTAGCGGCTACTACAGCCATATCATAGCCTTATCTCCCAGGGTTTAAACTTACTGATTTGTGAGCCCCAAAGTAGGTCCAGACCTTGCCCTAGTTTCATGTAATTTTTAACTCTCCACTGGACAGCCGTGACAATGTTGG
>LQNS02278091.1:57580728-57605757 GCA_001587735.2 Parhyale hawaiensis | reverse complement strand
TCGCCTGAATAAAGCTGGATCTGCGAGCCCCTACGTCTCTCTACGTCTCCGTTGGCCATCCCCTGGTTCACTATTACCCCTGGTCTCCACCAGGGCTCCACGGTCTCCTTCGCTTCAGTTTAGGATGTTAAGATAAGTTCTATTTTTTTTAGTAAATTTAGTACTCTTCTCGAGTTTTCGACTACCCTGCAACCATTTCGCTGTTCTGCTGTGGTGGCGCGCTTGACCAATCGCCAATTTGAAGTTCCTGGAGCTTTTCGCATAACAAAGCCCCAGTTGGCCTCTACACAAACGAAGTTGGCTTTCTCTCAACATTCTTGAAAAATAACGGTTATCCGCACCATTTTTTGGACCACTACTGCAAATTGTTCCTCGACAAGCTGCTCGACCCCGCATTAGCAAACCCTGGGTCAGTACATTGGACTTCTTTCACTCACTTCCGTTCTACAACAAAGCATTTGTTAGTGCAGTAAACACCTTGAATACGTTCCTCTCTGAAGCCTACCCACATATCAACTTCAAATTTTCATATAAAAACAGCTTTTTCAATGGGTTCCAACTTCAAAGTTAAAGACAAGCCCCCCACACCACTTTTGTCCACTGTTATTTACCGTTACTGATGCCAGGCCTGCTGTGCCTCATATATAGGTAGCACTGGACAACACTTTAAAGCCCGTATTGACCAAGACTTAGGTGTATCCAGTCGTATCGGTTTACCACTTGCGAAACCCTCACATTCAGTCCCCCGCCTACATGCTGAGCAAAACATCCATTCTATCAGCAGGAATGACTTCTCCATCATAGACTATGCCAATCCCATCGAGCTTACAACACTAGAATCGTTCCACATTCATAGAACCAAACCTAGCCTCATCATTATGACCTCGGCTGTACCGCTTCATACCGTGCACACTTAGCCTAAAATCTGCCAACTGTACAGGAGCTGACATCCAGCTCCTCCGCGCAGCTCTGTTCATTTGCATTTTAGACCTCCTCCCGATAACATCAATGCTCTCCTGATTCATTAGATAATAGAGAAAAGTGTTTTATTTATAGGTTGTAGGTTAACTTTCTTCCTTTTTCTGATGATGGGATTCCTAATCCCGAAACGTTAAATTTTAAATTTAGTCGACTTCCACTTAGTATTAGATTTTTGCCTTAGTATAGTTTTTAAAGTGTAGCTTGATAATGACGGTCATCCGAAGACCTGCTCTGTGTTTGGTTGCTACTTTAGTGACAACAGCAAAGATCAGAAATATAGTTTTTCCATCATTCCATTAGCAATATGTAACATGCAGGCTTCAAAGTATAACCGGAAAGGTAGCCTTGTCGTGCTGCATGTTGTCCAGTCCGCGCAGCAGCATCGTTTGTAAATATTAGAGAAAATGATCAAAGTCTGCAAAACATTGCCAAACAACCATTTTGTCGCCGAAGTTAATTTTAAGTGAGACATTTGATGGTTCGTAGCTCAGCAGTGCTGTATGTAAACAAACATCCTACATGACGTCATAGCCAACCAACCGAGCATCCCTATTGGTGAAGACAGTTTGTCTGGCTAGTTTCGGCTTGGAGAATTTATGAGCTTTGAAAAATATACACTCTTTTATATACCTGTTCTCAGTGTACTGTGATCCGAACCCTCTGTAGATAAGAGACCAGACTACCTACTGCGAGATCGGACAGAAAGTAACGCAAGGTGGAAAACTTCACTTGATGCATCTACTCCCTGTAAAGTATTTTCCAATATTGGGCTTTCGATGACAGGAGATTATGGTCTGATAGCTAAATAATCTTGAGTTCTGCTATGAAAACTATCTTTGTCTTGGTTACAGGTACGTTATACAGTAGCCAGCAAAATCAAAGACAGCGATAACCAATCGCGTTACAATTAACATCATCGAAAAGTATCTGTCTGTCAAAAACAATAAGCTGAAGCGACTACGAGACTAACTTTTACAGCTACTTTCAAGTTACCTACAGTTTAGTTTGAAAATTCTGCTCGAATTTCAGTCACAAATTTAATATGCTTTATCCTCAAAATTTTGCCCCAATTCGTGAATTTCCCTGTTTTCTGACTTCGATTTGCTGCTGAACACTTCGCAAACTCGTTAATTTGATTGTGGAGAGAACTCGCCATTACCCTGACGCGATTAAAAAAAATTATTTGCATCACTTTGCTGCATTTAATTGTGTTAGACTAATTTCATATACAGAACGGTTTCCAATAATGTAAACGTCAAACAGAACGTGTTCATTGTTATTTAGGAAAAAACATGTATAGAACATTCAAATTAGCCACGTTAGTGACAAGAGAAAAACAGGATCTGAAAAAATTCAAATACGTTTACAACTTGTGCACCTCAGTGGCATCACAATAGTTAAGAAACGTGCATTTGCAGCTGCTTATAATTTACGTAAGAAATGGTCTAGAAAGCCCATTGAGTCGGTGAGCCATTCTTACTTTTCAATTCACTGTGAAAAGAATATATATATATATATACTGGTTATGCTACAGAAGCGTGCGATTGATAAACAGTTTGCAGTTACACGTACATATAATGTACACTTAAATATCTAATAATGAATTTTATAAAATATACATGTAACTGTAGCTATAACAGTAATCTTTCCTCGTCAAAGAAACGTTGAAAAAACATGGTATCCTTGAGCTTTTTCTATTCGACCCCAAAGCTCAGAACGTGAATTAATTACCTCGACGTGCATCTTCGGTAATTCATATTGCAAGGTTTTAAAATAAACGAAATAATTTAAATAATATACTAGAGGACTTGAAAACAAGTGCACAAAGCAAAAGTTTAGGTTTACGTTGAAGAAAGTACATAATAATAAGTAAATAAATAAACGAAACCTATAAACTATCGTCTTAGATCTACGTATTCCAGAATAATAGTATAATAGTAACTACATACTATACAACAATTTATTCCTACCACACTGGATTCCAATGATTTTTAGCGATTTTTGCTGATTTCAAATTAAAGCACTACATGCTTTTTAATCTAGATTGGTATGGACTACCTTGCTTGCAAGAATTTACTAACATTTCCAAGTTGTTCCTGGGCAGGGATAAATTTTTAGATAATGGAATAACGAAATAGTTTACAACAGCGATTTCTTACCTAATTACTCCGTGTACCTTTTTTACCAAGACCAATAATGTCTTTTCTCTTTCCTATTTAAATTTGCTTGAATATGTGCAACCAGTTACTGTGTGCAATGCTAGTAACCACTAACACGAGGAAAATTCATCCCCCTCGGGTCCAGAGTTATTTATTCAGTCGTTTTGTGAACTGTACTGAATGCGTCAGCGAGATGTAACGAATTCGAGAATTCATTGGTAAAGGTAACTATACAGCTTTTGAATTCAATGGTACGTGCTTCTTCATATAAAAATTTAGACTTAAGTTTGAAAAATATTGTAAACGTTTGTATAATTGATGCGTCTGTTCATAGGGGGAGGGGTGGGTCAGCATCTGACTAACGGCATTATATACTAATATCCTTTGGTAAATTATAAAATTGAAATAAAAGTCAACACGAACTAATTAAAATTTGACGTTTCGGGAGTTTTATCCCATTTTCAAAAACCTTATAGAATCTTAAGGATGTTTAACAATAATTTTTTTTATTTAAGAGGACCTAAAATGTGGTGGTGCAGCGTTGTGGGACCTAGAGGGCGATTGACCACGGTGCGATATGGGGTCCTGATATAAGCGTCGAGCGGCACGGGAAGCGGAGGAAAACGAGCGAGTGCAGTCGGAGGAAAAAGCGTCAGCCATGGTTGTGACGAGTGGTACAGCTGTAGTCATCATATAGGGCGGGAAAAGAACATGTACAGTCATGGGGGAAAAAGTCCGTCCTGGGATAGAACTCCCGAAACGTCAAATTTTAATTAGTTCGTGTCGACTTTTATTTCAATTTTATACTGATATATTTCATCTACTATTTTTCCAGTAAAACTGGTTGGTAAATAATCGCGGGTTATTCTCGAGTAATTAGATGCTGCCAATACTTGTAAATGGAAATTTATCGTTTCACTATGTGCTCGTATAATTTTACGTGATCAGCATTCAGCAATTATGCATGATTTTTTGTGGTCTTAACCAAGGCACCCAGTTGTTTTTTGCGCTTGCATCTGAAATATGGAAATTATTTCAGAAAGCCCAAGATTAGTTGCATATAAATTTCAATTCAATTTGCACCACACATATGACTTTCGAATATTTACTGCACTTTACTGGCTGAAGTACAATTTCTTTCTTGTTCTTTACAATACATATTCACCCTCAATTTTATGCTATACAGACACCACACCTGGCAATGAATTCTGCACAATGAAATTTTTAGTCCCCGTCTACGCAGGGTTTATTTTCTTGAAAACTAGGCAGGGGAATTTAGATTTTACTTGCCCTGCAGCATCTTCTTCAGTTTTCGCCGACTCCTTTGTTTCTGAAGCAGAAAAATTCTACCCCTGCATCTCCGTTGTATTTTCTATTTTCTACGTTTTTGGAGAATTTTACCCAACGGAAGACCTGACGTTCTATTGTTTAGGGAACAACTCTTTATCCTTCGTGCCAGCTTCTTTATCTTTGATGGGTAACAGCTTCTTAAGGTCGTGCTTTCGGCAGCGGAGTTCATAAGGCGTGCAATCGTCCTTCTTTCGCCCATAGTTCGCCGCTTGCAGAAGCGCCGTTACCGCCTTTCGATCGAAGTCCTCCAACTCCACCGTGACATCCGTAGTCAGTTTCCTGCGGAAACAAAACGTTTGGTTTAAACGTTACCTACTTAAGCAGGGTTGGATCTGCTTGCTCCGATCGATTACACTTCAGAGTGGCTCCAACCATCACTACAAGTATAGAACTTCTGTGGGCAAGAAGTTAAGCATAGAATAATATATATACATCAGCCTGTAAGCGTTCCAATTAACGCTTTGTTTCGTTGCATCGTGTTGCAAATATTCATCCTTTCAAATAGCGTTGTTCCTACAGCAGGTACGCAATGGTTAAGCAGAAGTTTTCGCAGAAATTAGTCGAATGGCCCCTCGATTTTTACGAGTTAACTTCAAGGTTATAATAATAGATTTAGCCCTTACCCGATGACTCTACTAAGTGTCAGCGCTGCGTCCTTGTTGATGTCAATGGCTCCTGGTCGGTAGACTTCACACGCCAGCCTCTGACGACACTTGGCGTCTGTCTCGCTAACTCCATACAACGCAAACGCGTGCTCCAGTTCCGTCAAGATCCGGAGCCAGGCCAAAGAGTCAATCCGAGCATTCGGTGCTGCCGGTAAATTGAGGTTAATAGACATTATATTTTTTTAGCTAAGTGAGGAAAAGAGGACAATTACAGAACTAAATTTTTCGCTTATCCTAAAGCTATAAACGTAAAACAGCTTTTTGGACAACCAAATATTCTGTTAGGGTGTAACTCTATATATATTCACTAAATCACTAAAGAAGTCATTGTCTACAATAATGTTCAGGCCATACATAAGGCGAGACACAGCTGCACTCTGCGGCCACAAACCTGCGCTAAGAAATGCTAAGATAAATGACAGGATGATAGACAGCCAGACAACTATACAAGATGAACTGTTGGATGATTATCAATATTTATCTGTTCCTTGGGATGTTCCTACAGCCGTGAGCAGACGAGTGACATCGTCGCTGATTTCGACGGAACAGTATTGCGGGTAAATTCAGCATGCCGCAACATGTTAATGCAGACGCAGCAGTTAAAGAAGTTTCGGTGACAATGGATTAGGCTATAATCATCACAAGTTACATAAAAAACGTAAATGGTAATATAAACTTAATAAGTTTTATTGTTTGTTTACAAACCGGTTATTGATTCACTACGCATATTGCTCGGCGATTGAATATTTTGTACGATCTTGTAACTTATAAACGAAACTGTGACATGTACGTCTCCTGCGGCTATCATCGTTGCAAACTGAAGACAAATTCATCTTATGCTCTTAACATTGCAGTTGCAATTGTCACCAGTTAAAGGAAATGCTAAAAAAAACGGGGCGTATACGTATGCAGTAGTGAATAGATTACAGGGAAAATTGAACGGCAAGTTGCTTTGAGCTGCTCGAAAGCTGCGAAAAAATGGCCTATACCCGTTCTGTTGAATGCATCTTTGGGGCAACTTTTCCTCCGCGTCGGGTAGAGCATTTGGTGGCGAGCTGCCACTCTCGGCAACTTTTGCTTCGCGTCTGCTTTGGGCTTTGCAGCGCCTGTAAATTCCGTGAAGATTCATTCACAACTTTTTGAGTTATGTTGCTAACGATCGGAGGTACAGTACACAGCGACAAATGGATCACCACGAAAGTTTAATCATCCGTTATTCGTAACAATTTTAACAGTTCCTGTAAATTTCATGAAGATCTTCTCATAACAATTTAAGTTATATTGCATACAGAAATATAAAAACCTTTCTCGGTGGAGGTCAATATTGAGTGCAGCGGAGACAATGTTTCTGTGCTCAAGGGCGCGGCCTTCTCAGAGTTTTCTCAGTATATCCTGCTTGTATACAATCAAACGTATGAACTTATCAGCGTACTAGGGTCTGCATCCCGGGATCCCGGATGATTTGTGGCCTAAATTGCCCGGTCCGGGAATTTATTTTTCCCTGGGAATTCCCTGGATTCTAAATAGTATACATATTTTCAAGATGTGAATGAGACAATAACTTGGAATTATGTTAATATGGTTAATCAATAGAGAGCTAAAAACAAGGCTTTAGTGCCTTAATGTTATTGCAATTTACATCACTACACAGTGTAGTCTTCACTATCTCATAATATGCTCTGTAGAATATGAGGTTCTGCGTAGCATTACTCAATCACTCAGCCTGTTAGGTAGATAAGGAACAATGTAAGTGATCTCAGTATAAATGCTGTCTGCTGAGATCATACTGCATGTCGACTACTTAAGTAGTTGAGTTTTACAATAATTATGGCCGGAAAGCGAAGCTGCAGGCTAGATTGTTTAAGTAGTGAAGGTAGATCTGTACTGTGTTTGTTTTTGTGAAGTTTTTTTTTTTCAGATGTAACGCGATAACTCAAAATATTCTGCACCGATTCCAAACGAACTTGCACGGGAGGTAGAACACCTACTGAAAAAAAAAAAATAAATAAGATTTTGGTGAATCTATGTCAAAGGGTTTGGTCGGGAGGGGGGGGGGAATATCTGGTTATCCAGTTTATGTTACCAATCTTTTCGAATTTTCAATTTGATAGTTTAATTTTCTCCATAGTGAAATATAAGATATTCGCTTTGCAATTTTTTTTTTTTTTTAATTTTGGCGCAATGAGATCAAAGGGTTTAGCCGTCGGGAGGGGGGGGGGGGTTGCCCGGCCATTCAGTTGCGTGCAACTCTTAGTTTCTTTTTTCAAGCTGTGGAGTGTCGAATTTTTGTTGCGGAATTTATTTTATTTTTATCATTTGATAGGACTAAAAACGATAAAAATCTCAAGTTTTTTCTTAACTTATTAAGCCGTTATGTATTGTATATTGTTAATTTTGCATATAATTTAAAATGTGATTATTCATAACACAACGTAAAATTAAAAAACTGCAATAGCATAATTTAAAGATATAAAGAAATCCCGTGATCACGGAAATTCCCGGGATTGCCTTCCTGAAATCCCAGGATTCCGGGATTGTCATTTTGTCCTGGGATTGCAAATCCTACTGAGCGTAATATTGCTAATGTTTACTACTGTCGTGAACATTAATGGTTACGTTGAGTGTATGAACTACGATGGGCAATTGGAAGTTTATATTAAGTGAACGTATCCTGATCCATTATAAATCGCATTAGTAGTAGTATTCTCGTAGTTTAAGCCTCCCTACCTACAGAGTACACTGTGATCCAAAGAGAGGAAGAAAGAAGAGACATAAAGAATGTCAATAAATACGTGGAACCCATGCACGAGTCAACGCGCATGGGAACAGCAAGTCGGGACAGAAGAGGAAGAACAGAAGAAAGCATCGTTAGTATGAGTATGAGGATAAAAATAAGTAAAGTGGGCATGACAGACAGACGTCTCGAAGGCCTAGCTAATGGCTAAAGTTAATAATAACTCGTGATAATTCCTGCTAATAAAGAAATTGCCCTAACTGCTCTATCGTAAAATCATAAGCATTTATCCGATGGCCACGGGTATCAAGGAAGCAGCATCAGATAATATTGGCTCAATGCCTGAAAATTTGAGGCAATTATTTTTGCCTGTATCGTAGCTGCTTGTAATAAGCGCACCTCTGAAGTTGCTACGAATAAAGGAACTACAAGTGTTAATTCAAGCTTACCTGAATACTCGCAGTAATTGTATTAAACGAGCGTGTACTAAGCATATTCCTAAAATTCCAGCTAGTAACGTAACTACTGTGTGCAAATTAAAGCTTACCTGAGTACTCATAGTAATTCCTTCCGGTACCGTAGGTACTGCCACCACTACCACCACCCAAGGTAGACAAGTAGTATGCTACCAGTCCGATGGCGGTAGCGGCGAAGAATACTCCCAGAGCGATGGTAAGATAGAAGACAGTGGTAGACTGGTTGTAGAGAATAGCTATAGTTCTACCTTCGATGTCATCGGGAGCACCGTAACTTTCTTCAAGTGTGTCCATGAGAGCATCTACTGGGAAGTAGTCCGCTATGTTGGATATGATTCCCGAAGCAGACATTTTGATCTCTTGAAATATGTCCCGCACTCTTGTTTAAATATTTTCTCTTCTTGCTGGTAATTAAATAAACTTTCTCGTGGAATAGGGAAAAATAACAGATGTTCTTTGGGTGATAAAAAGTGATTCAGACTAAGAGTCGTGGCTTAGTGCTACACAAAGATTGTATTTTTCCAATTTTCGAAATCAGAATACGAAATTTATCAATTTCTTAATCAACGAATTTCTTAATCAACGAATTTCTGAAAAGAATTACTGCAAAGGCTACTAAATATCAAATATTGGTAGCTAATCTGACATTTAATGTAGGAAATTCACACAGGAAATAACTCAACAAACCAGTATATTTTTTTTTTAAAGAGTAGTGGATGCCAGGCTCTGTACGCCAATAATTCTGAATGCAAGTTTAAATAAAAATGAGTTTGCTTGGCATCAACAACTGGCGAAAATCTTCAGAGTTGTAAACTGTGATGGAAACTGCGAATAAATTTGACTCAAAACATGAGTTCCATGAACATCACTACGATGAAACAAGTTATTTATGACATTTTAGAAACTTTTCTCTGCTGTGGATAATAAAAATTTCACCATATCCTGAAAAAGAAACAGGGTGTAATATTATTAAACATGAAAGTACTAATTATTCATCTTACCTTTTAAAATATTGGTAATTTAAAAAATATAAAGCTGTAAAGCCAGCTAACTAGGCCCTAAACCTTATCAAGAATACACTTTCGATCCATAAAATAATACAAATGAGAATTTACTAAGAGTAGAAAAGACAAGTTTTATCATTTGAGACAGTATTACTTCTTAAAAATCTACTGAAGACCTCCAAGAAAAATATATGCAAATAAAATTGAATAGAGGTGCTACCAATCATGCAAGTGTAGCTTTACTATGCCACTTTCGGTAGTATCAGTTCTGTACCAATAGTCATCCTGCAAAACTAACTTGAAGGCCTGTTCACAAGATGGGCCTTTTACCCGACATTCAAGTTTCAGAACAAGCGAAAGTTTCGTCGTGTCCTCCCCCCCTACTTATACAACTTTGTGTCTATCAAACGCTTTGTGCAAATGTTAGCCTTCAATGCAGTTTGCTAAGCAAGAGCGGCAAGTATAGTCTTGGATATATCTTAATGTTAGAGCAAGTAAATTCCGAGAAAACTGTGCACTTTTTCTGTTGTTTAAACAGAAAAAGTACTTGAACTTGTGAACGCAGGACAAATGATTAACGTGTGAACCGGCCTTAACACAAACAGAGCACCTTGGTCTTGAACTGAAAGCATAGAAGTTTGATTTTCGCTCTATTGTGAATAATTCAGGAGAAAGTGTGAGCTAGAGGTCGTTGAACCAAACTCTCAACAACACCATATTTATCCAAAGCGTCATATGTTTCTGAAGAAAATTACTTCAGTAGCGTTAACTTTATGCCATTATATTCGACTATGATTGTAAATGAGAAATGCCCCACTGCCACTCGTTTTCTTAACAGTAGTGCGACCATCAGTTGCAAGTAACAGTAGTGCGACCATCAGTTGCAAGAGGGGGCACATATCACGCGACCAAGAAAGTTCGTTCTGTTTTTATAGCACACTGCCTAACATAAAGACGCAAGAACTATTTGGGTTAGCTGATAATTAGCACTACCACCTTCCACTGTTAATGCCCGTGGTGATAATTCTGCTGTGAAGAGTGACAAGTGTTAGGTATTGACACCCGTCGGCGTTTGTACCCGTCTCAGTAAGCCTGCTTAATTTAACGAAGGATATTGTTGCCTGACTCTCAACACGTCTATTTTAAAGAAGGACATTCATGCTTCATCCTCAATACATCTACTTACTTTGACGAAGAGCACAGCTGCTCAGACGGCCAAAGTGCATCAACCTGGTGTTTCTGAAGCAGAGCTTCGGTGCAGGTGTAGGCTCTTGAATAGGAAGACCCCCGATTGCAGTTGTGCAGGTGACTCGACATTACACATGTGCTTCAGGTGGACGGGCCTGTGCCTCGTGGAACCTCTGCATTATGGTACCAGTGCCAGTGTTGCAGTGGAGGTGGGAAGAATTAGATGGATAGAATCATGCGCCATAGTATTTACCAGTGAATTGTGGTACCAGTGACAGTGTTGCAGAGAAGGTGGGAAAAATCAGTAAGACGTTCAACAGGATCTTAGTACCTCTGGATTATGATGCAAGTGACAATGTTGCAGTGGTGACGTGAGTAATTTGTATTACCTTTGGAATGTGGTACAAAATATATTTTTTTTTGAAGTGCGTATAGAAAGAATGAGGTGGACTATACCGTGCGCTGTGGTACTTTGTGTTAAGGTACCAGTCACAGTTGTAACATGGTGGTAGTACAAGTAAAATTAGTAGGTGGATTGTCCCGTGCGTCTGGTTACCTTTGGAGCATACCAGTTATGGTTGTGACAGTACTGGGGGCAGTGCAGGTGAGATGAATATATGTTGGATGCTGAGAAAAGTGTCAAGTTATTGTCGGTGAACTAAAGAATCCTTGATACGGCCATTCGTTACCCATGCGGTGAAGACGATAACTATGACTTGTGCGTAGATTTTCTTTAAAAAATCCTGTTGTGAAAGCGGTGAAAATGAAGCACGAAAAAAGTAACAATGAAACCGAAACAGTTTCATATGTTAATGAGTTTTCCTAAAATTTGGCTGTTGAAAAAACGCTAAGCAGCAATTCTGTTCATCGTTCGTTTTAGACAAGAATAATGAGATGGTGTGAACTGTAATTTTTTGGGCCGATATCTACTTTAGACCATATTTTAATTTTCGAAATAAGCACTGTATGCTACTTTTGATGAGGCTGACTATAGGCGACGTGGATGTAGTTTGGTAACTCAATAATGTGTGAGGTTGAAACTGCCGTAACAGTGACACACACAGAGTTATGATTAAAAAAAAAAAGGAATTTAACTATATAATCACTTTTTCTGCCATGTAAATAAAGAATAGAAATTTTGAACAAACGAAGTGGGTGTGCGTAGGTGACTTGACGCTGTTCGGTGCTAAAGCTTACTGCTATGTCGTAAATTTTAGTGCTGTGTTTCTTAGTGAAAGGTGATTTAGGTAAGGTAAAATATGTATGAGGTAAAGCTGCAGATATTAAATTAAACATGGACCCTGTGTGGTGATACCCAATTTCTGTAGCTTAAGGTAAAACGTGACGGCTAAGCATAAGGTGCTTTACCAGCTGTGCGGAAATCAATTTTTTAGTTTTAGAACTGTGGAAGATAAACAACACAAGCAACTGATAAATTCAGGCGGTAACTCACTCTCATTTATAGAGAAGAAAAAATTTAATTACGCACAGGTTTAGAAATCCAGGAGACATACAAACCTCACCTTATCTATAAAGTTGATTAAGTAAATTTTCATTACATGCATTGCATGACAGCATAACATCCTAATTTGATGCATGTTTATGAAGCACGAAAACGTCCTAAGTTCTTCACTTTAATTATTGACGATAACAATGAAGCCAAAAACTTGCATCATAAATAGAATTGCGGTGCTCGTTTTCACCCGCGTTTTGATTTTCAGATAGTTAACAGATAAGCCTTAACATATTTGCAGATCATAAATCCCAAGTTCTTATAAATCCTAACTTACTACGATACCACTTGAAGATGGGAACGCTGGACCAAAGTAAAAGAGCAATCCCGACTCACAATGACGGTAATTATATTATTGAGCGCCCTTGAGGCTTTGCGAACATCTGAGCCGTCGGTACAGATTTTAGGTTTTATATGTTTGGTCGCAAGAGTGTAAAGTTTAAATTATGCCGCCAAACTTTTAATGAGTTGAAATGCGCAAACGCAGTTAGTTTAGAGACAATATATAATTAGGTGTAATGTTTGATGACGAAACGCTGAAGTGACGATCATGGCGAGGTAGTCAGGAGGCTATGCAATTTCTCCAGTCTTTTCGCATCGGACTTTTCCTAAAAAAAATATCAGTGCAGTGTTAGTTCAGCTTCAAATTATTACATCTCTCATATTCTATTCTCAAGAGAAAAACTAGCAGTTTTCCTTATTATTATTCCTCCACAAATAATAAATGCGATTAAAGATATATATTTATATACACATGTCATCAACCCTCAGAAACACATTGCTGATTTTGTTCCGTAAAACTTTTCGCGTTGAGCAGATAAAACAATATGTACTTGCAATCCTCATTTGTTAAAAGTGCGCATTTTAGAATCATTGTGCATTTTTAAGTTAACACGAGCAATCAATGAATTTCAGAATGCATTTCTTTAACTAATTTTCAACCATTAGTTTCTAGCATTGGATTTCCATACAAGCTGTTCAGGATTTTTGGCGCAATGAATATATATATACATTTAATTTACATAGGTACATGGATGTATATATTGAATTATACATCTTTGTCATAAAGTGACTCTGATAAATCCAGATTGGTTCAGCCGTCCTGGTCCTTGCCTAAATAAACAATTTCTCAAATTATCGACGTTTATGTTCTCCCCTCCTGTCCTCACTTTGTCTCACTACCCACAGAATTACACCAGTTTCAATATTTACGACTCTCCTTCGGACAACGACCGTTACATAAATTACAGCTGCACTTTCTCTTACTTTGAGCGACCAAAACTTGGTGAAATCAATACAGTTCGTGCACATGTGTCTTCAGCTTTCGGCCACTTAAAAGTGAACATTGATCGTGTCCACGTAACTTGGAGCCAGCTTTCAGTAACACCTGGTGGACGGCACAACTCAAGTTAATGACCTCAACGAGGTAAGTTAGCATTTGGACTTCGGTAGACTTGCCGGAAAATCAGTTTCTTCGGTGGTGTTATGGGCCCCGTGTGGAATATACTGTAAGTATGTCAGCTTCAGGCGCCTCGAAATATCAGTTACAATAGTACGTTGTTATAAATTGTAGAATATTGGAACGCGAATTGGTATAGAAAGAGAATTCAATTAAAGTTAGCACCGATTGCTACCATTAGGTAATTTGTTATCACAAAGTGGTAAAAGCATTTTATTACCAACAATTCAATAACATCAATTTTCGGAAAAAGACTTTATAGGAACTAGTCATTCGTTTCTATATTCAAATAATGATATGCTACCAATAAATCAGTTTTAACTGCTTATTGGGAACGATATGGTAATAGTATATAGCGGTAGGGTAACTGTAAACTAAAAAGAGAGGAGAGCGCATGCTACAGTGAGTGAATCATACGTGATTTTCATACATTAGACCAGAAAATTGTATAACAGCAATGAAAAAGGAATAACTAAAATATTTTTCTCAAATTCAGCTACAGGGACGCATTGTATTTTCAGTACCATTGCAAATCGTAGCTGCACAGTAACACTGCTGTATAGTAATCGTTCAGCAAGTCAAGACCGCCATAACAAAGCATTTCCTGTCGCATTAGATGGCTCTATTTCTGAGAAAATATACAGTATGCTGAATATGTTAGGTTAACTGTGAAACCAGAGTGATGGAACTCAAATTAAGAGAATTGGCTTATATTCAATATTGGTGATAAATCATTCTTGAAAGTCCGTGCAAGGTACAAATTTGTCAGATTATTCGCCAAGCAACCAAAGTACCGATACTTGAAGGAAAGAGAAAGGTTACTCAATGTCGACCACCGTAATATTCTACGTCATTCATACACGTTAAGTGAAAGAGAAAATACCTGAAAGGAAATTTCTACGGGAGTAATGAGTCAGAAGTAGAAGAAGTCGTTAGTGTGACCAACCGCAGTAATTACTGTGCTGTGGTCATCTTTAAACTCTGTGACAGAGGTAATGAATTCGTTATGCATGAGGATAAATTACAGAGGAGAAGCCCATAGCAGGCAACGCGAAATTTTCTGAAGTTGGACTGCTTATTGTGGCTACAGATATTGTAGCGTTCACTTTCTATATCCACTTACATGGAGGCACCAGTAGCCTAATGTGCAATTCCACGTGTAGAGTAACTTCCTCAGCAGTAAATATGGGCCCGTTTTGTCTTTTGCAGTGTTCAAGTTTAGAGCTATGGTCGGTAGCTAGTTTGGTAATATAACCAAAATATTTAACCGAATCAATAGGTATATCAACTAAATATTTCATTATCTGATAGCCAAACCAATAGTTTAGTTATCTCAGCTAAATTTTGGTTACTGCAACCAAACCGTTCACTGACTGCACAAAAAAAAAAAAAAAATCACTGGTCTTCACAACAAAATTAGCTTGGTTGAACGATTTCGCAACATTAGTGAAACTTCTCTAGTATACCAAACTGGTTACGGCTGAGACGGAGAATTGCACGCGAAAAATATACAGCCGTATAAATTACTGAAACTTACTATACAAATACCATCAACGTTCTACGACACTGTCCCTTGCAAAATGTAAAGATCTTCATAAGCGCAAAATGCAAGAAAGATGATCTTTAAAATGAAATCAGGGAAAAAGTACGAGTTACTCTGAGCTAATGAGCTGTCCCATCTGAAGACTCGCGTGGTTGCCGCAGATAAATTTGCATGTTATAGGCTTTTGGCTTTGGTTTTTCACTTAACTAAACATAAAAATGGAAAGTTTTCAAGGCAGAGAAGGAGCCTAATGGCTCTGCGTTAGCACCAGCTGTTGCCAGTTCGTTAGTGAACTCCAAGATTTTACAAGTAACTTCGACTACTCCGAGGCCCCCCACCCGAAACCCTGCTTACGGTTAATTAACACTCGTCAACAAGTACTTTGTGTCTGGGGTTCCTTTTCTACCAAGTGTATGTTAAACAGTTCCAAACCTGTATACCATTTCTTCCCTCGGGTCCATTTTGCAACTAATCGAGTGTTTCTAGTGTGTCATCTGGGTAATCTCTGCAGTGATGTGTTAACGCATTGCTATTTCTTTGCAAATGTCAATGGCGTATACATGAAATACTTGATATGCTCGTCAAATTTCGGTCGCTAATCTAAAACTGATCCCATTGAGTGAAGTAGTGGCAGTATTTAAGTTTGTAGAATCAGTGATAGAAGTCATTAGTGTACGCTAAAGAAATACGCATCTAGAAGAACGTGTCACTCCCTATAAACATCAAAGAAAATTTTTGACATGGTATGAAAACGGATCTTTTTCTTTACTCAAATTACACTATATAACATTTGAACACTATATAGTGAGTCAATATATGGCAAGAAAAGCAGAAGCGATCGCTACCAAATGACCCATAATAACATGAGATATCCGAAATATTTAGTACAGAGGTCACGAGATAATTCGGGTAGATACGTTAATGAGTGAGCCCAACAAACACAACGTTATGACCTATATTTCATGCTATCCATGAAGGGCTACAAGTTAGTTTACAGAATTAAAGATGTTACTGCCACAAAAATTCACATACAATAAAATGGAGAAACTAGCGTTGGAGACGAAACAGTTAAATAATTTTATTCTACATTAAAAAGTACGGCGAAAATAGCTAAGCGTAATGCAATGTTATTACAATATAATAAGTGAGCAGAGAATATAAATAATGAACGTTTCATACAGATGGATCGAAACGTTCAATTTTAGTCTGTGGTGACTTGCCATATTTTACTAAGATGGTTGCACGTAGCGCAATTGTGGCCTTACTTTTCATTTTAAGAATTAATTACAAGTACAAGATTTTTAAATATTAATTTACCGTCAACATCGCCAAATCTCAAGAGTTACCCAAGTATACAATTTATAACTAATATCAACATAATTTTGAGGAATTCTTGTTTACGTGTCTACGTTTTCCAGTGTCAAAAATAACTATCTCTATTGTTACAAAACAGCCTGCTTCTTGGATATTTTATGCCATATGGAAAAAAATGGTTAATTAGAGAAATGTCTGAACTAATTAGGAGCTGCAGGGTATTTCTTTCATAACAAGTTTCAAAACTTCGGAAGTTAGGGACTGGTTCTTTCCGTAAGAGTCTACGTCGCCTGCTGATTTCATCAAATTCATTATTTTTATTTCTTTCCTTAGAAATTCTTCCAAATTGGATTAAGTTTTATTAAAGTATTCCCAACACACTATATCTTTTAAGTATAATAAGAGCGAAAGGTAAACATATGGTTTATTTGATAAATTTGTTAGTCTGCAGTGGAGCTTAATTATCCAATATTCTACAGTGGTTTCTAGGTGTAAAACAACACTTTTACAACGAAATCACCGAATAATGACTGCATCGAAACTATTTTAAGTAATATCTAAAAAGAATGCAAGAAATTAAAATTATTGAAATACAACTCTGCGTACTGAAAAATTGAAGAGTTTATCCCTTGTATTACCGTTCACTAATGTAGCTCGTAAATTTGTTTCCAGTTGAAGAAAATCTGAATTTCATCAGCGAATTATAACAAAAATCAAATCCAATGACAGAGTGACAAAATTTGCTTGCATTGAAATTCACGTAGCAAACGAGGAGAAATTCGTTTGAGAAGTTCGTACACGTTTCAACCGTATTTCCCTACCCAATATTTCGTTCTGTTTCAAAATAAGACAATTTAATTATAGAAACGTTAATCCTCGGCAAAATCGCTCACCGGCCACCAAGCAGGTCGTTGTCTATAGCACCAAAATTTTTTTCAAAGCATAGACTAATTTACATATCTAAATCGTCAAAACTATTTTTTGTAGACTATGGTGTCATCAAGATAACCGATAACAAACTTCAACCTAACAAATTTATCACAATATGGAGAAATCCCTATAGGTTGTACACTACTTCGAAACATCGTAGTTTTTCCCCGTAAGATATATCGTACTATCTTATAAGTATATCTATAGAAATTCTTACGTTTCTGAGTGTAAGGCGGTACGTAATAACCCTAACCCTCATTTACTGAGGCTAGCTGTGAAGTTTCCCTAAAAGTGTATTTCTATCGACAGTGAACTCCAGCAGCGAGGAAGCATATCCTGGATAAGACAGGATTAAAATATTTTATATCTAAATATAGTATATTGTTATGGTTTCGAATAAAAATTTAAATTCAGTTTTATATATCATGTAAATTTCATGTGAACAGGCTATCCAGAGTGTTCCCCGCGTGTTCTCACATACACTTGTCATGCATATGAAGCCTACGCGATCGCGTGATGAAGAGCAGTGAGTGACGGTCTGAGGTGGGTGAGAAGAGAGAATGTTAATGGGCGTAATGGTAACGAGTGACTGAGATAACTCAGCATCAGACGAGTCTGGCAGGCACTTATTAATGAGTAAACAGCGAAAGTTATAACACTCAGAAAATGCTTAAGTGAAAGGTATAATATATAATTGAAAAAATGGTGGCTGCGGTTTGTTTTAGGAGTTGAGAATGTGTAAAATGTGAAAGTTGTTGCATTCTTAAAATGCTTTAATGAGAAATACAGTGAGTCATTTTTGGAGAGAAACATTAATGAGTTTAATGTAAAAAAGTTTCCCATCTCTAAATCATATAAATAACGGGTAGAAAAATTGGGCAATAAAGCACTAACAGCACTTGAATTCTAAATATGTAATAACTAATTAATTTCATTTTCCACAGAAAATTAGCTATGTTTATTGTGCAAAGGTTGGGATTTTATGTAGATTCCTAGAAGAAAAAGACTTGATGGGGACTGGAAAATAACATCTTTCATAATATGAAACTTCAAATTAGATTTCATTTCATACAAAGAATGATCTATTTCATGTAATAAAATTATCTAAACTAAGACTATTTTCGCTGAGAAGACTATATATATGTATGTGCAAATGAGCAGATTCCGAAAATTAGCTAAGTGCGGAGAAGTTGTTCACCAAAATTATTATCTACACCAAGGAGGTAATGTTCTTACCCGTGCTTGTCTGTCTATTAGCAACATATGTAAAAAGTTATGGATAAATCTTCTTGAAAAATACTGCAGGAATTGTTAGGAATGTTTCGAGGAACAGATCACTAAATTTAAGTGAAGCTCCGTCTCTTCGTTTGTCCGTGCTGTCTTTAAAGCACTGCGTAGCTTGGCGGAGGTTTGCGCTCTCGGAGTGCAGTACTAGTTTAATTTTTATTAAAAAATCCTCGTTTCTTTTACCTCGAGTCTCTCATGTGTGTGATGGCACGCGTTCTATGGAACCTCAATCGGGTTCTTTCTCGAGCTCAAAAATTCAATGCGTTGCCAAGTATCGTGAGAATTACATTATATAGCTTCTACAAGAGTTACGACTCAAATTTTAGAAAATGAAGTTGCTTCCCGTTAGAATTTATAAAAATTAGACGTAGTAAATACTATATAGATACGTATTTTGTACAGACCCTGTCATGACTGAAAAATGGTTAAAGGCTGCCATGATATAAAATTTTAAGTTTTCGCAAGGGAGAGGAGGTATTTGCAAGAACTTTTTATATTCGCATTGAAATTGCAACTTATGGGCCATAATTTCTTTAGCAGAATTTAAGTCATTTCCAGAAGTGTTTTAACATTTTAGCTTCTAGTGGAACCAAGAATTCTGTCTGGTATACATAAAAATTGAACAAAATTCAAATAATATACAAAATACTGCCAGACTGACTGTTGATGAGCTAGAAACATCAGTGAGCAAGAACGTACGACTCGATGAAAAGAAAAATCTACCCCAGAATCGGGAGGTACACCCAGCAGTGAGCAGGTGAAACCAAAAACCTGACTTGAGAAGGAAAAATTTATACGTATGGGAATGAAAATATGTTGTGTGATCACATTATAATTTTTGTGAGCTAATCTGAAAAGTACAGCACGTGGTGGATCGTCTGTCCGTTACGTTTTCAGTATTGGTGGGATCAAAATAAGGTATCAGTGATAGTTCAGGAACAATAAAAACCAGTTTAAGCTACTTCTTACCGGTCAAACATGAACATTTGGGCAAGGGAAAGTCCTGACCTACTGTTCATTAAGTAAGAGACGCATCGGAAAAAGATAGCAGTTTTCTATCACTTCGAATAGCTCATTTTCATGCTTCATGCTGTTAGTACGGAGAATATTACGTTTATTATTCCTGAAAATTAGAGGATTTAGACGATGACGGCTACAGTATAGTGTACCGTAAATAAAGTGTTTGTGTTGCTTGAGAATGTAATCCAGTAATATTGAGTTGAATAAAACTGTGAAATGTACAATTATACATCAAGATGCGTTTCTTTTTCGTTGAAGTGGAGACTGAGAAAAGTAGGAAAGCTACCAGAGAGAAAAAGGGAGAAAATCTAGAAAATATGGACAGTATGATTTGTAGAGCTGACAGTCCTGCTGCCTCTGGCCAGCGTCAGCAGCGGCCATCAGCTCGTCAGCAGCTGAGTGATCAGTGGCTGACATTGCAGACATTACGGATGGTGTCAGCAGTCTGTAAATACAAAGCGCCAACGAATAATCTGTAAATACAAAGTGACAGCGACATGTAAAGAATACAAAGTGTCAGCAATCCATAAATACAAAGTGTCAGCATTCTGTAAATTGATAGTATTTACCAGCGATTTGTATATGCATAGTATCCGTAATCTGTAAATACAAAGTGCTAGCAGTCTGAAAACCAAGGAACCACTAATTTGCGATGTATGGTGGCGGCAGGTAATAAATCCTTAACGGCAGTAATTTGAAACACATTATGCCAGCAATATGTAAACAGAAGGTCTTAGAATCTTGTAGGTATAAAAGGCAGTAAGCTGTGAACACACGCTGTCAACAAATGTTAATGTGAAACTTTTTACCTTAAATTTATCGACTTCGCAACCATAACACACATGCGGTTTTTTGTAATAGGCTATCGCTAATATCTATATATATATATATAGTAATGCATGGCTCTCAAGAACAGCATACACTACACAATGTTAATTTTCTTACCTACTATTAAAAAAATTAGCCTACTATAAGATGGTAACACAAGTTAACTGTAAAGCAGTCGACGCGCTTCCGCTCCAAATCTGATGATGGTGATTTAGGTAGGTGACGATATTTTATATCAGTTTTTAATGTGTTTGGGTATGAGCAAATTTTATAATGCTCTTTATATTACTATTATCAATTATATCAAAGTACGATCCATGCCAAGTTCAAGAGCAGGAGTTTTCAACCTGGGTTGCTCGCACCCTCTGAGGCTGCGAAATGATGTTTTAGGGGATTCGAAACCTTGTTTGATATCCGAGTCATTAAAAATTGACCTAAAGTTGTAGTAATAAAGGAGGATAAATTTCGTATCTCATCATGCTGTGGCTAATAATTTTTTAAGGGTGCGAGAACATGTAAAAAGTTCTCCAGAGGTGGCAAGCACAGAAGAGGTTGGGAACCACTGTTGTGGAGCGTACAGCGCTGTGGTAAAAGAACCTTAACTGAGAAAAAGCAATAAGCAAGATATATATCATTAGATTATTAGGTAGCACCGACTTCGGACATAAGTAGAAGTAACCCCTTCCCATTAGAAATACAGTCTCTAACAGGTATGTCACTGGTATTAGCTGTCCAGCATGGGGGTATTGGTTATTACGTGTTAATATGTCCAGTAGTAAAACGACATCTCATCTTTACAACTGTAATAAACTGATTGAAGGAAGGGCTATTGGTGAACACATGTAAAACCTGAGAATTTCAGAAAACTATGGTAAGATAATAACTTGTCACTTCAATCATAATAAGACTGATGCCTGTTACCTAGCTGTGTTTAAGTTACTCGACAAATTGAATACTCAGCAAAAATACCGTAGATGTAAAGGGTTCCATTAAGAGCACAAGAGAAAGAATGAACTACATGAATATGAATGCTCAGTGTAACATTTCCAGTGACAGCAGATAGGAAAGCATGAAATATAGAACTAATCAGTAACATGGATCCTCAGACTAAAATCTATGCGAACGGAGCGCCTGGAAAAAATGAACGATACTTTAATTAAAAAACATGGCTGATTAAAATTAGATGTAAGCAATCAGAGTACAAATAAGCCACAGATTGAATCAAGAATATGGTTCTTTATCATAAAAGTATGCATTCAATGAGCCAAAAAAAGAGTGAACTACATTGTTGAAGGCTCGGATCAAGAATCCGGGCTGTCAGAGAGACTCACCTGAGCGCCCGTGATATCACAGACTCGTTTTCTCCGGCGGTGTTGTCACGCAAGGAGGCCTCGCACGCCATCCTCAGGGCGCACGCGTCGGCGGCGCTGCGGCTGGCTAGGTCGCCAGCTCCGGTCGAATCCGAGACGGGATCTGGAGCTGAATCCGAGGCGCTGGCTAGGTTGTAGCCTTCGGCTGAGTCTGAAGTGCCGGCAGAGTCAGGACTTGGCTCATTGTCGGCAATGCCCGCCGATTCCGAGGGACTTTTCAAGACGGAAGTTGGATCCGAATTGACGGTGCCAGTCATGTAGGAACTTCTTCTCTTCGAGTCTAAGACACTAGACGAGTCGGAGAATGGTGCCATGTACGAGTTCGTTCTCGCCGAGTCAATGCTTCGAGCTGCTTTTGAGGCAGTTCTAGAGTCATGAACACTCTGAAGTGGCGCGTGATCACTAGCACTAACGTAAGTCTGAATTGAAGGTTGACCAGAATTTCTGTTTACGGTATCTCTTGTGCCTTTCCTTGAAACAAAGACACGTTGCTCGACGTTGGAGTTAGCTTCACTACCACGGCTTCCTGCAATAGACGCAGAATTCCTTCCGATATCTTCAAAAGAATCCGCAAATGCTTGCGCTCCAAACTCTGGCATTCCTTTTCCAGGAATGATATTCCCGCCGCCGTTATTGTTCTCGAAACTGTAATCTTTGTTTCGAAGAAAATTATTACTTCCTGGGAAACTGAATGCAGCCGTCACGATATGGCTCTCTTCATCTGCTCCACCGCTACGTGTGTGCCCAGCGGGGGGTGCATTTTTATAGCCGCCGGACCCTCTTCTGACAGCAGAACTTTCAGTTGATTGCAACGGACGAATGTTTTTCATTGACAGCTGACCCTCGCTCTCTGTCTGGTGCACTGCAGGTGCTGCATTGGCATGCCGTGTGAAGTCATTGAAGCCTTTGAAACTATTTTTAAAGCTCCTGTTGACATTGACGTTGTCAGCGTTTGGCGGTAGAAATTCATCAATTTCGGATGAATCTTTTTCCGATGCGCTAAAATTTATTTCATCAGGTTTGTTCTCATTTATGTAGTACTGGTTTAATTCAGCTCTCTGAGATTCTTTGCTTACCTGATCAGCAAAGACATAATGTGATGGAAGATTATCTTTGGTTTCAATTGAAGAGATTTCGGAAAAGCTCAAATCAACTTTAGAAGGGTCGCCATTAAGCAAGCCATCGCTGTCATCTACTCCTCTAAGGTACCTGCTGTTCCCCAAAACCCTGGAAGATATTCTTAAAGTAGATAGAATACCGTCTGCATTTACATATGCACTTGCGTTTCCTTGAGATTTTGCAGAACCTTCGGCACCCTCAGCGTGAGTGTCAGGTTTTGCCTCAGCGCTTGATGGAGCTGAAGAGCGCTGTTGTTCGTTCCAGGAACTCTTTTGCTGGTAGAAACCAGAGCTGCTTTCCGTCTCAAGAGGCCTGGAAAGACTAGAGTTAGCCGAGAGTGGATGAGACCGAGGAGGTGACGGATTATCGAAGTTGACATTCCAGTTATTTCCAGGCGTCGATGACTTCGTCAGAGCCTCTAAAATGGATACGACTTTCGAAGGTGACTCGTGGTACGAGTTTGCTGGGAATGGAAGTAAAAATGAAGAAACATTAAATTTTTATTCTTAAACACTGTGTACCGAAAATAAACTTTCCAAGTTTGTTAACAGCCACATGGATGTTATGCCTCACAGGTGAAGTATTATCATTAACTATAGAATACAAAAAAATAAAGACAGCAGTTCACTTTTAAGCGATCAAAGACAGACTGAATTTGGACAACTCGTATTAATGGGTTATACAATTACATGCGATGTCTTCATTGCGTCGCTTACTGCTTGATGATCAAATATCGAATTTTATACATTAATGATATAAATTTTGAACCAAAGCGAAATTCACAACTGAAGCAGATTCTTAAAACAGTTCAATAGGGAATTTTTTCCGTCAGTTTTTGAATTGACCGTTTGCTCCTACTCTGCTCAAGTAAAATTTGATTTCTGGCAAGAAAAATAATACTTTAAGGGTCCTCTACAGAACTTAAAAACTTACCAAATAAATCGAGAGTGTCGGTGTCGAGCGATCTTCGGTATGAAGAATAGGAAGAACCTCCTGAATTAGTGTCCATGCAAATGAGTGCAATGAATGCGATGAAGGCAATCACCATAAGCTTGCCTATTGCAATACCAACGAGAAGGGACGCACCTGACGTGATAGAGGTGGCTAAGGAATTCAAGGAACTCAGACCAGTAGTGTTCAACGTATTCAGCGAATTCAACGAATCGAGACTGAGAAATCTTCCTTCCCCGAAGTAATAGTCCAGATCTGGCAAGTAGTCGAAAAAGAAGTCGGCCATAGTGGAATTTAGAAATTTTGAATACTAAAGATAATTCAACTGTGGAATGAGGTTATAAATTTGGCAGAACAAAAACTTGTTAGCTTAAAAAGGAAATGTCATATCATCCTTGGAAAATATATTAAGAGCATTAATTTGTTCAGGACGAAACACTAAAATCGTATATATGAGGACTTGAGTACAAAAGTAGGTATGAATCTCAGCACTGAATGAATTTGAGAGTATTTAATGATGGTCTCCAATATTAAGAAATTGTTTCGTCTCATAGCATCAGCGCAAAAGACTTCAGACTCGATAGAAATGAAACATAGAAATAAGCGGAGTCCATCAAAGACACTTCGTTTGCAGCAGAGTGAGTGCTTCGGGAAATGAATCCAACGCACCTCGGCTGTCTCTGTTGCAGCAATTTCCGTTTTTTAAAAAGTAAGTACCGAATCTGCTGCCGAAGATAAAGTGCAATACTAACACAGACGACCGTACGGTAAAAGTGCTTCGGTGAAAATTTAACCACAGTGCTGCTTGCAATATACAAAAAAAAACAGAATGAAAGAGAAAACTCTTGCCACGGAGGATGGAATTCTCTGTTTGTACAGAACAACGAACAGTGACGTGCAGTTAAAAAGTTGCTTGAATTCGTGGATAATAAAGAAACTGCAACAATCACTGTGACTTCTTCTTTGTAAATTTTTCACTGTGTACACATGTCAGAAAGCATAGTGAAACTTTGTGCTCTGTGACAAATAGAAAACATGCAGCTAGTAGACGAGCGCAAGAATCTGGAGGAACAAAGAAAATGTTAGAATCCAATACTGGTAAATTGCTGCGCATAAAAATAGATACTCACAACATTGA